>CM066046.1:7229052-7450269 GCA_033557465.1 Ichthyophis bannanicus
AAAGAGCGCCGCAAGCTGAACAACGCAGTCGAGCTGGCAGCAAGTCCTTTCCTCAATTCTCAGCGTGAAGGAAACTCAAGACCACAGGGACAGAGGCTTGTAACATCCCCGAATTTGTCTCTGCGAACACCAATCCTCAAACACACTCCCAACTCGCATACTATGCTACAGGACGTATCTTGTTTCCTTGGCTCGGAGACGCACAGTAGCCACCACTGGAGCCGGAAGAGCACCTTTGGTTCTGTCATGGCCGTGGGCCGCTCTCAATGGCCATAACCTAAGCCCAGAGAACCGATGTATCACCCTTGCGGCATGAAGCTGGACCTGGCCTCAACAGATCCGCTCTCCTACGTCCTCAAACCTCCATGGTTCCCTGTCCAGAAGACGCACCAGGTCGGCATTACAGGGGCGGCGCGTGCCAGTCGTGGGAGCTCCCAGTACACCCATCCCAGGATGAGCTCCGATCCGCTGGTATGACACGGCCTATCAAGGCCCACGGCGGGAACACTAGACAGGACGCCGGAGATTGTCCAGCCGTGCATTGGACAGTGCGGTCAATTGGCTTCCGACACTTCTCCGTCTCACCCCCAGGCCTTCCTGGCTGTAAAACCGAGGCGCCCTGCGCTGATTTGCAAGTCGCCATCAGAGAAAAATCCATGATTGGGACTAAAAGCTCCCTCCCACACGGAGAACAAGCTGAGTTCGAACACGTCCGGACGGGATGCAGCTCCCACTCTCCTCCCCCGCCTCTACTTGCACACCCGGCTGCAAAATGGGGCGCCTGCCACAGTGTTCGCTCCCCGCGATTTGCGGCCTCGCTGAAATTCGCCGCCAGCGACCCTCTAATTCCCAGCGAACAGCAGATCTGCTTCCGCTTTCCATGGCCGCCCTTCCCGTGCCGCCCTGGGGCTCTTTGCTATTAGGTCGGACCTTCCCCCAGAACAAGAGTTTGTCTGAGATAACCCGGACCGAACCGTGAGCTGCCACCAGCCAGCTCGGCTTTCGTCACAACGCCAGCAGTGCTCGAGCTACTGCGCGCTATTCTTTCCAGGCGATTGATGGACCGAGGAGGCCGTCCTTATCGGAGAACCACAGGCCTTGTTCGAACTTGCCTTTTCAGTGCTGCACCCCCAGCCCATCAGACTGGGCGATTTTCAAGAGTCGGTAGCGACACACCGGCTTGTTCCAGTGGCATCCCCAAGCCTCCAGGGATTGTGTGGCCGGGCAACCCCCACCGTCAGAGATTTGTTTGTGACTGTGGTGTCGGCACCGGTAACCGTCTGTTCAAGGTAATTCTGACTGGATTGAGCACCCACGATCGGAGCAGCGCCCTCTGCGCGTACGTCTTATTGAACCTGGCCCCAGTAACCCATCTCCAATGCCACCGCCATCGTCCCCATCACTCGAAGGTGATCCCACCACGCGCGAGCGGCGCCAGGGCGTAGCAAACCCTGAAACTTGCGCACCATACTCCGAAGTGCCGGAGCTCTCCGGCACCGGTAAGATGACCTTGAACCGCTGCTTTCTTTTCCGAAGCCGGACATTCCCAGATACATCGAGCACCTGAGAGGGCCTCCAAACGGCTCCTTGGATCGGGTTTACCACCCAACCGATATTTTGCAGAAACTCGACAACCCTTCTTGTCACCCCGTGTCTGGCTTTCCACTTCGGTTTTTGTGGCGCGTCGATCAAACCACTCGTCGAGGTACTTGCACCAGAATAACCTTCTTTTCGCAAAGGTCGCCGCTCGACCACAAACATAATTTTGGTGAACGTGCGTTGGCGTCTCTGTTTGCGGAGCCAAGATGGCAAGACGTCCTGGAATTGATAGTGAACCCCAAGGGAAGGGCAAAACGCAAAAAACTGCTGATTGCGTTGGGCCGAATGGGAATGTGTAAGTAGGCCTCGGTCCGTCCGAGCGACCGTCAGGAACTCCGCCTGCCTGTACCGGCCACAATGAACGGAACGCAAGGTTTCCATCCGTAAATGAGTGGATCCCCTCAAGCAGCGTATTCTCACGCCTTGTGAGGTCCAAAATGGGCCGTAACCTCCGCCCTTCGTTGGGCACCACGAAATAAATGGAGTACCGACCCAGGCCGCGTTCCGCTTCTGGGACCTCCACGAGCCGCACCTAAACCCGCAAGCAAGCACCACGCTCCACAAAGTGTTGCGGACCTCCATTTATGGTCTTTCTCTGTCCCCCTGCAGGTGGACAGGACAAAGGAATCCCTCACGGGCCGGCGCCAATTCCAGCGCGGTAACCCTCCTTAATAATTTGCAACACCCACCTGGTCTGTAGGATGATGTGGGCCGCCAGCAGAGGATAACATTCCGCCGACAGCCTCCCCGCCTATGGAATGTTCCTCTGCCAGTAACCATGGGGGCCGGCCCTCCTCTCATTGTGATTTAACGGGCCGTTGGAGCGGCCACGGAGGATAAACCCCTATTGGCTCCTCGAAATCCCCGAAACCCTTGGGCTCGGGACGAAAAACGGCCCCTCTGGTAACCGCTGAAGCGAACACGAAACTGGCCACGAAAACTGTGCGGAGCCTTACTCTGTTTCGGTCTGTCCTCTGGGAGCCTACCAGCTTTGGACTCCCCAAGGTCCTTCACCAATTTATCGAGATCCTCTCCAAAGAGCAACCTCCCCCGAAAGGGAGCTTACTTAACCGGGATGTGGAAGACCCGTCGCGCCGCCCAGTTACGCAGCCAGACCGACCGGCGAGCGCCACCACAAGGATGCTGTACTATTAGCTAGAGCCCTTATTCAAATCATAATGAACGTCTGCCAAGTACGCTGTAACCAGACCTCCAGCCTGCCGAGTTCTCGGAGCTCCTCAAGGGTCAAACACGGGGACTGGCGAAACGCTGCACCCAGCGCAAACACGCCGGGCTACCCAAGCTCCACAAATGGAAGCTTGCAAAGACATGGCATCCGCCTCAAACACCTGTTTCAGCAACCCATCGACCTTACGGTCTTGGGTATCCTTTAAGGCAGCACTGCCCTCTACCGGGATAGTGGTCTTTTTAGTGACCGCTGATACCACCGCATCAACCCGCGGAGCCACGGAACCTGTCCTTGTCCTTGTCAGCCAGCGGGTAGAGCCTGTTCATGGTCCGAATACCACGAAGTCCCGTTTCCGGCTGATCCCACTCATCTTGGATCATCCTGTCAACCACTCTATGCACCGGAAACACCACCTGCGTAGAGCGCACCGCCTGAATCACCGGATCCTCAACCTCCTCCTCAGCGGCTGCCGTGTCGCTAGATTTAAGATCTGCAGAGACTCCGTAATCAGAGCCGTCAGCTCCTCCCTACGGAAGACCCGTATGATCTTGGCTTGATCTTCGGGCTCTGGGATCTCCAGCCCCTCCTCAAGCTGTCAGTCAGCATCCTCGACGTCAAGGCGCTCCCCTTCCGCCTCCAAAGACGTCTTCGCCTTTTTAGAAGCTGAGGGACCCTCGCCCCCCATCTCCGGCCCCTCCAGCTGCGGGGACGGAAGGGAAGGCAGTAAAACAGACGGTAGTCTACCTTGACGCCGCAAACAAAACGCTTGGTGCATCAACAAAACGAAATCCGGGGAAAAATCCCCGAAATCCGCCGTCTGAGCACTCGGGAGAGAGTCCAACGATGCTCCGGCGTCTTCAACAGCGGAAACCGGCTCCTCGCGCTGCAATGACGCTCGCCCTGCCAATAGAGGATGCCCTTGCAGCTCAGAGGACTCTTTTAAGGTCCATCTGCTGTTCCACTGTGGAAGAGAGGGAAGCACAGCCCCGACAAATCCCGGAGTCAGCCACTGTCCCCCTCCGGGTGCCGCAAACCACACATTGCTGTCGGGATGCCATCACTGCACCCCCCCCCTGCCCCCCCCGCCCCCCCTCTGCCCCCCCCCCCCGGTTCGTGGTAGCTCTGTTTGGGGAGTATTTACTGATATCCTTTTTTTTTTTTTTTTTGTATCTAAAATGTTTTGTTTTGTTTTTTTTTTTGAAACAGAGATCAAAATCTGCAAGAAAACAATTAGCAGTAAGGCCAAAGACCAATGCTACCAAACCCTGCCCGGCACGAGAACCGGGAAGGAAACAAACCCCAGGAACCCAGACCCGAGGCTGCAACGCTAAAAAGAAAACAATCCCCTAAAAAATAAAGAAAGGCCCAAAACAAACAGAGAAAGGGAAGAAAACGTTGCTCCTAAGAAGCGCTACCCCCCCCCCCCCCGGACCAATAGCCCTGAAACGGCAGCCAGCCACGCGGCTGCCCTGTACCGCTGAAAATGGCCGCCGCAAAACTCAGAGGGGAAAGAAAAAGGCGCGAAAGTGCTTCAGCAGGCCGGCGCAGGCTTCCGAAGAACTCCCCGACACTCACCAAACAGACGCCGCCTGAACCGATTAGGGGCTGACCGGCTAGGACTGCTCTGAGGGAAGGCTGCCTTCCGGCTCCGAAATTTGGCGCGGTGCAGTACTCGCGAGCCTGCAGAAGCGCCCCAAAGTGCTTTCCTGTTCTGCCGGCACCGGAAAAAAAAACCGCGTCCCAGGAAATGCGCGTTCCGGGCAGCTAACTGGCCTGAAGGAGGGCTCTCCCCCGAAAAGTCCGGGGGGAGAGTTCCAGCGGTCCCCTTTTTGTACAGGACAGAAAAGAAGGCAAGGCAGCCTGAAACCGGACAGGGAAGGTGTAAGAGATGCTAGAATCTTTCTCCCACCTCCCCTGTGAGGAAATCCTCACCTGCTGTGGTAAATAAATTTAAAGGGACAAAAACCAAATTAATTAATGAAAGCTACCCTAGCCTATAGGCTCCTTATCTGCTCCTCCAGTGAGCCTCAGCCGAGGCTCACAACGTCCCCCTGCTGCAAGGAGACTGGTCACACTGGGGAGGTGGAGCGAGAGCAGCATCCTATATCCAGTGATGTCATAGTTTTGACATGCCAGCCTCCGAGCTGCAGGAGGAGGTTGACAACCCAGAAGTAGAGGACTGCACTGGAGGAACGATAAGGAATGGTTATGGAACCAACCAGGGAAAGCACAGTTACTTACCTGTAACAGGTGATCTCTGGGAACAGCAGGAATAAGTCTTCACATATGGGTACGTCGGTACCGACGGAGCCTGCGCGGGAACGCTCCCCAGCTTCCCAAAAAGGAAAGCCTTTGGGAGCATCCCACAGCGCCTGCGCGCTGCCTTCCCGCCTTTCCTAACCGCCTCTCCTCAGTTCGAGTTTAAAGCTGAGACAAAAGAGAGAGAGAGGAAAGGAAAGAGAGATAGAGAGATACAACTCCTAGCGGAGGTGGGAGGGTTGTGAAGACTTATTCCTGCTGTTCCCAGAGATCACCTGTTACAGGTAAGTAACTGTGCTATCTCCAGGAACAAGCAGGAATGAGTCTTCACATATGGGGACTCCCTAGCTAAAGATGCCTGGGAGATCCCCAAGGATATGAGACCCTGGGAAGGGTTCTACCTCCTCCTATGGATCTCAGGCATCCATCCACGGAAGGAGGATAGGAGTTGATTAAGAATGGAACAGGTGTTTGAGAACAGCCTGACCAAACAAGGCATCCCGGCGGGAGTCCTTGTCCAAGCAGTAATGGGCTGTGAAGTTATGAACCGAGGCCCAAGTGGCTGCTCGACAGATCTGGTCGATGGACACAGAATTTAGATGAGCCATAGAGGTGGCCATGGCCCTCACATTATGAGCTGTGACATGGCTCTCCAGAGAAAGGTTTTTACTCTGGTAGGCGAAAGAAATACACTGAGCAATCCAGTTGGACAGTGTCCTTTTAGAGACTGGAAGTCCCAAATGAGAGGGATCAAAAGCAACAAAGAGCTGGGAAGACTTTCTATGTTGCTGTGTCCTTTGTAAGTAAAAGGCAAGAGCTCTTTTACAATCCAGAGTATGAAGACTCTTCTCTGCACTTGATGCATGAGGAACTGGAAAAAAGACAGGTAAATATACCTCTTGATTAAGATGAAAAGGTGAGACCACTTTAGGCATAAAGTGTGGATTGATCCTAAGGACTACCTTATCATGATGGAACCTTGTATAAGGCGGATTAGCCACTAAGGCCTGCAGCTCACTGATGCGGCGAGCTGAGGTGACTGCAATGAGGAAAATAACCTTCCAGGAAAAGAATTTCAAGGAGGTGGTGGCTAGGGGTTCAAAAGGAGGCTTCATAAGCTGACCAAGAACCAGATTTAAATCCCATGCCACCGGAGGAGGCCTAATGGGAGGTTTAGTTAAAGTTAGGCCTCTCATGAATCTTGCAATAAGAGGGTGAGAGGAAATAGGCTGTCCATTGATAGGCTTAAGGGATGCTGCAATAGCACTCAAATGGACCCTTACTGAATTTGTCTTAAGGCCTGCATTGGAAAGATGCAGGAGGTATTCCAAGAGAGAATTCAAAGGTAGTGCTAGAGGGTTGAGACCCTTTTGAGCACACCAAATGGAGAATCTTTTCCATTTAAAAGCATAGGAACGCCTAGTGGAAGGTTTTCTGGAAGCTTGGAGGATATCCTTCACTTGTTGAGAAAGACTCAAGCCTTGAAGGTCTAGGTCTTCAGTAACCAAGCTCTGAGGTGAAGGGACTTGGGGTTTGGGTGCCACAAGGTCCCCTCCTCCTGGAACAGAAGGTCTGGAGCAGCTCCCAAGTCCAGGGAGGGGGCTTGGGAGAGATGCAGAAGTAGAGGGTACCACACTTGGCGTGGCCAGCATGGAGCTATGAGGATCATAGATCCTTGATCCCTTTGGAGTTTGAACAGAGTCTTGGGAATCAAGGGAATGGGTGGAAAGGCATACAGAAAGCCCTGACCCCAATGAAGGAGGAAGGCATCCTTGGCCTGAACTCCTTGACACGGAATTCTGGAACAGAACCGGGGAAGTTTGGCATTCCACGGACTTGCAAAGAGGTCTATGTCCGGGGTTCCCCACTCTTGGAAGATTCTGAGAACCTGATCCATGTGCAGGGACCATTCGTGTGGGAGCAGAACTCGACTGAGTCTGTCTGCCCAAGAGTTTGGATTCCTGGGAGGTATACTGCCAGGAGATGGATCTGATGCTCTCTGGCGAAGGCCCACAATCTTAAAGCTTCGTTGCAAAGCGACAGAGAGCCAGTTCCTCCTTGCTTGTTTATGTAAAACATGGCTACTTGATTGTCCGTATGAATGAGGACTGTCTTGTAGCTGAGCAGGGTATGAAAGACCTTGAGAGCTAGAAAGACTGCTCAAAGCTTCAAGTGGTTTATATGAAGAAAGGTCTCCTGTGGGGACCAAGTGCTTTGAGTGGAGAGGTCTTGTAGATCAGCTCCCCAACCTGTTTGGGAGGCATCTGTTGTGAGGGTTGCTTGAGGCAACAGCTGTTGGAAGGGGGACCCCAGCAACAGATTTTGAGTGGACATCCACCATTGGAGAGACCAAAAGAGACGTTTGGAGGTTGCTATTTGGTCTTCGAGAGCTCCTGATGCTTGAGTCCACTGGGTGGACAAAGTCCATTGGGCTGCTCTCATGTGCAGGCGAGCATAGGGTACCACATGCACTGTGGAAGCCATGGGGCCTAGCAGTTGTAGCATCTCCCGGGCAGTTAAGTGGCTTCTTGACTGAATCTGGGAGACTAACTGCACTAGACGTTGGCAACGGGCCTGAGGAAGGTAGGCCCTTGCAGTGGTAGTATCCAACCAGGCCCCTATGAATTCTAGGGACTGAGTAGGGGTGAGCTGAGACTTTGGGAGGTTTACCACAAGTCCCAGATACTGCAGAATGCGTCTTGTGCAGTCCAGGGAAATCTGGGCCTCTGACTGAGATGGAGCTCGGATGAGCCAGTCGTCCAGGTATGGGAATACAAATATTCCCAGAGTGCGTAGAAATGCAGCTACTGTTGCCATGCATTTGGTGAACACTCTTGGAGCAGAGGCCAGACCAAAAGGAAGCACCCTGTATTGATAATGTTTTCCTTGGAAACGAAAACGGCGGAATCTTCTGTGAGATGGATGGATGAGGACATGTGTGTACGCATCCTTGAGATCTAGAGAACAAAGCCAATCCTGACTTTGAAGGTATGGAAGGAGAGTGCCCAGAGAAAGCATCTTGAACTTCTCCTTGCATAGAAATTTGTTCAATTCCCTGAGATCTAATATGGGTCTGTATCCCCCTGTCTTCTTGGAATGAGAAAATAGGGGGAGTAAAACCCTTACCCTTGTTGAAGAAGGGGAACTTCCTCTATTGCCCCCTGGGCAAGAAGGCTAGCTACCTCTTGACCTAGAAGGTCGAGAAGAGATGTGGGAGAATTGAAGTGTCTCACCATGGTGTGGGGAGGAAGGTCTGAGAAATGAAGTTTGTAGCCCTCTCTTATGATGGAGAGGGTCCACTGCTCTGATGTAATCTGCTCCCATCTGGGAGCAAAATGAGCTAACCTTCCTGGAATGGTGATAGGTTCTGGCTGTTTTAAAGCCAGAAAGGCTAAGTTCTCTAGCATCAAGTCAAAAACCCTGAGGAGGTTGGGTCTGCTGAGTTGCAGCAGCCCCTGTAGTCTTAGGCCTGGCCTGTTTAGGTTGCTGACGCTTAGAAGCAAAGCGACCTGTAGAGGATTGTTGGCCAGAAGCAGAAGGGAATCTGCTATTTTTGAAAAAAGACTTCTTGAAGGGTTTTTTCTTGGCAGGAATGGAGGTTGACTTTGAAAGTCTATCCAGAGCAGAATTCTCTGCATCCATTTGAGTGGCTTTTATTTGCCATTCTTTGCCAAACAGGTTTTCACCTGTACAGGGGAGATTTCCTAAACCAGCGATGGCGAACCTATGGCACGCGTGCCAGCTGTGGCACGCGAAGGCCTTGCAGCTGGCACGCGGGAAGGTCCGCATTTAAAAGGTCCCAAATTTAAAAAAAAAAAAACCCAACCAACCGGCTGCTTCTGCCGCGGCAGCCTCAAGAGCTCTGCCGCGGCAGCCTCAAGAGCTCTGCCGCGGGGCCCCCCCCCTGCCCGGCAGAGCCTCCCTGCATCATCTACCTTCAAGTCGCAAAACGCGGGCTTCTTTCAGAGCCGCGAGAGTTTCCTTTCTCGCCGCGGCTCTCCCGCGAGAAAGGAACTCTCGCGGCTCGAAAGAAGCCCGCGTTTTGCGACTTGAAGGTAGATGATGCAGGGAGGCTCTGCCGGGCAGGGGGGGGGGCCCCGCGGCAGAGCTCTTGAGGCTGCCGCGGCAGAAGCAGCCGCTTTGTTTGGGGTTTTTTTTTTTTAAATTTGGGATGATAGGGGGGAGGGGGTTTAGGACTGGTAATGGGCTATGGTGGGGAGGCGAAGACTGGAAATGGGCTGATGGGGGGGGGTGGGACGGGTAATTGGCGATGGGGGGGGCTTAGACGGGAAGGGGGCTGATGGGGGGGGGGTTAGGACTGGTAATTGGCCATGATGGGGGGGGGGCTAAGACTGGAAAGGGGCTGATGGGGGGGGTTAGGACTGGTAATTGGCCATGGGGGGGTTAGGACTGGTAATTGGCCAGGGGGGGGGGGGAGGACTGGTAATTGGCCGGGGGGGGGGTTAGGACTGGTAATTGGCCATGGGGGGGGGGCTAAGACTGGAAAGGGGCTGATGGGGGGGGGTTAGGACTGGTAATGGCCAGGGGGGGGGGTAGGACTGGTAATTGGCCAGGGGGGGGGGTTAGGACTGGTAATTGGCCGGGGTTAGGACTGGTAATTGGCCATGGGGGGTGCTAAGGCTGGAAGTGGGCGGGTGATGGTGATGGTGATGGTGATTTGGGGGGGGGTAGGACTAGTAATGGGCTATGGGGGGGGGCTAAGGACTGGAAATGGGCTGATGGGGGGTTAGACTGGTAATGGGCTAGGGGGGGCTAGACTGGAAATGGGCTGAGTGGAAGGCGGGCTTGACCCGCAACTCGCTGATGGGATTGGGGCTTGGAATGGAACTGGGTTGTGAGGGGGAGGGAGCTAGGACTGGAAATGGGTGAGGAGGGGCTAGGACAGGAAATGGGCTGATGGAGGGGCTAGAATAGGACTGGAAATTGGCTGTGGGGGGGTGCTAAGATTGGAAAGGGCTGTGGTGGGGGTTTGGATTGAAATGGACTCATGAAGGGGCTAGAATGGAAGTAGGCTCATGGGGGCTTGGATTGGAATGGGCTGAGTGGAGGGGAGCTAGGATTTGACATGGGCTGATGGTGGGGCTAGGAAAGGACTAGAAATGGGCTCATGGGGGGCTGGGTTTTGGAAATGAGCTGATTGAGGGACCTCGGATGGGACTGCAAATAGATGGGGGAGCTAGGACTGGAAATGGGCTTATGGGGGGTTAGGCCGGGAAGGGGGTTGAGGAGGGGGGGCTAGGACTGGTATTGGGGTGGGAGGTTGCTAGGACTGGAAAGGGGTTGGGGGGCTGCTAGGACTGGAAATGGGCTGATGCAGGGACTAGAAGGGAATGGATGCTGGGTGAGGCTGGAACTAGAAGGGAGCTGGTGTTGGGGGAGGATTAGAATGGGATGGGGCTTTGAGAGTAAATTGGAGAGGGGAAAAAATAATTTGTGTGGGAGGGATAAAAAATCTACAATTGGGCCGGGTATTGGGAGAATAAGTGGGGATTGAGGATGGAGGGGTAAATTTTGAAGTAGATGAAATAGGAATGAGGAAAGAGCAAAAAGGAGAAAGATTAGTATGTTAAAGCAGATGTAGAAGAGAGAATGGAAAAAAAACCAAGAAGACAGAAGAAAGGACAAATGGACAGCAGATGGAGAGTTAGGAGAAGACACGAAGCAGAAACCAGAAGAAAGTGGCTGGAGCAATTGCAACTGAAAAAAAAATGCACAAAAGGTAGAAAAATATCTCTTTATTTTGAATTTATTAACTGGAATATGTCAGCTCTGGGAAATGTGCATCATTAATTTTTTGCGCTTTGTTTAGTACAAGAGGAAATTAATTTATAGTTTATTTCTACAGTGTTGTTGTATATTCCAAGTTTGGCTTTGGGGGTTCCCAGTTTAATGAATGTCTTCCTGATTCTAAATTGTGATTCCTTGTTTGGAGATGGTCTGTTCTGCATGTGTAACTGAGCTGAGGTATTCTGTTTATATAATTCCTATTTGACATTGCCACTTGTTCTTTCCCCAGTAGGTCATGTATTGTTGTTCTCTGAAATGTATTGGTTTAATATTTGCAGTGTTGCCTTTTGATAGTTAGGGTATGGTGCTTTGTGAGTCCTGGTAGTACTGTTAGGATACGGCGGGTTTGCTATGGGTTCTAAATGGGCAGCGTTTTGTAGTAGTTCCTAATGTGCCTGGCGGTTGGTACTGGATTATATAGTAATGTAGAAACCTTTTAGTCTTTCTTTATCCATATACTCATTAAGAGGGCATGTTTACTAAAAGTTAGTGTATGGTAACATTATGCAAATATTATGCAAATGAGGCACCTTATGCAAATGAGGCTTTAATGGACGTGCTGGCACTTTGAGGAAATTCTTTGGTTTTGTGCGGCAGTTTGGGCACTCGGGCTCAAAAAGGTTAGCCATCACTGTCCTAAACCATCTTGGACCCAGGGTTCTAAATCAGAAGCTTGGAGCCAAGCAATTCTGCGAGCAGCTATGGCAATGCCAGAAGCTCTGCTGGCACCTTCAAAGGAGTCAAAGGCTGCCCGGTTGGAAAACTTTGAAATGTCTTGAGTATGCTTAAGCCAAATGAGGGATTCATCCCTTTTATCCACTGGAAGAAAAGGGAGGAAAGTGTGCAGCTTATCTGCAACTTCCTTTAGAAACATACCCATGTAAAGACTATAGGAGTTGATTCTGGCAATGAGCATACTGGCCTGGAAGATTTTCCTACCAAAAGCGTCCAAGGTCCTGCATTCTCTTCCTGGAGGAGCAGAAGAGTGTCTCTTTGTACTCTTTATCCTCTTCATAGCTGACTGCACCACAATGGAATGGTGAGGAAGCTGTGTTTTATGAAACCCAGGACAGGGAGGGACACGATACATAGTGTCCAATCTGCGAGAATGAGGAGAGATAGTGAGAGGAGTCTCCCATAAATCAATCATGTGTTCATAAAGAATCTCATGAATTGGTAAGGTGACTGCCTCTTTAGGAGCCTTACAATAACCCAAAATATCTAATTTCTTTGCTCTAGGCTCTGATTCAGAGGTTACTGAAATAGAAAGTCCTTTAGCTACTTCTCTAATGAAGTCTTGAAAGGACAAGTTCTCTGGAGGAGACATTCTTCTTTTTGGAGAAGGCGGCTCTTCAGGAAGGGCTATGGATACTTCAGCAGACTCCTCTGATGTATCAGAATCACCAGAGGAATCAAAGTACCGTCTGTCAGGGTGCTCTTCTAACGCTCGGTACGCGTATCGAGCAGTATCGACATCAGGCATCATCGGTACCGAATCGGTACCGATGAGCAGCCCTGGATAAGGAACCGCTGCAGTCGGTATCCTGGTCGATGCCGATGCAGTCGGTACTGGTATTGGCGCTGGTGCCGGTACCCGAGTCGATACCGACAACGGGGTTTGTTGTGGTATCAACGGCATCGCAGCTTGAATGAAGGCATTGATAGCCTGCTGCATGGACAGAACGTTCTGATCCATCAACGCCATGAATGCCTGGAACTCGGTACCGGACGGTTGTGCCGGTACCCCAGAGCATTCTAACAGGTGATCGGTCGAGGCTGTGCCATCGATGTCAACCTGTAACCCCATAGGTGAAGCTTTGGAAGCCGGAGCCTCCCGCCGGGGTTGTTTTGCCGGTGCAGGATCCTCGAAGGTAAGCCCGGAGGCATCTCGATGCTTAGAGGGAGATCTACCCTTCGAGGACCGGCTGGATTTATGTTTGGTTACCTGAGATCCATTGAGGGAAGAAGCAGCCCTGGAAGACGTCGATGCCACCGAAGCTGCATCAGCGGGAAACAGCACATGGAGCTTAGCTGCTCGGTTCTGTAAACCCCGTTTAGACATCAAAGAGCAGGACGGACAATCCGAAATGGAGTGTTCAGGACCCAAACATTTAAGACACCATTCATGGGTGTCGGTAACTGAAATAGTACCGCTGCACTTAGTGCATTTTTTAAGCCCGGAGGCTGGTTTTTCCATGAGGAAAAATTTCTTATGAGGACTAAGGCCCAAAGAGAAAAAATACACTAAGTGAGGGAAAAAAGATATATATATTTTTTTTTTTTTTAAAGAAAAGAAAGAAAAGACCGGCGGTACCGGTCCGGAGTCGGGGGAGGCAGACACGCGACCAAAGAAATAAAATAAAATAAAGAACTTCTTCAGCGGTGACAGGGCTCGACCTGCTGGCTCCGCGGCAAAGAAGAACTGAGGAGAGGCGGTAAGGAAAGGCGGGAAGGCAGCGTGCAGGCGCTGTGGGATGCTCCCAAAGGCTTTCCTTTTTGGGAAGCTGGGGAGCGTTCCCGCACAGGCTCCGTCGGTACCAACGTACCCATATGTGAAGACTCATTCCTGCTTGTTCCTGGAGATAGCTTGATGCTGGTTTTAGTGCTCACCAACGGAGATAACGTGTTGAATATCTGGGCGGGTGCCCATGTGAGCAGCAGTGATCAGACAGTATAGTTAAAAGTATAGATAAAAGCCAAGGTAAAGTCCAATCACAGCAAGGATGGTGGATGCTTGGAATGACCTCTCGATGGAAGTGGTGGGGGAAAATTATTTTATTTATTATTTATTTTATTTAACAGTTCTTCTATACCGCTCTATTTTAGATCAGAGCGGTTTACATTTAATATCAACTATACAACACAGGGAACTTTGAGTTGTATTTACAATAAACAGGGAGATCAACTTGGAAGTAACTGGGGGAAACTATGTACATTGTAAAACTATATACATTGTATTACACTGGTACCTGATTTCAGATAGAACATATCTACATCTTATTTACACTGGGGGTCTTAATTCTATTTCAGTGGGTACTTCTGAGCGATCATTGACTATCCTTTTTCATGCTGAGTCTGATTGTTTAATTGTAATGAGTGATTGTCTGAGGGGCCATATGTATGGTTATTAAGGCTGGATTCCGGGTAGTATGTAGTGAACAGGTGCTGCTTTAATGCCTTCCTGAAGTGGGTTAGGTAAGTGATGTTTCGAATAGAGGTGGGGAGAGCATTCAATGCTCTGGGTGCGTAAATCGTAAAGGCCCTATTTGTTGTTGCTTTTGTGCATTTTGTTATTACTTTTGGGACCTCTAGGGTGTTTTGCATCATGGGTCTTCTATTTCTGTTCTGTGGTACTTTATGTATCATCTTGCTGAGGGCTGTGGGGGTCAGAGTGTTTGAGGCTTTGAAGGTTAAGGTTTGTGGAGGGTTCTTGCTTGAACCGGTAACCAATGGAGGTTCATCAGTACTGGTGTTATGTGCTCTCTCCGTGAGGCCCCTGTTAGTACTCTTGCAGCAGTGTTCATTGCAAGCTGGAGAGGAGCTAGCGTTGCTTGAGGGAGACCGTGTAGAATTACGTTGGCATAGTCGAAATGTGGTAATATTAATGCCTGATAGATCGATCGGTAGTCACTGAAGTCAAGTAGCGGTCGGAGATGTTTTAAGGTCCTTATTTTCATATATACTGTTTTTACTGTGTTTTTTATGTGGGTTTTCAGATCCAGTTGTTGATCCAGTGTAACGCCAAGGTAGCGTATTGTGGGTTTGGTTTTCAGTTCTGTGTTGCCGATTTTTAAAGAGAGGGGAGGGGTGAAGTCCTGGTTCCTTGAGATGAAAAGGACATCTGTTTTACTGTAGTTGATTCTCATGTTTTGTGTGCTGAACCATTCTGCTACTGCCTCAAAACATCTTGTTAGAGGGGAGAGGTCTGGTTGGTTGGTCCTGAATGGAATGTATAGGAGGATGTCGTCTGCGTAGGCTAGACAGTTGACCTTGAATGAACGTGCTAGGGCACATATGGGCTGCATGTAGATGTTAAACATCAATGCAGATAGTGACGAGCCCTGTGGTACACCCTGGTTTTGTAAAAATGGTTCGGAGGTTGTGGAGCCTGACCTTACATGTTGCCATCTATTAGTCAGGTATGACTTGCACCACTTTAGGGCTGTTCCCTGAATTCCTTGCTCGCTGAGGCGTTGTATGAGGATCTCGTGACTCACCGAGTCGAAAGCCGCTGCGATGTCAAGGAATATGAGGGCGAATCCTTGATGAATTTTGTCGGTTCCAGAGACTAGATGGTCAAATAGGTTGGTGAGGAGGGTTTCAACCCCATGTGCTTCTCTGAACCCATGCTGGGAAGGATCCAGTGGGGCTTCCGTATCAATATGCTGTTGGATTTGGCGCTGTACTAACTTTTCAATTATTTTGGCAAGCATGGGAATACTTGAAATTGGTCTGTAAGATTCCACTTTCGTTGGGTCCAGCTTGTTATTTTTTAGCAGTGGTCTGATTGATGTTTGTTTCAGACTTTGTGGAAACGATCCGGTTGTAAGAGATTGGTTTATTAATTCGCTCAGATATTGGCTTAAGTCACATCGTAACTCCTTTATCCATAAAGCAGGGCATGGGTCATTGGGTGCGGTAGTGGGGTTGATTGCAGCGATAGTGTCTTCAATCTCTTTGCGTGATATTTTTTCAAATTTGGATAGTGGTGATGGTTGGGGCAAGTTATGCTGAGAGCTGTTTTTTCGCGGAGCTCGAGGTTGCACCAGCCTGGGTCATTTCAGGTTGTAGGTAGTTGGTTGCAGATGTAGTAGTCTGGATCATTTTTGACTGTAAGTAGTTGGAGTATGCCTGGGGGTGTGGCATCTGTGACTGGTCTGCGGGAGGTTCTCTTATGAGAGATTTCACTATATTGAAGAGGTCGTGGGGCTTGTTTAGTGACCACTTCAATATGTCGGAATGATATTGTTTCCGCTTTTTTGTTAATTCATCACGGTGTGCTCTTAGGTGAGCGATGTAAGTACCTTGTGTTTCAGTAGAGCGAGACCGACGCCATCTTCTCTCGAGCCTGCGCAGGCACTTGAGTGAATCCCGGAGGTCTTTGGTATACCATGGTGCGTGCTCACGTTTCTTTGTTGTTGTTTTATTAGTGGCTGGTATGCATGCGATGGTCTTGAGGCTCTCGTCCCAGGTGGACACCAATGCATCTAGGTCGTGTGGTATGTTGTTGAGGAGTGGGAGGATCTTCTCTCGAAGCTCTTCTTTATTAAAGGGGCGGAAGCGCTTCAAAGAGGTTTCGTTGGCAGCGTTGGTTTTGTTGGAGTTTTTATTGTGTGTGTTAATAGGTATCTGGAATTGGATCAGGCTGTGGTCAGACCATGGCACAGGAGTTATGGTTGGTGGCATTGGTTGAGTGGTATCCGTATCTGTCTGTGGGGCAAAGATCAGGTCAAGTTTGTTTCCCTTGACGTGGGTGGGATTATTGACTAGCTGATCGTAGCCTAGTTCTTGTAACGCTTCTAGGAAAGCCGAGGCTTGAGATTCCGATAGCGTAGGCAGGTTGAAATCGCCTAGGATCCAGTTCTGGGATCGTGGTCTGTATATAGTGACAGTATTCAAAAGGGCATGGGACAGACACAGTGGATCCTTTTATAGCAACAGGATAAAATCAAAATAAACATAACTTATCTCTTATATCTCAACAAATAGGGGTGACCTACATAGAGCGGTGGGTACACCCCTAAACAAAGGCATGGGGATGGGTGACCTGCACGGAGCGGCAGGTGCACCTACTCTTGCTGCTTTTCTGGGCAGACTAAATGGACCATACTGGTCTTTATCTGCCGTCATATACTGTGTTACTATGTAAAAGCGGAAATAATGATGTGGTTGAAAAATACAGGCCGGTTAGTTTAACCTCGGTGGTGAGTAAATTATTTGAAACGCTGTTGAAAGAGAACATAGTAAGGTTTCTGAGTCCAACAGATTACCAGATCCAAGGCATCATGGATTCACCAGAGGCAGGTCTTGTCAGACAAATCTGATTGATTTCTTTGACTGAGTGACCAGGGAGTTGGACTGATGGACAGCCCTAGATATGGAGTATTTAGATTTCAGTAAAGCCTTTGACACCGTTCTACACAGACAACTTATAAACAAACTGAGCACCCTAAAGTTACTGCTTAGATCAGAAATTGGTTGAGTGGGAGGCGACAAAGGGTACAGGTAAATGGAGCCCACTCTTAGGAGGAGGTGGCTAACAGTGGAGTACTGCAGGGAAATGTGCTTGGTCCGATTCTTTTTAACATCTTTGTTAGTGATATAGCAGAAGGGCTGTCGGGTAAGGTTTGCCTCTTTGTGGATGATACCATAATCTGCAATAGAGTAGACACCCAAAAAGGTGTAGAAAACATGAGGAGGGATCTAGCTAAGCTTGAAGAATGGTCTAGAATTTGGCAGCCGAGATTTAACGCTAAAAAATGCAGGGTCATGCATTTGTGCTGCGAAAATCCAAGGGAGCGCTACAATGTAGGGGGTGAAGTACTTCTGTCCAAAGAAGAGCGGGACCTGGGCGTGACTGTATTTGATGACCTTAAAGTAGCTAAACAGGTAGAAAAGTTGATGGCGAAAGCTAGAAGGATGCTTGAGTGCACAGGGAGAGGAATGGCCAGCAGAAGAAAGGAGGTAATAGTGCCTCTGTATAAGTCTTTGGTGCAACCTTATTTGGAGTATTGTGTGCAATTCTGGGGACAACACCTTCAAAAGGATGTGAACAGGATGGAGTCGGTGCAGAGAGTGACTACTAAAATGGTCAGTAGTCTTCGTTATAAAGCATATGAGGACAGGCTTAAAGATCTTAATATGTATACTTTAGAGGAAAGGCAGGATAGAGGAGATATGGTTGAGATGTTTAAATACCTCCATGGCATAAATGCACAGGAGGAGAGCCTCTTTCGATTGAAAGCAAGCTCTGCTACGAGGGGACATAGGATGAGGGTGAAAAGGGATAGACTCAGGAGTAGTATGTGGAAATATTTCTTTATGGAAAGAGTGGTGGATGCGTGGAATAGTCTCCCAGTGGAGGTGGTAGAGATGAGGACAGTATCTGAATTCAAAAAAGCATGGGACAAACATAGAGGATCTCTAAAGGAAAAGAGGGGACTGTTGTAGTGTTGATATGGAAATGCAGACTAGATAGGCTATGGGTCTTTTTCAGTCGTCATGTTTATCCATTTCTATGTAAATTGCCAAACAAAAAAGAAAATTAAAAAAGAAAAGCAAAGCTAAGAAACAAATCCATAAGCCCATGTCATGAAGAAAGGCACAAAAATCAATAATCTCAACTTTACAGTAAAATAGGGGGGAGCTGCCACATGCCTGGCACTATCAAATTCTATATCACCCTAACCCAGTACATTCATGGAAAAAAAACAAAGCATGAAATTACTCTTTCTTCCTATACTGAAGAAATAGTTTCTAGGGTGCAGGATTCCGAAAGGCATAGGAATTACTCTGAAACTGTACCAGACACTTACAGGAGAACTTTATAAAAAAGCATTGCCATAATTTCAAGTTCAGATAGGGTTCCTTTGCAATCAAGCGCTGTGCACCACACCTAGAAATATAAAAAGGATGCAAAAAGAATGAAAACTGACCAGAGGAAGGCGACCAAAATGATTTGGAGCCTGCGTCAGAAGAGACCTGAAGACCTAAATATGTACACTTTGGAGGAGAGGAGGGATAGGGGAGATATGATTCAGACCCTTAAATACTTAAAGAGAAATAATGAACAAACAAACCTCTTCCAAAGATGGGGAAGCTGTAAAATTAGAGGGCAAAACATGAAGCTGCAAGGTGATAAATTGAAAGGCAATGTCAGGAAATACTTTATCACTGAAAGGGTGGTGGATGCTTGGAATGCTCTCCCGATGGAAGTGGTGGGGGCAAACACAGTGACGGAATTCAAAATGGCATGGGACAGACACAGTGGATCCCTTTACAGCAACAGGATAAAATCAAAATAAACTGAACCATCTAATTTCTCGGCAAATAGGGGTGTCCTGCATAGAGAGGTGGGTTCACCCCTAAACCAAAGACATGGGGAGGGGTAGCCTGCACGGAGCGGCAGGTGCACCCCTAGACAGAGACATGGGGAGGGGTGCACCTACTCCTGCCATGTTACTCCTGCCATCTTGCTGGGCAAACTAGATGGACCATGCTGGTCTTTATCTGCCGTCATTTAATATGTTACTATGTTACCTACCCCCTCTATATCCACAAAATACATTTTTTTTTAAATACGATTTCAGTACCAAAAATTTGTCCTTCTCATTGACAAAGGAGACCAAGAGTATGGCACAGATTGTAATGATGTTCTGTGATCCTCCAGGATGCCAGTTAAAGCCTCCCAGAGAAACCAACCCATTCATCTCCCTTTCTGTTGTTGTCTTCACATGGCTAACCTTGGAATATAGAAACAAACTTCTACAATTGGGCACTGCCAAAATTTCCACTTCTCAGTTTGGACTTAATATACCTATCATTGTTCACTAGGCCTGCCTTATGCGTCCATCTTTTGTGCACATAACTACACCAAATAAATTTATACCGAATTTCCCTTAATAGAATGCTTTTGATAAACTTGAGTAAATAGTATCTTAAAGTTAGCTTCTGTTCGGTCCTCCATCTGGCCACCAACTCCTCCAGAGTGCTTCATTCTCAGGTACTCCTAAGGCACTATGCTTTTTGGGGTGTCTCCAGCATCTGTGTGAGTTACCTTCAGTACTATTGAATGCTGCAGTCCTCCTGCTCTATGATACTTAGCCTTTCTGTTTCTAAGTCTATTCTGCATGCATAACTTTCCTGTCACCACAGTGGCGTTCCTTTCCTACCCTTTTGTTGCTTTTATTGTAAACCACATAGGTTGGTACAGATACGCAGTATATCAAATAAAGAGAAACATAAATAAGGCAAAAGAACTGGCCTCCACTGTGGCTCCTGAGAATTACTCATATACGTTAACTGAAGATAGGAGCTCCTGAATACCCCTAAGCAAACTGTTAAAATAGCAGAATACCTGCAAATACGACAAGTTTGTTGTGTTTTAGGAATACTTTGAAGACATAGCTATTTGCTGGAGAGGGTCAAGAAGAGGTTTGTTTGTGGGTGTGGGGGGAAGGAATGGAAGTTTTATGCCTTATTGTTTATTGCTGTACATCATTTTGACTGCTTGTTCAGAAAAGTGGTACAAACTTTTATATATAAATAAATTGGCAAAAGACAAAAAAAGATCCCTAGACAGATCAGAATGGTTTCTCTAGTGCAAGAAGGAATCCAGCACTGGCATGCCTTCAGATCACATAGCCTAGAGATTCCTTTTCGTTCCCATATCTGAAAAACACTAGATTGAAGCCCTGGACGAAGGCATTTGTTCCCTTGAATAGGCAGAAAGACACTGACAGACCAATCTTACTACTTCTTCCTATGCAATAACCACTATGCCCTCTCAATGCCTTGCATAATCACATTAGACTTCAGCCAAACTTGGGAGGTCCACTAACCTTGCATGGAGGCATATATCAAGTGTAAAGGGCTCACCCGTTGGTCTAATATACCTGCAAGATAATCAGAGGCCCCGTTTAAAATATCTCTTACATCACAGGGCAGGGCCAGATTATACACCAAGGGGGTCATTCTGATCCTAGTCCAGATCTGCTAAATGTTCAGTTTGTGCTGTCGGCGACAGAGCTCCCCACATGTATAGTCGACTTGTGCAGGGAGCTCTGTTCGTGGGCGGGAGGGAGTGGGCTGGGGAAGAAGCAAGGGCGCTCAATGGGCAGCGACTGACCCCGACGTACATGGCCGATTCCAAGGTTGGCCCTATATGTCCAGGGCCTTCAATGTAGACTGGGGACTTATTCCAACCCAAAGGTGGAATAAGTCCACCTGGACTGTGAGGGATCACGGCGTAGGACACGGAGGAGCTGGTCAGGGGGCATAGGGGGTTCCCGCAGCCTGACCATGACCTTGGAAGGCCCGATCGGGGGTCAGGCTGTAGGGAAACACAGCTATGTGTGTCGATGGTGATTGTGGCTCCTGAATGGAGCTGCGGTGCCATGGCGACAGGACGCCATTGCACTATGGCTCCATTCAGGAGCCTGGCTGAGTTAGCCAGGTATGTGGTTGAGCATGCGGCTGATCATAATCGGGGCCCGGCCTGCACATCCAGGCTGGTAGACCCAATTCTGATCCCACAGGCATGTCTAGCCCTCGCGGGATCAGAATCCCACCCTGATTCTGCCCAGCCATACAGGGGCGGAACTAGCCTCCAAATATCCTTCTTCACACTACCACATCAAGAATTTCAAGGAATCCTTGGTCTCCTGCTCTTCAAAGAGGAACAAACAGCCGACAATAATTTTGAACATCCTTCCTATGAAAGAGCATCAGAAGCTGCTGCATCGCACATAGCCACCATAGAAATTCCACCATTTTGTGCAACTGTAGCCTTCTATTCTCTCTCTTCTTATCTCTCTCATCGCTCTTTCAGTGTTTTTTATGGTGGTTCCTCCACTACTGCTAATACGACTCTCAGCTGGTGTACCCCAAGGGTCTATTTTGGGTCCTCTCCTTTTCTTCCTCTATACCCAGGTCCCTTGGTGTTCTCTTCTCCTCCTCCTTTCAGTATCATTTTTATTTTTATGCTGATGACTCTCAGACCTATCTACAGTATCTACACCTGATATTTCTCTGACACTCCAGGCCTATATCTCTGCCTGCATATCTGACTTCTCTGCCTGCATATCTGACATCCCTACCTGGATGTCTCACCACCGTTTGAAATTGAACATGAACAAAAGCGAACTTCTCAGTTTTCCCCCTAAACTCTCCTCCCCCTTCCTCCGTTCTCTATCTCTGCAGATAACCCTCTTCTTCTTCCTGTTTCCTCAGCCCGCAACTTTGGGGTCATCTTTGACTCCTCCCGCTCCTTCTCCACACATATCCAAGATAGAAACAACAGGTTTTAGCTTTCTCTATAACATTAACAAAATTTGCCCCTTCCATTCTGGACACACTACTAAAACACTTATCTACTCTTTAGTCACCTCCCATCTGGAATATTGCAACCACTTTCTTTTTTTTTTAAATACTTTATTTAATAACTACCAAGACGTAACAGCAAAGTCAAAGTCAAGCAACAAGCCTCTGAGCGAGGTACATTCTTATCCCCGTCTCGAGGCATACTTCCTGTACAGCTGTATTATAACATTATAGAACATTTTTTTTATCCCCCCTCCCTCTCTCCCCCCTCCCAGTTGCAATCACAAATCGCATCCTTGCTCTGCAAGCACCCTAAGCCCTTCCAGATCTCTCCCCCCTCTCCCTCCTTACTATCTTTTACCCTTATCTCATCTCTTCCCCTTCCACAGCTAATATCCCACATTTACAATATCGTTCCTACAATATGGTCCCAGATTCTGAATGTATGGTTCCAAAGTCAACAAGAAAGAGGACCACCTCCGCACACTGCCCCTTGCCCTCCATCGTTCTATCAGCATCAGCTGATGGAAACTATTGCGCCACTCCCAAAACGTCGGCGGGATCTGATCTCGCCATCTATGAAGTATCATGCCTTCCACACCAATAGACGCTCCCATCTCCCCTTGGGATAGGTTTGGCTCAGCTGATCCAGGACCACGAGAGAGCCAGTCCAGGGAATCCTCTGCTGTATCATCCCAGCTATAAAGTTATTGATCCGAGTCCAGTATGGGCGAATGCGTTTACACTCCCACCACATGTGCATTAAATTAGCCAAGGGCTCTGAGCATCTAGGGCAGCTACCATCTTAAGTAATGTGACTGCGCAATGCTCTTCTGGGTGAGAAATGCACTCGAGTTATACACTTAAATTGTATTTCCCTCCATCGCGCTCCCTCCGCCAACTCTATGATCCGCCCCACAGCAGCCTTAATAGAACCGGGTGGCACCTCTCGTCGCAGTTCTAGGGCCCAAGCTGTCTCAACTCTCCCATACTCCGCCTCAACTCCATAACACTCAAGCTTTGCTTTCAGCCCGGCTATCGACGGGGGACTATCTCCCCCAAGTTCAAAAAATTCTAAAATCTGTGCCGATCTTTCTACGCTGAGCTCCTCCGCCGGCAACGCAGCCACATAATGAGAGAGCTGCATGTAGGCAAAATATTGGTTAGCTCGCAACTCATACTCCCTGCACAGCGATGAGAATGGTTTGCATTTACCTGAAGGATCAACTACATGTCCTAGATTCCGAATTCCCTTCTCGTTCCAGGCTCGGAACACACTTGTCTCTGATCCTGGGGTAAAGCTCGCATTACCTTGTATTGGTATCCAGCTCGATACCTTCCAATTTCGTTTTCAATATCCATTTAATTGTCTCCATGTGCGTCGCATAGAACTCAACATGCCGCTCCACTTAATTCTACTCGGCAGCCTAGCGCTCTCCATATGTAATACTGCTAGTACTGTGTGGGGGGCTACCAGGGCCTCTTCCAACGCCCTAGGCGTATAGATTTCTGTTCCACCTAACCAGTCTCCAATATGCCGTGCCTGACAAGCTATCACGTAAAGCCAGAGATCTAGAAACCCGATTCCACCTTTACTCTATTATCCAATCAAACGGTTCATTGGAATACGAGCTCTAGCCCCTTTCCACAAAAACCCCTGCATTTTCTTTTCCAGGCTACGCAAATCCCACCGCAACAGCCACACAGGGAGGGTCTGCATCCAATGTAGCATTCGTGGCAAAACCACCATCTTCACCGCTGCCACTCTCCCCAATAAGGACAACGGAAGAGGATTCCATGCTTTCAACTGAATCCGCAAGCGAGACATAATTTTATCAAAGTTATAAGCATATAGCTCTTACGGCCGTCTCGTCAATACTATGCCCAAATAGACAAACTTATTTGCTGTCCATTTCAGAGGGAAGTTCCCCCCCCCCCCTCTATCGTCCCTGGAGTTGCCCCGAGACATCTAATGCCTCGGACTTATCTTCATTAATACGTAGGCCTGCAAATCTACCGAAAGACGTAAATTCCGCCATTAGCCTAGGTAAAGACTCCCTAGGGGCAAGCAGGTGAACTAATAGATCATCCACAAAAGCCGATAACTTAAAACCCTGTGAGCCCATACACACTCCGTGTAACTTTCTATCTTGTTCTATTCTACGGATTAGAGGATCCAAAGATAAAACAAACAAAAGCGGGGACAGGGGACACCCTTGTCTTGTACCTCTATTCAGGGAAAATGCCTCTGATAAAACCCCGTTACAGAGCACCCTTGCTGTCAGATTTACATAGAGACTCTTCACCATTTTACAAAATGAAAGCCCCAATCCATAAAGTGGCAACAAATATTGCAGGTACTGCCTGTTGACCAGGTCGAATGCTTTTTCCGCACTGAAACTCACTAGTAGTGACTGCAAGTGCTGATCCTGCACCCACTCCAGAGAGGCCAATATCTTGCACAAATTACGCACTGCATACCCTAACAAAGCCTACTTGGGATTCATGCACCAATTCCCCCAGCACTCCCGCTAGGCGGTCCGCCACTATCTTTGCCAGCATTTTCAAATCAAAATTCAATAGAGATATAGGCCTATTCATTGCCGCCTGGATCGGGTCCTTGCCTGGCTTAGGTATTAATGTGATATGCACCTGATTACTCCCCCATTGAAAAGTACCTCTCTCCATTCTTTGACAATACATAGCCACCAATAGAGGACCTAACACATCCGACAATAGTTTATAAAATTCGACCCCGAACCCATCTGGGCCTGGTATCTTATAACAAACAACTAGCCTTCAAGATAGCTTGCTGCACCTCCTGTACTGTTACCGGCAATGTTCCCTCTAATTTTCTGTAGGCTATGTGCGCATAAAATATCAGCTGTGCAGCTTTTGAAGGAAGGTTAAATTTTTGTGCGCCAGATAACAACACTTGGCGTTATATACTTTAAAATTTGACTACACATCAGAATACAGTATGTACACCACATTGACTTTAATCAAATTAAATGAAAACAGATGATTACTAAATGAAGCAGAAAATTTCTAGTAATTACAATCACAACTTTTAAATTTTAAGACATCTGTGTTGTTTTCTATCAGAATCAGAACCGTAATTTTTGTGCGCTCTGTTGTAAAGTATGTGCGCTCACTCGGCGAGGTGTGTGCGCGCGCACACGCACACAGCTTAGAGGAAACAGTGGTTACCGGCCATCCCAGTTGGGCACATTGTTCCACACTCACTCTGGGCAGATCTAGTTCCTTCAGATACTCCACCATTCTAGTGGGGGACGCCAACTCTGCTGTGTATAACTTTTGAAAAAACCCTTAAATACTTCGGCTATTGCCACCCTGTCTTTTTGGAGTTTTCCCTGGTCATCCCGAAATGCCGCCACTAGTTTCGCACCTCTTTGACCCTTCAAGCAGCGTCCCAATAATTTACCCGGCTTATCTCCATAGCAGTATAACTTATATTGGTAGTACAATAGCAACTTCTTGGCTCTCTGATGTATCAACGCATTAAGAGCCACTTGGGTTTCCCCCAGTTTCTTCTTCTTCTGTGCTGTAGGAAAGTGCCCACTAAGACATCTCGCCTGAGTTACCTGCTGTTCCAACTTGATAATTTGCTCTGCTATCGATCTCCGCTTCCTTATTATTTATTTATTTTATTTACATTCTTTTATACACCGTGCTATTCTGCATCAGTGTGGTTTACATTGAACAAACTGAAATTACATTGAACAGGGCATTATAACTTGGAGATAACTATTTTACAGGGAACATGGGCTATGGAGGGTTAAGTGGCTTGCCTAAGATCACAAGGAGCATCTGTGGGACTAGAAACCCCAGTCCTTCCAGCCCAAGGTTGCTGTCCTCTAGTGGGATTTGAACCCTTGACCTTCTGGCCTGAAGTACCTTGCCCCAACCACTAGGCCACTCCTCCACTCCTTGCCACAAATCCAATTATATCACCCCTCAACGCCACTTTGGCGATTTCCCAAACCAATTCCGGATCTTCCTGGTGGCATTGGTGATTTGCCTCAAATTCCTGCCAGTGTTGGCGGAGAAACTGGAGGAACTGGGTATCTTTATACAGTTCCAAGGGAAACCGCCATATGCGGCTATATCTAGTTCCTCCCCCCCCCCTGCAAATCTAACCAGATCAGAGCATGATCAGAAATCTCTATTGGGCCGATTTGTGCCTCGCCAGTATGGGCAAAGAGGCTCTCTGATATCAAAAGATAGACAATCCGTGCACTAGTGCCATGTGCCCTGGATTGATGAGTAAAATCATTTTCTGAAGGGTGCAGTAATCTCCATGGGTCCACCAGACCTAACCTGGATCAAAATCTTTGCAGCACCTAAGCCATTTGATTTCTATCCCATGTTCCAGTCCCTCTGAAAGTGTCTATGTCCACTTCAAATACCCCATTGAAATCTCCGCCCAGTATCAGCGGGATGTCTGGTAGTTGTTCCACATTTGCTGCTAAACGATTATATAGATCCTGATCTAACATATTGGGGCTGTACAAATCTCCCAGTATTACCTCCCTCTCCTCTAACACTCCTTGCAACAGCACAAATCTCCCATTTGGATCAGCAACTTCTCGTTCCATTTCAAATCGCACCCGCTTGTGGAGTAAAATGGCCACACCACCTTTTTTACCCATCGCCAGCGCTCCCCATACCTGGCACACCCAATCCCTGCAAAGTTTGCTGTACTCCTCGGCATTCTGGTGGGTTTCTTGCAGCAGCACAATATCACACTGCTGTCTGGCTAGAGCTTTCAAAATTTTATCTCGCTTCACTGGGCTTCCCAATCCACAAACATTCCATGAAATTATCTTCAGGGTGTCAAGGCAGTGTCAGGTCCTATCCTCAGTACTAACTTTACTTTCGCAGAGGAAGCCCTCCCAGCCTGGAGCTTCCTCTTATTTTCTCCCCTTAGTCTTTCAAGCTGTCCCTCTCGGATTTCTAGATTGCGACTTTCCCCCCCCCCCCCCACTAGTCCTTGAGACCCCCCTTCCCCTTGCACCTTTCCGCTGAACCTCCCCTTCCTTCCCCCCTCTGTTCCCCTGCACCCCTCCTTACTCTATCCTCTTCTCTCTTCCCAGCACATTAGCGCTCCTCTTCTACCTAGCCACGCTAGATGTGTCCGGACTACCCCCGCTCCCCCCTCAAGTTTCCTCCCCCTCACCTCCTATTAACTTCCAGTGACAAACATAACAGGGCGTAAACCACACTACTTGGTGTCTCAATCACATAAATAACAAACTGGTTGTTGTAACATTACTGTGTGCTGGAACAAAGCTGCCCTCTAAAAGAGGACCCCATAGTCTCACATCTGGTTTTTCCCTCCATTGGCTAATAGACACTCTCAGATAATTACGATATAGCAAGGTTTTTTTGTTTTGTTTTGTTTTTTGGAGCTCAAGGCCTCCTTCACTCGCTCAGTCCTCGGGTATCTCATACGACACTCGCGGTGTTCTCATGGTGTTCTTGGTTGCTCTGTCACCGGGACGGTAGCTTGTCTCTCTAGCTGTTCCACGTATGCCGAAGCCTCTTCTGCTGAGCCAAAAACCTGATGCTTTCCCTCATGCACAACATGCAGGCGCACAGGGTACTGCACAGTAAACCTGATGTTAGCAGTTATCAATTTCTGGCATACAGGTGCATAAGCCCAGCGGCGCTTAGTGCTGCGGAGTAATCCTGCGCAATTCTGATTTTCATATTGTCCGCTTCAATAACTCCGCTTCTCCGGGCCTCCCGCAGGACTGCTTCCTTCTGCGTAAACTGTAAAAACTTTGCCAGGACCACCCTGGGTCTTGGGTCCCTCGATTTCTTGGGGCCTACTCTGTGGGCCCTTTCAATAATAACCTGCACCCTCTCTCCTTCCTCCTCCACCAGCGAGGCAGACAAAGTTTCTATATAATGTCTCAGGTCTTTATCCACGATAGAGTCAGAGATACCCAGAAACCTGAGATTGTTGCGTCTCGAACGGTTCTCAAGATCATTCAACTTGTTTTCTTGGGCTCTCAGGGTGACCTGTACTTGTTCTAGCTCCTGCGTTAGCTTTTCCACTTCCTCCTCCGTGTGCGCGATTCGGGCCTCCGCCTCCTGCATGCGGGCGCCAAACACATCAACTGAGTTCTGCAAGACATTGAGTTTATTTTGCAGTGATTCAAACTGCATGGAGAGCGCGCCCGAAACCACCGCCAAAATCTCCTCCACTGAGACCGCTGAAGTCGTCATGCAAGGCGTTGGGGTGAGTCCGCCATTTTCTGGTGCCCCGCGCCTCGGTCCTTGTCTCGCCTCCCAGCTTTCGCCGCTGATGCCATTCTCCTCTGGCCTTCACAAGTAAGCCCCTCATATCTTCAGCACTTGGGGGAATTGTAAGAGTGCTATTGTGCCTCACAAAGCCGACGCAAATCTGCCAGTAAGGAGCCGGGGAGTCCGGAGCTCAAGTGGGATGAGTCCTCCCAAGCTCACCACATCACGTGGTCCCCTGCAACCACCTTCTTGCTGGTCTCCCACTTAGCCACCTCTCTCCCCTTCAATCTGTTCAGAACTGTGCTGCGCAGTTAATCTTCCACCAGCCCTGATATACTCATTTAACCCTCTTCTCAAGTGACTTCATCGGCTCCCCTTCCATTTACATTTCCAATTCAAAATTTCCCCTTCTGACCTACAAATGCATTCATTCTACTGCTCCTCAATACCTTTCCTCTCTCCCTACACCTCTCCTCATGAACTCCGCTCTTCCTCTAACTTTCTTCTCTCTATGCCCTTCTCTTTCACTGCCAACTCCGGACTTCGATTCTTGCACCTTGCTGCTCCTTATGCCTGGAACAAACTACCTGAATCTTTACATCAGGTTTCATCTCTCCCCCTGTTCTAATCCATGCTAAAGGCTCACCTCTTTGTGGCTGCTTTGAATCCTGACCCCTTGATTTCCTTGTGTATTCTTCCCTTTCCCTATTTGTACCCTTATTCTCAACTATTGTACTGGCTGTCTTGATTAGATTGTAAGCTCTGATGAGCAGGGACCGTCTTTTAAATGTATTTGTACAGTACTTCATATGCTTTGTAGTGCTATATAAATGTGGTAGTAGTAGTAAGAGTCTCTTCAACAGCCTAAGTCACTCTTCCATTTGCATCAGTAGTAGCTTCACATTAGATCCATAGATTTTGGAGGGGTCATTATGAATCATTATCATCAAATGCAAAAACCGATCTCGTGTCCACTGCAAAGGGAATGGGCCCTGTCATCCAGCCCAGATCCCTCCAGCTATATCCAAAGCCAAAGATTTAGCCATATTTATTTCCAGCTCAAAGATCTCCCTCAATTCTATCCAATCATGGAATACAAACCAAACACAACACCGTCCCCATAAAACCACACAAATTTCCCATGTCAAGTCACAAAAATACATTCCAGGGCGATCCCCACTCCTGATTATAAATCCTACCACCCTCCTGCACCATCAGGAAGGGTGCAGCACCTGATGCAAGCAGTAAAGACCCATGAAGGCAGAGTGGCACAGGATCTAATGCAAGCTTATATCATACAAGTCTTGTGACTTCGTGCACAAATGAACGGCAAACCTCTCAAAAGAATGCACTATTATAGCATTTGACCAACATTTCCATTGCAGGCCTTTTTATTATAATCAACTGGTACCCAGCAGCGAGTCCACAAAAGTCCTGGTATCTGCTGCAGAGTTGAAATGCATGGTTTTCTCAGCATGGAAATTTTTAAACATGCTGGAAACGGCAAAGAAAATTGCATATTCCATGGAAGTAAGTCTGAGTTAATCACTGAGTGGTCTAGTGTTTAGGACAAGGTACTTCAGGCCGGAGGGCCGGGGGTTCAAGTCCCACCTGGGAACAGCAATCTCAGGCTGGAGGGACTGGGATTTCTAGTCCTATAGGCACTCCTTGTGGTCTTGGGCAAGCCACTTAACCCTCCACTGCCCATGTTCCCTGCAAGTATTAACGTATGTGTGTCATATCCCCTCGTGTTAAATGTATCCCCCAATTGACCGCTTTGACCCGGTGAAAAGCGGAATATAAATACAGCTAAATAAATAAATAAATAAATGACTACGGATGAGTAGTCTTGAAAAATCCAAATCTTAGAATTTTCATACTTCAATTCACAGCCCTTTCAGTATGCCTGCAATCCGGTCACTTTGTGCTTGAAGTTCTGAAGGCAGAGAATAACTACATGTGGTCTGGCAGCCTCCTCCTTTCACGGGCTTAGCCTATGTACAGGGAGGAGTGGTCTAGTGGTTAGGATAAGGTACTTCAGGCCGGAGGGCCGGGGGTTCAAATCCCACCTGGGGACAGCAATCTCAGGCCGGAGGGACTGGGATTTCTAGTCCTATAGGCACTCCTTGTGGTCTTGGGCAAGCCACTTAACCCTCCATTGCCCATGTTCCCTGTATTAGCGTATGTGTCTCATATCCCCTTGTGTTAAATGTATCCACCAATTGACCGCTTTGACCCGGTGAAAAGCGGGATATAAATACAACTAAATAAAAAAATAAAAATGTACATGTTCCATCTGCAGCTCAGAGTCCATGTTGTCCAGGCCCAGCTTGCATGGGGAGCCAGGTTTCCAGCCATTAGCCCAATGTGCTCTCCTCCAGGGATTCTGGCACACTGACAAGTCACAGGTTATTCTTACGTGATTGATTCTCCAAGTTGTCTACCTTCACCTCCATCTCTTTTATTGGCTTAGCTTGCCGCCCCTGCTCCCTCTCCATTTTTGTCAGGGTGACCCACTACTCCAGCTGTTCTATACGGTGACTAATATCAGTAACAGTTTCTGTGACTTGGTCCAGTCTGTGGAAGAGTTTGACAGAGTCAAAGGTACTAATAACTGCCTAAGCTACCTCTGCCACCAGTACATCCGTTCTGGCCATATTGCTATCCTTCATTGGTTTATCTCACTATTTTCTGGCACGTATTTAGCAACAAGTTCCTCTAAACTATCTCTTGCAGTGATATCATTGGCGGTAGAGAAAAGATGTCATTTTGCTCGCTAGATTGCCCATCAGATTCACTCCAGTCGCCTCTCTCTCTCCTCCCCTTGCTCAACTGAAATCCACCCAATCCTCTGCTTTCTTTTTCCTGGGCCCCCTCCTATGGAACTCCCTCCCATCAGACCTTCACCTCGAACTCTCCTTTCCCCGCTTTAAGGCAATGTTAAAAACCCACTTCTTCACCCTTGCCTCTGAACTTCCTCCCTCTCTTTCCTAATTTCCTGTCTTCCAGCCCTCAGCCCTTCTAGCCTAGCATCTATTTCTTCCTCTATCTGCTCTTCTCTTTCCTGTCCTACAATGGCATTCCGTTTCCTTTTTCCTTTTAGCAATTTTATATTGTAAACTGCTCAGACGCCTTGGCTTTGGGTGGTATATCAAACGCCACAATGAAGATAACGATAAATACTATGGTTTGAGTAGGGATGCAGAGGCTTCAGAGCTCCTGAAGCACGTGTCTTCACTCAAGCATCATGTCATGTGACCTTTCATTTTCACTTTTAATATTCCTTCTTTTATCTTTCTAATTTTTTTATACACAGAAAACATTAAGTAAAAGGATTCATACAGCCAGTTGGTCAAGATGGCAGCAAAGCCAGCTGTGCTGAGCGAGCCATATCTTGGGAGTTATTGAAGACCTGAGCTGTTACATTATGAATTTGCATTGGTAAACAAAAGGAGAAAACTTTCTCCTAACCATCACAGAATGCCTCGGCATTGAAAACACTCAACAACTTTGGAAGCTCACTGTGGGGAGGAGGAGTGCTGCCCAATTATTCTTGCCAGAGGAGTGGTTGACTGCAGAATACATGACATCTTGCTGAATTCAGAGCAGTGAGCAGGTCTCTCAAGACATGGAAGCGACTCATTCGCTAGGGTGTTACAAGCTGCTGCAAATGCAAGAATATTTTCTGGATCTGCCACATGAATGGAATGCCCACTGCATTATCTCTTCTCCTGGTGCAAGCATTAGGAAAAATGGAAAATTGATGACAGACATGAATGGAGAATTAATGGCTATGGATGAATTTGTGTAGGAGCTGAGTAAGGCGTTTGGATCTTCGGGAGAAGTTAGCAAGACCTTCTGCAGTTATCATGGATACTTTGTATGGTGTCAATGCCAATTTGGAACATTCTCTAGCTATTAAAAGTGATCAAAGACTTTTAGGACTCTCAGTTAATGTTTCCAGAGATCATAAAAAAATACTAAACACCCTGTTGAGTCAGACCAAGCCCATTAAGTCTAGAATCTTCTCTTAGACACTGACCAGTCCAAGTCACAAGTAACCAGAAGCTCTTAAAGTAAATCCAATCTCATACATCCTTTCAAGGGATAAGCAAAGGTTTTCACAGGTGATAGTAAAAAGGGTTGATGAATCATCCCATCAGTGGAAACGAGGCTGTGAGGTCCCTCAATGTTACATATGGTTGCCGATTCTATTTAACGTCCATCTCAGTGCTAATTCTTTCCAAGTAGACTTAACCGCTATTTATGAGACTTGCTGACTGTTCCCACCAGATAGAAACTCGGATGATCCCTCATCGGATGAAGTTAAATCCTCAAAAGAATAAATAGTTATGGCCAGATAATGAGAAAGCACAGAGAGATCTATTGGGCATTGAGTTATCAGGTATGAAGGTGCCTTAAAGTAAAATCCAAAAGTATTCCTAATTTCTTTATCAATAGATGCTCGGATTAGTGCTCTTATGAAAAAAAGTGCTTTTTAAATCATGTTTCTAGACTTAATGGGCCTTGGTCTGACTCAACAGGGTGTTTAGTATTTTTTTATGATCTCTGGAAACATTAACTGAGAGTCCTAAAAGTCTTTGATCACTTTTAATAGCTAGAGAATGTTCCAAATTGGCATTGGCACCATACAAAGTATCCATGATAACTGCAGAAGGTCTTGCTAACTTCTCCCGAAGATCCAAACGCCAAAAAATAGGTCCTATTTTCCTGAGGACACCTCAAGCTGTTCAAGCATCAATAATTACTTGGCTGGAATAATATAATATCCTATATCTACGGATCTCAAGTAGGCTTATCGAATGAATGCAGATTTTACAAAATACAGCTACCAAAATAATTTTAAGATATCAAAGAGCAAAGGCAGAAGCACCTTTTTTTTTAGATAAGTACAATGTCTACCAATATTAGCTAAATTTTATTATTATATTTTGTTTTCAAAAGATTACATAATCTCAGTTAATGTTTATGCACCTCCCAGATCATTACATTGTGCTAGTAGAAACAAATTAATAATTCTATCATGTATAAATGTTTACCACAAATGCACTTTATATTAACTAGTCAACTAAAAGGCTGCAAGAGACTGGGACTTACTATGTGAAGATATTAGATGGGAGCCCATTTATCTGATTTTCAGGCATCGCCTGAAGGCAAAACTGTTAAAATACTATTTAGCATAGTTTAGGGACAAGGGTTGTTGGTATTATACTATACTGATAAACTGTGTTATAAACCTATGTAATCTTATATGTATTGTATAACCTTTTTTTTTTAAACTCTATTTATTAGTTCACAGCAACACATCACACAACAGTTTATATATACATATACATAACGTCCCGGGCAGGGCTGTCTCTTGTCCACCACTCCGGGGCCGTCAACAGATCATTGTAGTGAGAACACAGATTATTTTTATTTAATTTATTCCCCCCTTCTCATCCCCCTCCCACCCCCCTTCCTTACTCGCAGCCTCCTCCCCCTGACATCCCTCATTAGGAACAAACATTATTGCATTACCCACTTATTATCCCATTCAACATTAACATATCAAATCCCCCCTATCCACCTATCAAAGCCCAGCCCTAGCCCACTTGCAGTACTTCATTGCAAGTATGTGGTCTTAATTTTTTAATATATGTTCAAAAATTAATATATATATTAATATATATATTCAAGATCTTCTAACTGAATCCAGTTGTTTATCCTCAAATGTAAATAGTCACTTTTATAATTTACTGTAAATAGTTTTACGACATTGCATTCTTTTTGCCCCCAGTTCTGATTGTTTTTGATGTTAACGGTCTAAATGTTAAAAAAATGTTCTACAATTTGTTCTATGTATATTAATAATAGTTCTCTATTATTAACATTTTTGTTATATGTAAACCGCCTCTGATCTCTGGAAGAGGCGGTATAGAAAAACGTATAAATAAATAAAATAAATAAATATGGCTCCCAAACCAGCAAAAAGGAGGTCCAACGTTGAACACTTCCTCTAGCTCCCCCTCCTCTCCAAGAGCATCAACTGATGGAAGCTATTACTCCATTCCCAAAAGGTAGGGGCTGTGGGCTCCCTCCACCTATGAAGTATTGGGCCTTTACCCACCAGACATGCCTTCCTTACTAATAATCGCTCCCACCTCCCTTTCGGGTGGAGTGGTCCAAGTTGATCTAACACCACAAAAGACCCCGTCCAACAAATCTGCTGCTGTATTAAACTACTCATATAGTTACCAATCCGCATCCAATAAGGGCAAATTTTCTGACACCCCCACCACATATGCCCCAAGTACGCCAAAGAACAGGAACACTTTGGGCAGCCTCCATCCGATGTAAGGTGGCTTCGCAGTGCTCTTCTTGGGGAGAAGTATGTTCGAATGATACATTTGAACTGTATGTCTCGCCACCTAGCCCCTTCTACCAGCCCCATAATCCGACCTAAGGCTTTGCTAATTGAGCCTGGGGCCACCTCCTGATTCAACTCCTTTGCCCACAAGGCCTCCTCTGCTGAATAGTCTGGCGGAGTAGCATACCCGTCTAACCGTCTCTTCAAATCTGCAATTGTGGGCGGGGATTCTGCTCCTAATGCAAAGAACTCTAAAATCTGTGCAGAGCGTTCCACCAATAATGCACTCTGCTGAAGAGAGGCAACATAGTTGGAGAGCTGAGCATAGGCAAAATAATGTCGGTTATTCAGCTCATATTCCTTGCAGAGAGTCTCAAATTGTTTACACCTTCCCTTCTGGTCTACCACATGTCCAATATTTTGTATCCCTAGCCTCTCCCAGCTCCGAAGCATGGGCGTATCCAACCCAGGGGTAAACCGAACGTTGCCTTGTAGAGGGGCAGCCAACTCGAGACCTCTGGGGGACCACCCCAATAGCTATTCAATTGCTGCCACGTACGGCACGCCGATAACACCAACACACTACTAGTCACTCTGCCTGGCAGGATTGAGCTCTCTAAATGCAATGCCGCCGTCAAAGTCTGTGGGGCCACAAAGGCCTCCTCTAGCGCCCTGGGAGTATACACTTCCGTGTTCCCCAACCAGTCACCAATATGCTGTGCCTGGCAAGCCAAAGCGTATGCCCGCAGATCTGGGACTCCTATCCCTTCGTTTTTCCACCCTCTCCTTAAACGATTTAATGGGATACAAGCTCTTGCCCCTTTCCATAGAAACCCCCGGATCTCCTGATCTATGCAATTTAGGCCTCGCTGCATTAATCACACTGGGAGGGTTTGCATCCAGTAGAGTACTCGTGGCAAGATCATCATTCCCAACGCCGCCGCCCTACCTAACAAAGACAACGGAAGGGGGGGGGGTTCATGTTTGAAGTTGTGCATGGGTTTTAAGGAGAACCCGCTCAAATATTTTCTTATACAGCTCCTTCGGCTCTCTGGTCAAAAGAATACCCAGATATACAAATGAATCATCTGCCCACTTAAGAGGGAAGGTCCCTCCCCAATTCCCCCTGAGCATTCCTGCCACATCCAATGCCTCAGATTTATCCATATTGATACGAAGCGTTGCAAAGCTTCCAGACTGAGAAAATTCCTCTAACAAATTAGGTAGCGACTGTTGAGGAGACAACAAATGCACCAACATTGTCACCAGTGGCCTACCCTGAGTCCTAGGGCATGCAGAGAGGGTCAGGCTGGTGAATATCCTGAGCCAGGAAGTGGGGGTAGTGCAGGCGTAGTAGTACACACCCTCTGGGTAATGAAGTCCCAAACACTCCCCAAGCAGAGGAATAGAGGTAACCAAAAGTAGTAAGGTCAAAATGAGGTTTTATTTCCCCGTCCCAGGGTTTGGTAAGCACAAAGAACTTAGGACAAAATAACCATGCTTCTGGTACAAGGAAAAGTAAATCAGGAACTGAAGAAAAATAACTCCTTTTTCTTCCAGCTTTCACTATACAGTCCTTTAACACAGGAATCAATAAACGTTTCTTTTCAAAGGCAGCAATGCTCACTTTGCTTCTCAATGCTGTTCCTACAGCTTTATACATCCAACTCAGCGAAGTGATTCTACGGTATCTGCTATAGTCAGTGTACAATCCATAGGCTCATCAATTATACATTCATCTATGGATTCAACTTGCATATCCTTCCAGCCCTTCCCCCGCTGGATACATGGGAACACATTCACACAGGGATTTAAAACAATTCTCTTTACCTTTAAGAGAGTCCCGGAGAGCTTTACTAACCCAGAGAAAACTGGTATTCTTTGTTTTCTCCCTGTTCCTTTTACAGAGACCACTGTCTGGCTTTTGCCTGTAAAGTTTACTCGGCAGTGCTTCTTCAATATCAGCAGAGTCTAGAGATTTGTACCTTCCTCTCACCGGAGCTTCTGGGCACACCCAAACTGACTTTCTGCGTGGCTTTTCTCTCCAGTTACCTTCAACACCAGACTCTAACTGAGAGTAGCTTTCCTGTAGTCTTTGGGTTTGAGTTCTCTATACCTTTTCAGCTGAAGCTTTCCTTGGTCGGTTCTCAGGGCTGCTTAAATCACTCTCAGCCTCTCTGCTATCAGTCCTTCTAACGGTTCTCCTTCCAGTTCCCGTTTCAGTTCCCCTTTCAGCTCTCCTTCCAGAACTGCTTCCAATTCTCTCTCCGGCACTCTTTCCAGAACTGCTTCCAACTCTCCTTCCAACACTCTCACTGCTTTCTAATGAGTGCTTTTTATCAGCCTTATGGCTTAGCTTTGTTCCTCCCTCACCCAGGTGAATCCTAATACACTCAGGGCACGGGGATTGTTTGCAACTTGGGCGGGGCTGCTGCACTCGTGGCTGGGTTTATTTATATCTCCCCTGGCAACCTGCAGCCATTTGCTTTGCTTGGCTGTCAGAATCTGACACTTTCCTCAGTTTCCTCTGACTGCATAGCAAGGGACGGATCTTCCCCATTACAACATATCATCGGCAAAAGCGGCCATCTTAAACCCATGCTGACCAATTCACACTCCTCGTATTTCCTTGGATGCCTCTATCTTCCGCACCAAAGGATCTAATGACAGCATAAACAGCAGGGGGGAAAGCGGGCAACCCTGTCATGTACCTCTCTCTAGGCAAAATTTGTCCGACATCCCGCCGTTACACAGCACTCCCGGTGTGGGCTCCGCATAGAGAAGCTCTACCATGTTGCAAAAAGGAGCTCCTAGGCCATAATGTGGCAAAAGGAATTTCAAATATTCCCAATTCACCTGATCAAAAGCCTTCTCCGCATCAAAGCTGATCAAAAGCGACTGCAGCTGCCGCTCTGGGACCCACTCCAGCGACACCAGAATTTTATGCAGATTCCGCACTGCATAAAGTCCTTTCACGAAGCCCACTTGGGAGTCATGCACTAGCTCCCCCAAGACCTGGGCTAGGCGATCTGTCAATATCTTAGCCAACATATTTAAATCAAAATTTAGCAGAGAAATGGGCCTATAGGAAGCAACCTGCATGTGATCCTTACCTGGTTTAGGTATCAATATAATGTGCACATGATTCGCACCGCAGGTAAACCTCCCTGCTCTGCTCGTTTATGGTACACCGCCACAAGAGAGAGGGGTATCAGGTCTCCCAACAGCTTATAAAATTCTGCCCCGAATCCATCTGGGTCAGGCGCTCTGTAGCAGCTTGCCTTCTGAATGACCTGTTGGACCGCATCAATAGTTACCGGTTCGTCTAATTGTGCCCTCTGGTTTGCCTCCAGTCTAGGTATCTGCACTTCACGCAAGTACTTCTCCATGCTAGTCAAGGACCCCTCCCTCCCTGAATACAGCTTTTGGTAGAAAGATCGGAACACTTGGGCGATCGCTCGATTTTCCTTATGCAATCTCTCCTGCTCGTCCCGCAACGCTGCTACTGTGCGAGTGCCTCTACTGCCCTGAAGGCATTGTGCCAGGAGTTTCCCAGGCTTATCCCCAAAGCGATAGAGCTGATACCGGTAATACATGAATGATTTCTTAGCCCTCCGATGGAGCAATTCATTGAGGGCCATTTGGGTCTCCCACAGCCTCTTCTTATTTGTCGCACATGGGCTATTTGCACATCTCCGTCTATCTTTCATTGCTTGTTTTTCCGATCTAACAATCGGTTCTGTTAGTAAATTCCACTTCCGTGCTGCATAGCCAATAATGTCTTCACACAAGACCACCTTCGCAGTCTCCCAAAACAACTCCGGGTCCTCTTGATGTCGCTCATTATGAAACAAACTCTTGCCACCTCTGCTTTAAATAAATATGAAACACTGCATCTCTATACAAATCCACCGGGAACCGCCAGATTCTAGCCTGCGAGGTAACATCGTGCCATTCTAATTCCACCCAGACCAGAGCATGATCTGAGATCTCTGTAGGACCAATTTGTGCATCTACTATCCGGGCAAAAGGTCTTTCCGATACCAGGATATAATCAATCCTAGCACTCGAACCATGTGCTCGTGACTGATGAGTAAAATCCCTTTCCATCGGGTATAGCAAACGCCAGGTATCAACTACCCCCAATCTGCACCGCAAGCCTTGCAGCGCTCTGGTGGTCTGTGCCCGTGCTCCATCTCTTCCCCCCCCCCCCCCACCAGTCATATCCAGCTCAATGTCTAAAACCCCATTAAAATCTCCGGCCAAGATCAAGGGGACGTCTGGCATTTGCTCCACTTGAGTGGCCAAGCGGGCATACAGCATGAAGGTTACCCAGCACGATAGGCTTTCCCTCAAACATCCAATACAATAGCACATATCTTCCATCATGGTCCACATATTCACGCTCCAAAACAAATTGGATCCGTTTGTTTATCAGAATGATCACTCCACCCTTTTTCCCCTTGGCTGGGGCCCCTCATTCTTGCCCCACCCAGTCCTTCTTCAATTTAAGATGTTCCTCGGCAGTCTGGTGGGTTTCCTGTAGCATGACAATATCACAATTTTGCCTGGCTAAGGCCCTTAACAATTTATATCTCTTGATAGGGTTGCCTGCTCCACACACATTCCATGAAATAATCTTCAGGTCGGTGGATAACAATAAGTTTCAGACCTCTCGGCAATCAAATTTTCCCAAGGAAGAACCTCCCCAGCCTGAGGCCCTCCCCTAACGTCTCCTATGTTCCCTAGTCCTAACCCAATTATCCCTTTTTTTTTTATTGAAAGGCAGCAAATAAACACAAAGCACACAAAAGTCACATACGCTATATGCATAATACAATAGCAGAAAGTAACAAGGCAAAAAGCGCCAACAGCCAATAATAATCCAGCAAAACGCCCCCTTTTTTTTTTCCTGTTTAGTTATGTTTCCCCCCCCCTCCCCCCCCCTCACCAGCTTACCATCTATCAGCAAGGAGAACCCCATAACACTCTGCCTACCCCCCTCACTCTCCAATCCCCCACCCTCCCCCCAACTCCTCCCTAGAATCCCCCCTCCCCCCCCCCAACTCCTCCCTAGAATCCCCCCTCCCCCCCCACGAACCTCCACGCCAATTACAAGTGAAGGAAGCGGACCAGCCAGGCAGTGCATGTGAGGCAAAAAAAAGGGGGAAAACTCTAAGACTCCACTACACAAGAGAGCACGGAGCCAGCCCCACTACAGGAGACACAAGGCCCTCAAGTCCTCATGAACCATAGTGTAGGACAAAAGCTTCCCACACCTGCTCGAAGCGGGTCAGTCGCAACCTGCTGGCTGCCACCCCACGTTCCATTATATATGTATCCCACATTCGTTCCAACCAGGCCGAGAAGGGGGCAGCTGGTCCTGCTTCCACGCCGTTGCCACAGAGAGCCGCGCCGCATTCAGACCATGTCGAATTAAGGCCAGCTGAGGACTGCGTGCCCCAGGCAACCGAACACCAAAAAGAAAAATGCCTGGATCCCAGGGAATGGCCAACCCAACTAATTGTTTTAAACGATATTGAATCCCCCTCCAGAAAGTTCGGAGGCGGGGACAAGACCACCAGACATGCGCCAAAGTACCTTTCTGTCCACATCTCCACCAGCACAGATCCGAACCCCTGGGTACACTCAAGCAATCCGCTCAGGAGTCATATACCATCTATATAATAGCTTATAGTTAGTTTCACAGACATTAATCGCCACCAAACTTTTCCACAGCCTACCCTCTCTATCAGTTCCCATTGCTGCTCTGAAAAATGGAGACTCAAATCAGAATTCCATTGCTCTCTATACTTGCCCAATCTCGGCTGCTGCGCCTGCAAATGGGCATATAGGGTAGCTATAAGGCCTTTCGTAGTCGTACACTCCGTGCAATAACGCTCTATATCAAACAGGTCGCGGGCCACTTGAGACCGCACACTACGAGCCTGAACCCAGTGGGCCGCTTGTGTATATTGAAAAACATGACAATCGGGAAGGTCAAAATCCTCCTGGAGTGCACTAAAAGACCGCAACCTACCCTCCTCGAATAATTGACCAGCACGACTAAGTCCCTTGTGCCCCCACAACCGGAAAACCGGATCCATCATCCATGGGGGAAACATAGCATTATCCACAATAGGCGCCAGCAGAGTCAAATCCGCCCCCCAAGGCCGAAATGATTGGTCCCAGCAGCGAAGACTATGCAAGATATATGGATTGCTTAAACGTAAGCCACCTTGCGACTTGGGACCAAGCCACAACCGGTCTCCCAGTCCCGCTCCCCCCGCAATATGCATTTCCAGTTGTATCCAACGCTTGGGGCTAGCCGGGTTCATCCATTCCACCCCGGCTCGGCACTGTGCCACCGCGTAGTACCAATAGAGGTTAGGCACCCCCATGCCCCCAGAGCGCGTGCGCATATAAAGGATTCGACGCGCTATACGCAGCCGACGAAACTGCCAGATAAACTTCATGAGTATAGTTTGCCAGCTAGCCAATGTTCCCCGAGACAGCGGTATAGGAAGTACTTGAAAGAGGCACAAGAACCTCGGGACGACCACCAACTTAACCACCGCTATACGTCCAAACCAGGATAGCGTCAAGCCAGCCCAGGACGCCAAGTCACGCCGAACCTGTTGGAGCAGCGGATCATAATTAGCCTTAAAAAGCGCCGTCTGCTCCACCGTCAGGTTCACCCCTAAATAGCGAAGAGCACCTGTCACCCACCAAAAGGGGTAGGTAGCCCTCAATTCCCCACAGACCGCTTCTGGGACCCCAACATTGAGAATCTCAGATTTAGTGTAGTTGATTTTGAATCCAGAGACCTGGGAGAAGGTCTCAAAGAGCTGCATAACAACAGAGAAGGACGCAGCTGGGTTCACCAACGATAATATGATATCATCCGCAAAGAGTGCAATTCTGTAGTCAGTAGGGCCCACTTGTACGCCCACAATGTCTGGGTGCTCGCGAAAGCTTTGCGCCAAAGGTTCCATCACCAGCGCGAACAACAACGGCGACAGAGGACAGCCCTGGCGGGTACCCCTTTCCAACTGAAAACTCCTTGAGTGACCCCCGTTAACCCGGACGCAGGCCGTAGGGTTCTGATATAAGCTATGAACCCAACGGATAAAGTTAGGACCGAACCCCATCGTTTCTAGCACGCACCAGAGATAGCCCCAGCTAACATGGTCAAAGGCCTTCTCGGCATCAACTCCCACAAAGAGCGTCGGCTGAGAATCCTGTCGAGCTATATGAATAACCTGTAGCATTCGCCTAATATTGTCCGCCGCCTGACAACCCGGCACGAACCCGACCTGATCTGGATGGACCAAAACTGGGAGAACCCAGTTTAATCGGGCAGCCTTTACCAAGGCCAAGATTTTAACATCCGTGTTTAGTAGGGAGATGGGGCGGTATGAGGCAGCTTCATGCAAGGGCTTACCCGGCTTAGGAATCATCGCTATAAGAGCCTCGTGTTGAGAGGGGGGAAGCGGCTCCCCCCGCAGAACCTCATTAAAGAGTACTACCAGGGTTGAAGCTAATTGAGCACGAAATTTTTTATAGTACTCCGCAGGAAAGCCATCACTACCCGGCGGCCCCCCCCCCAGTTTTTAACCGGCGGATTGCAATTTCCACCTCTTCCACAGTAAGATCAGCATCTATTTGGTCTCTATCCGAGTCCGTCAACTGCGGCAAAGCTACAGTTTGCAGGAAGGCCTGCACACGGGTCAAATCAAAAGGCTCAGCTTTATATAGCCGTTCCAGAAACGTGGCGAAGACATCGCATATCTCCCGGGAGACCACTCTCCTCTGCCCCCCGGAGTCTTGAATTTCACGAACCACCCTCATAGTTTGCTGCTGCCGAAGTCGCAAAGCAAGAAAACGACCTGGCTTATTCCCCCGCTCATAAAAAGTTTGTCGTAATTTCCGACGTTTATTATCCAATTCTCTCTGTAAACACGCATCCAAGTTGGCGCGGGCCGCCCGCCCGCCATTGACGCAAGGTCCACTTAGAGCCGGTCCGAGCGTGTTCCTCTGGGAGACGGGAAGTTTCCCCCAACAGCTGGCAATGTTCCCGTCTCCAAGCTCTCCGAGTATGGGCCGCCTCCGCCATGAGACGGCCCCTAGCTGTGGCCTTGAAGGCGTCCCAAACCATGGGAAGCGGAACTTCCCCAAAGTCATTTAACTCAAAAAAATCAGTTATAAAGGGCCGTGCTCCTGAACAGCGCATTGTCGCCGAAAAAATCGTGCATCTAGTCGCCAAAGCCAGTGCCGCATACTGATGAAATCCGCCAGGAGAGTAATCCAACACGGGGCATGATCCGACCAGGTCAATGCCCCATGCCCAGCCTCTCATCCATCAGGCGCTGATCCAATAGAAAATAATCTCTGCGGGTATGCACCTGATGAACAGGCAAGTAGTATGTGTAGCTTTTCTCCCCTTCATGTGTGTCTCTCCAAACATCACGCAAACCTAATTCCAGCATAAATTTCCTCAATGCTTTGCTGGGCCCGCCCGCCGTCCTCCCAGCGCTACCCGTCGAATCCATATGCGGTACCATGTGGGCATTGCAATCCCCGCCCAATATAATAGGGCCTTTCACAAAATCAGCTAACAAGGCTTTCAGCCGCGCAAAAAAGGCTACTTAGCCTTCATTAGGGGCGTAAATATTAGCTAACGTTAATAAATGGCCCTCCAATCACACATTCATAAAAAGCAACCTTCCCAAAGTGTCTTTCTTGATCTCCTCCACCCTGAGGAACAAGCTTTGATGAAACAGTAAGGCCACGCCACGTTTCTTCCGGCCATTCAAGTCGGATGCTACCCATACCTCAGCGTAAGGATTACGTTTTAACCACCCCTGAGTGCTACTGCGAAGATGTGTCTCCTGTAAGAACACAATATCTCCTTTCAAGGATCTCAATTCCGAAAACAGCAAAGAACGCTTTCATCGATAAGCTAAAAGGAGTTTTTATTTGTTGCAGGGACCATTCAAGGGTCTTTTTTTTTAGTTATATTTGAAAGTACTTCCTTGATATGGACTATTGCTTCTTGTAATTTATTTTTTTTCTTTGTTTTTTTTCTGAGGCTGTATATTAGTATGGCTTTGAGATTGTATTCTTTTCTTATTGTAATATTGAAATACCTTATAAATAAATAATTTAAAAAAAAAAAAAAAAAAAAAAAGAACGCTTTCTAGGAGAATTAAGATCCTTCACATTCAGAGAAATTACTTTCAACATAGGTAGTCAATCACCTTACCACCACCGCCCCTCTTTCCCTCCAGCCCATATGAGCCAGCCCCCCCCCCCCCCCCATCGCTTGCAAGGCCACATACTTTTAGCAGGAAAAGCAGCCCTACACCCCTCAGCCGCCTACCGGTCTTCGGAGGTTCACCCCACATCCACCAACGCTCCCCATCCCATGAAAGTAGAAACATAGAAACATGATGACAGAAAAAGACCACATGGCCTATCTAGTCTGTCCTTCCATAACAACAACTACAACAGTCCACTTTTCACCTTTAGAGATCCTCTGTGTTGGTCCCATGCTTTTTTGAATTGAGTTACTGTCCTCATCTCTACCACCTCCACTGGGAGACTATTCCACGCATCCACTACTCTTTCCGTAAAGAAATATTTCCGCATATCACTCCTGAATCTATCTCCCTTCACCCTCATCCCATGTCCCCTCGTAGCAGAACTTGCTTTCAATTGAAAGAGGCTCTCTCTCTGAACATTTATGCCACGGATGTATTTAAACATCTCAATCATATCACCTCTATCCCGCCTTTCCTCTAAGGTGTACATATTAAGATCCTTCAGTCTGTCCTCATATGCTTTATAATGAAGACCACTAATCATTTTAGTAGCCACCCTCTGCACCGACTCCATCCTGTTCACATCCTTTTGAAGGTGCGGTCTCCAGAATGGCACACTATACTCCAAATGAGGTCGCACCAAACACTTATACGAGTAAATTAGACTTACCTGCTAATTGTTGTTCCTTGCGGAACTCTAGTCCAGTCCCGGAACCATAGAGTTGTGAACCTCCACCAGCAGCTTTGGAGACTGAACATCTTCATCTCTCTGATCATCCAGCTATATGCAGCCCCAAGGACCGCCCACACATCAGTACCTATTGACAAAGCATACTAAGCAGAGCAACAAATAAGTAGATATAACAACACAGTGGAAAAAAGGATCCTGACCCTAAAGTTCCCACCACTAGCAAAAAATTTTTTATTTTTTTATTTTTTCTTTGTCCAATTGCGTAAGAACAACCTCCCGCCTACGGGAAGGCGGACCAGAACGGCCGTGGCGACCCTTGTGCAAAACGCATGCAACAAGAGATGCCACCGCTCACCCCCAAGATTTGACCCCGAAAGGGAACTAAGGCGTGCTGCAAGCAGAGGAGCTCTGACCGAAAGTATAGAGAACAAAAACCCTGGCAGACTCCTATAATGAATGTACCTTCTTGGCTGGCAGCGAGAACAGATAGACAGGGAGGGATCCGGGACTGGACTAGAGTTCCGCAAGGAACAACAATTAGCAGGTAAGTCTAATTTACTCTTCCTTAGCGTCCCTCTAGTCCAGTCCCGGAACCATAGAGGATGTAACAGAGCAGTAAATCTCAACGGGAGGGCCTCGCTAGTCCAGCCTGAAGCACCCGAGACCCAAACCGCGCATCCGACGCCGCCTGCACATCCAGACGATAGTGCTTAGCAAAAGGTGTGCAAGGACGACCACGTCGCCGCCCGACAAATATCCACCGCCGGTACCTAGCTAACTTCCGCCCAAGACGCCGCCTGCGCCCTAGTCGAGTGAGCCCGAAGCCCGGCAGGAACCATCCTGCCGCGTAAAAGGTATGCTGACGAAATCGCCTCTTTCAACCAGCGGGAAATGGAAGACTTAGACGCTGCTTCCCCCTTGCGCGGACCGCCAAATGCGACAAATAGGCGATCGGACTTACGGAAGGCCGCAGTTTCCCTCAAATACCGACGAAGAGCTCGACGGACATCCAACGCGTGCAAGGAGTTATCCGCGAGCTGGACCCGTTCCTTGGCAAACACCGGGAGAGACACCCCCTGATTCATGTGAAACGCCAAAACTACCTTAGGCAAAAACGCGGGAACCGGTCGCAATACCACCATGTCGGCAGAGAAAGACAGATAGGGTTCCCTACACGAAAGAGCCTGCAACTCCGAGATCCTGCGAGCTGACGAGATCACTACCAGAAACACCGTTTTCAACGTCAAGTCCTTCAACGAAGCTTGCGCCAAGGGTTCAAACGGCGGAGCCACCAGAGACCTCAACACCAAATTCAAGTCCCACGAGGGCACTAAAGCCCTGTACGGAGGATGCATAAGCAACACCGCTCGCAAGGAGCGCTTCACGTCCGCATGGGACCCCAATAACTGGCCCTGAACCTTGCCTCGAAAACACGCAAGAGCTGCAAGTTGTACCCTCAACGAACTGGCTGCCAGGCCCTTGTCCACCCCTGCTTGCAAGAAGGAGAGGAGCTGAGGAACGGAGGTCCGCAAAGGCCGCAACTCGCGAACCGCACACCAGCTCTCAAAAATACGCCAGACCCGGACATACGCTAGTGACGTAGACCGACGCCGCGCCCGCAACAAGGTAGCAATGACCTCCGGAGAATAACCTTTGGCTCTCATTCACGCCCTCTCAATAGCCATGCCGTAAGCGAGAATCGAGCCACCTGAGGCATCTGCAGCGGCCCCTGCCGAAGGAGATCCGGCCGAGGAGGAAGGAGCCACGGATCGGCCACACTCAACCGCACCAGATCCGCATACCAAGGCCGACGAGGCCAGTCCGGGGCAATCAGAACCACGGGACCCGGATGCCGCTCGATCCGCTGTACCAGGCGGCCCAGCAGGGCCCACGGAGGAAAGACATAGAGCAGCCCGTACCTTGGCCACCTTTGTGCCAATGCATCGAGGCCTTCCGACATGCGTTCCCGACGCCTGCTGAACACTAGCAGAGACTCTCCGTACTGGAGAACCGCTGATAAATGGAATGGGAGCATAGATAGCTTCAAAGGCCAGAATTCTATCTTGCAACCCCTCTCAGCTGAGCTGCCTCTTCCATATGTAAAATTAAACCACATATATCCAAAATGAAGACATTACAAATCTACCGTAAAATCTTATAATTTGGGCAAAGCCAAACTAAACGGGAACATTGTCCATTAAGAAACCACACAACTATAACATCCTTCCCATGACATAAAGCTTATGGCAGAGCATTCCACATCTGTGGACTGGCCATGGCGCTCACCCAAGCATCTGTTACAACTGTCCAAGAGAGTTATCACCATAATTCCTTTTGATCTGAATATGTTTACAGCAGAACATAGCGCTATAGCACAGCAGCTAAGCCAAAATATTATCCTGCCATATAAACCGACTTTAACGCTTTATAGGACCCTCTATGGATAGCGGAAGGAGAATCTTTTTTTTTTTTTTTTTTTTTTTAAAGTAGAGGACTCCAAAAACCAAGTTTCCGCCAACTCCAATGAAATCAAAGCAGATCAGCTAAAATTACCTGAACTGCTACTATAGCTTTGCAAGAAGCTACCAGCCCCCGCTGCACCCAGTTGTCCTTCCCCCCCTTATCCAGGGGGATGCTGCATTGCAGGAGGCGTTGCCCACCCCCTGCCAGCCTACTGCAGCTGCCAGGGAGCTGAAGAGCAAAATAGAAAGTAGAACCCCTGGAAGCAAACAGTGTCGTGTCCCTGGGATTCAGGCGCAAAAGGTAAAAATCAAAAGTAAAAGCAACAGTGTTAGCTAAAAATGAACAAGGCTATCTCTCACTAAAGCGAGTTTCTCTATCTTTTTGAAATCCCACCGAAGTCCGTGGGACGCAAGCTTTCGAACACAGCCCCTAGCGCTGTGCATTAACCACAACCAGAGAAATGAAATGAAATGAAACCCTGCTCTAGTAATAGATGAGAATTTCCTGGGAAGGGCCTGCTAAGTGTTGCTATGAAACCCACAAGCACCTCACCAGGCCTTCCTGAAGTCAGAGAAATAGCAGTGGAATACACCGACCACCTTGAAAATGGAAGTCTGAGAGGTTGTTGCCTGTGTGAACCTGATGAGTAATATGATTTTGTATTGTACCACTCACCCCCCAGGGATGGGGGCACTGAATACTTTATGTGATTCATGAGCAGCGTTGTCATTCGGTGACCTTTAGGGCAGCAGAGCCCGACCAATGATACAGAAATTAAGAGCTTTAAATCTTGGTCATATAAACTGGATTCTCAGACCTTACATCACAGCACTGAGGCTCTGTGGTGATTTCTATCCTAACCTGCAGATAATGGCTGCCTGCACAGTCATAGAAAGGCACTATTGAGTGTACCAGCTGCCCTCCGGTGGCCATAGACCGTAGCACAGGCACTTCCCGGCTGACAGTTTAACTGCCAGTCTATTCTTGTACATCCTAAGGTTTCCTAAACCTGTCCCTGTGAATTTTGGGCAACTGTCACTATAGAATACATAAAGGCACACTTCTAGGCTTTCCCTCCTGCAAACTACAAGTTAGGGCTCTGCCCTTGAACCTAAAAGCTGGCAATTTGCCTAATATCCTGGGCCTGAACAGATGCTCCTCAGAGACATGATTAGGAGGGAAAGAACATGTGGGATCAGGGATCAATGCCAAAACTGCTGTCCTGTTTTTAAGTTCATTCTTATTTATTCTATAAAGAGGATTGACAACAGTCCCCCTTAATGCTGAGGAACCCCCCTGGCCTCAAAAAAAACAAACTACAAAACAAAAGAAAGAAACAATCACTAGGCCCAAAAATTTAGCTATTCTGCCTGTTGTCCTCACGCAGGCAGTTCACTGCAACGCTCGCCATGTGGTCCAAATACCTAGCGAGGAAATGGCCGCCCCTTCGCCAATGAATTTTGGCGCCAAGACCAGCCGCCGCTGCAAAAATGAGGCCTCAGCAGACCGACAGAGCCCGAAGGCCTTACCTGCAGGGCCGAAAGCCACACAGCCTGCTCCTACCTCCTTGAATTCCTCCGATCCTCAAACTGCGCTGATGCGCCTGGCAGCCGCGGCGAGGATCGCTCAGCCGGTTCCACAGACTAAAATTAAATCCCGCAGCAACGGAGAGGCTCCGTCCCACACAGCTTCAGTGTGGCTGTACGGGTCCCGGAGCTTTCTCCTGTACAGTCCAGGGAGAGAGATCCGCACCGGCAAATGCCTGCAGCAAGTGAAAATCACTGACAAGGAGGGAAGACAAGAACTGCTACTAATTTAAAGAACCAGGCTCAAATTTAAAATTACTGTAAATACAGAAATTTGCTCCTAACTCAAGGGAACCAATCCCCAATTGTCAATTAGCCAAAGGTAACTGAATTAAAAGCAAAATTAAAAGTAAATTAAAGGTAATAATCAAAGGTAAAATCAGAATTTATCACACTAAATGCTCCTATCTGTTCCCCCCAAGTGAGCCCAGAAGCTAGGCTCACTATGTCCTCCTGCTGCAAGGAGACTGGACACACTGGAGGCTGATGGGAGATACCAGCAGGCTATATCCAGTGACTCGTCCCCAGGAGGCGCAGAATCCGCAACACTCGGGGGCCGGCTCCTCTTTTGTGGACCAGTGTCTCCCTCCACTGAAAGTGGACGCTTTAGCCCACGGCGGGGCAGGACCGAGCCTCCCCCCGCCGGCTGCAAGAGAGCCAGAGCCTCCTGCATGAGAGAGAAAAAGGCGCTCCGGCACCGCAGAAATCCCCGGACCAAGGACCGTCTCTGCCTGCTCTGATGTCCCTTCTGTAGATACAGGTGGGAGATCTCCACTGGAGCCCTCCAGAGGATCCCCCATGCCAGCACCCACAGCAGAACAAGTGGCACAGACTCGGGCTGCCAAATTACTACTTCTACGAATGCCACAGACCAGACACCGAGGACTAGGAGGCATGGCTATGCACACAGCCCTTTGCCAGCAAAGCAGGAACACCTTGCTGAAGCAAACAGAGCAGAAAAAAAAAAATCGCGATTTTAAAAGTGCTCAAAAACGCTCCAAATTGCAGGATTAGATAGAGCTGGAGTCAATTAGCTGATATCTGACCAAGAAATGCAAAAACGAAGCTCCTATCCCTAAAAAAAAACACGAAGAAAAACAACTTTGAAAAACAAATCCAAAATGGCCGCCGGACCCGATCCCACCAAAAAAAGGACCAGAAAAAATATCCAAAAGGTCTAAAACACTCCCCAGAGCTGATTCCAGGCCACCCCAAGGCCTCCACCACTGCCTTTAGAAAGAAAAAGCTTCAAACTCTACTCACCCACACACAGGAGTGGAGGGGGGGGTCAAAACACAGAGTGCTGTCCAGCGTGCCTGTCACAATCTCTGAGTAGCAGTTATCAGAGTCAATAACAGAGTAATAACCGCTCAGGGCAGCTCGGGGAACCCCTAAATCAGTCAGGGGACCCTCAGAGCCTACTGCTGTATTCAATTGCTGCCTGTAATTGTCTTCAACCTTCTCCTCACCCACCAAGGGGGTTAGGTAGAAAGGAGACCTGTGTCCTGTGCAGCTCCCCTGCTTGTTTGACCTATGGGGAGACTGACAAAGAGAGACAGAGAGAAAAAAACAGATTAGAGAAAGACAGAAGGGACACAGTCAAAGATTTCCTCCACAGCAGCAGCCCAGCACCTAAATCTAGAAAATAATAAAACACTAAAGCTCTGCTTATTTGTTCCTAAGGAGCCCAGTTCTGGGCTCTGACTTCCAAGCTGCTTGGAGACTGAGATACTGATGTGTGGGCGGTCCTTGGGGCTGCATATAGCTGGATGATCAGAGAGATGAAGATGTTCAGTCTCCAAAGCTGCTGGTGGAGGTTCACAACTCTATGGTTCCGGGACTGGACTAGAGGGACGCTAAGGAAAGAGGCATTATCACCTCCTTTTTTCTGCTAGCCATTCCTCTCCATATGCACCCAAGCATCCTTCTAGCTTTTGCCGTCGCCTTTTCTACCTGTTTAGCTACTTTAAGATCATCAGACACAACCACGCCTAAGTCCCGCTCTTCTTTAGTGGACAAAAGTACTTCACCCCCTATACTATATTGCTCCCTTGGACTGCTGCAGCCCAAATGCATGACCTTACATTTTTTAACATTAAATCCCAGCTGCCAAATTCTAGACCATTCTTCAAGCTTAGCTAGATCCCTTCCTCATGTTATCTACACCTTCCTGGGTGTCTACTCTATTGAAGATTTTGGTGTCATCCGCAAAGAGGCAAACCTTACCTGAAAGCCCTTTCGCTATATCACTAACAAAGATGTTAAAAAGAATCGGACCAAGGACAGATCCCTGGGGCACACCACTGATAACATCCTTCTCCTCAGAGTGAGCTCCATTTACTTGTACTCTTTGTCGCCTCCCACCCAACAAATTTCTAACCCAAGCAGTAACTTTAGGGTCCATCCCTAGGGTGCTCAGTTTGTTTATAAGTCGCCTGTGAGGAACAATGTCAAAGGCTTTACTGAAATCTAAATACACCACATCTAGGGCTCTCCCTCGGTCCAACTCCCTAGTCACCCAGTCAAAGAAATCAATCAGATTTGTCTGACAAGACCTGCCTCTGGTGAATCCATGCTGCCTCGGATCCTGTAATCCAATGGACTCCAGAAACCTCACTATTTTCTCTTTCAGCAGCGTTTCCAATAATTTACTCACCACCGAAGTTAAACTAACCGGCCTGTAGTTTTCAACCACATCCTTACTTCCGCTTTTGTGTAAAGGCACCACAAGAGCCTCTCTCCAGTCCTTTGGCACCACTCCCAATCATGCCCAGTTCCCGATCTTCTTTCATGGACAAAAGAACTTTACCCTTTCTACCTTACCGCTCCCATGGATTTTTGCAGCCCAAATGCATGACCATCTCAGCTGACAAATTCTCAATCGTTCTTCAAGCTTAGCCAGATCCCTCCTCATGTTATCTAATCCTTCCTGGGTTATCTACTCTATTGCAGATTTTGGTATCATCTGCAAAAATGCAAACCTTACCTGATAGCCCTCCTGCAATATCACAGGCAAAAAATGTGAAAAAGAACTGGACCAAGGACAGATCCCTGTGGCACTGGTAACATCCTTCTCCTCAGAGTGAGCTCTATTTACCTGTACGCTTTGTAGCCTCCTATTCAACCAACTTCTAACCCAGACAGTCACTTTAAGGTCCATCTCTAAGATTCTCAATAAGTTGCCTGTATGCAACAGTGTCAAATGCTTTACTGAAATCTAAGTACACCACATCTAGGGCTCTCCCTCTGTCCAAATGTCTGGTCACTCAGTCAAAGAAACCAATCAAATTTGTCTGACAAGACCTGCCTCTAGTAAACCCATGGTGCCTCAGATTCTGCAATCCACTGGACTCCAGAAACCTCATTATCCTCTCTTTTAGTAGTGTTTTTATTGATTTACTCACCAGAGAGGTCAGCCTAATTGGCTTGTAGTTCTTAACTATATCCTTACTTCCACTTTTGTGTAAAGGGACCACATGTGCCTTACTCCAGTTCTCTGGGATCACTCCCGATTCTAAATAATTGAAAAGATCAGACAGCGGAGGCACTAGAACTTCCCTAAGTTCCTTCAAGACTCTCAGATGAATCCCATCTGGCCCCATTGCTTTGTTTACTTTTAGTTTAGCTAGTTCCTCATGCTTCTGAAAATTGTAAGTATCCAAATATTCAGAAGGCGAAGCTCTGTTGTCAGATTAGGATTAAGGCATAGGCAAACTAGGTATTTTCCTATTGTCCAAACATTTAGGAGGGCCCAATCAAATGTGCTAATTCAGCAATTTCTGAATGGTATGCTGAGACATGCTGTCTGAATTTTGCTCTGTAATTCAGCTGCTGCCCAGGCAAGACAAGAGTGGAGAAAAAACACAGATGTCTCCACCCACAAAAGATTTTCTGCCTATCCTGTATTTTGTCCTCCAGCCGAAAAAACAAGAGCAGATGCACCAGACAGTTGTTGGTTTATGCAGCTTTATTCCAAAACAAACAAAAAAAACCACCAATGCATTTCGGCTAAATGCCTTCTTCAGGGTTTACAAGCCTCAAATACAAACATGTGGAGGCCAATTCCACACGGGGCCCGTCTGGACATCCAAAATCTGGACGGGCCGGTTGTGCACCCGATTCTGCACCCACAGCAGCTCTCATGGGAGCAGAATCAGGTGCACTGAGTCTGGATGGGCAGGACCTGTCATCCCCATCTAAGCCTCCCAAGGCCCCTGCACGGAGTCCGGTGCCATGGTGTCCCATCGCCATGGCACCAGGATGCCATGCAGGAGCCCCAGTTGCCCACATGCCTACAAATGTCCCTTTTCCCGGCTGCCCAACCCCTGGAGCTGCCTGCCATGGCCGGGATTGGGTGGCAGGATACTCCTGTCGTTCCTTCACCTGGGTTCAGTGGGCCGCAGAGGTCCCTCAACTAACTCATCAGCAGCAGACGTACAGGATCGCGACTGGAATTGGCCCTATATGTCCAGGGTCAGGGTCCGCCTCCGGCCCGCCCCCTCCCAAGCTCTCCGCATATCTCCCCTGCACGTGCAGAGAGCTTTGGGCAGGGAATCCAGCACAAGCATTTTGTGGGGCTGTACATCCCCGCTAGGTGCTGCTCAGAATCTACCCCAAAATAAATAAGACAAGAAAAACATAGAAATAGAAAATAGAATTAAATATATAAAACTATTCTAATAAAACTACATAAATATGCCATAAAACATTCTAAAAATGAAGGCAGGAAAAACATACTAATGTGGATACAATAAACATTTTAGACACATTAGAAGGGTCAAAGTACATTGAGCTACAGTCCTCCTTTAGTAGCTCGATGCAGTTTGACCTTTTCTTGGTGTGCGTTACTACCCTCCTGACTTTACTTGAATAGCGTCTGAAGCTTCTTTGGTCTGTTGTGAAGGCAAGTTAATTATCTCTCTCAAATATTATAGTTTGTTTGCTAAAGGTCTCTCTTTTAGTTATGACCCTTTTAAGGCTGCCTTTCAGTGGCTCCTATCCTATTTATTGTTCTTATATATTTGACTATGTTCCTGCCGATGCACCACACATCATTGTTACGCATTGTATTCTGCACAGGCATGCGTTGGCAACAAATACCTTGCCTCCAGAAATGACAGAAGTATTAAAAATTGTAGTGGAATGTGTGAACTATGTGCGAAATAGTGCACTGAGGCACCGCATCTTCAGTAAGCTGTGTAAAGAAATGGGCTCTGAATTCAAGGTACTTCTGTACCATTCTAACATTTGGTGGTTATCCCGGGGACAGGTGCTGAATCGTGTTTTTGCCATGCGTGTGGAATTAGCCCTGTTTTTGCAAGAGCACCAACATCGTCATGCAGATTGCTTCAAAAATTCTAAGTTCATTTTCATTTTAGCGTACATGGCTGATATATTTGCATCTCTCAATCATCTCAATCAGCAGATGGAGGGTGGTGGAGTCAACATCATTGAAGCGGAAGAAAACCTGAAGGCTTTTCTAAAAAAGCTACCGTTATGGAAACGACGAACAGAGAACGATAACTTCGCAAACTTTCCCCTGCTGGACGACTGTGTAAGTAAGATCGAAGATGTGTCTGGAATCGGAGACATTTCTATACCCACGGAACTGAAGCAAGCAATTGCCACGCACTTAGATGAGCTTGCAAAGTCTCTCGACGGATACTTCCCTACAAGAGAGTCATATCCAGCATGGGTGAGACAGCCATTCACGTTTGGTGTTGAGACAGCAGATGTCAATGATGAATACCTCGACGAAATCATTGAAATTCAGCAGAGCCAGGTTCAACAGCAACTCTTCAGAACAACAACGCTTTCAACGTTTTGGTGTCGACAAATGGTAACGTATCCTGTTATTGCTAGGAAAGCCCTGGAAATTTTTATACCATTTGTTACAACATATCTTTGCGAGCAATCCTTTTCGAGGATGCTGGACATAAAAACGAAGAAAAGGAACAGACTTTGCTGTGAAAATGACATGAGAGTGGCACTTGCCAAGGTGAAGCCACGCATTTCTGAACTGGTCTCTCAAAGGCAACAGCAGAAGTCACACTGATTTGCAGTAAATATTCATTATTATTGTAGCGGTATAGCCTGATGGAAATTAGGTGATGGGTGTGTGCTAAAATGTTAAAAATAATAAATAGCATAAATACAATAAGTTCATTATTGGAATACATAAGGTTAAAAATTAAAACCATTTCAGTGTGGTAGTATTAAAAAAGGTCATGTCTTTGTGAAACGTTATGTATGTAATTTGTTGTGAGTTCATGCATTGTATTGGTTTTGTTCTTTGAACACAGTGATGTTAATGCACGATTCATTTTGTGAACCAGTAAAACATATACCTATGTCTTGAATTTGAAAAAAAATCATATTTTATTTTTCAATAAAGAAGGATTCGGTGAATGTGCATATGAAACTGGTGGGGTTCAGTACCTCCAACAAGGTTAAGAACCACTGCCTTAGAGAAAAGGCGGGATAGAGGTGATATGAGTGAGATGTTTAAATACCTCCATGGCATAAATGTATAGGGGGAGAGCCTCTTTCAATTGAAAGCAAGTTCTGCTATGAGGGGACATGGGTGAGGGTGAAGGGGGATAGATTCAGGAGTGATATGCGGAAATATTTCTTTACGGAAAGAGTGGTGGATCCGTGGAATTTTATTTTATTATTTATTTATTTATTTACATTCTCTTATATACCGCGCTATTCTGCATCAGTGCGGTTTACATTGAACAAACTGAAATTACATTGAACAGGGCATTATAACTTGGAGATAACTATTTTACAGGGAACATGGGCTATGGAGGGTTAAGTGGCTTGCCCAAGACCACAAGGAGCACCTGTGAGACTAGAAACCCCAGTCCTTCCGGCCCAAGGTTGCTGTCCTCTAGTGGGATTTGAATAGTCTCCCAGTGGAGGTGGTAGAGATGAGGACAGTAACTGAATTCAAAAAAGCATGGGACAAACATAGAGGATCTCTAAAGGAAAAAAGGGGACTGTTGTAGTTTTTGATATGGAAGGACAGACTAGATAGGCCACATGGTCTTTTTCTGTCGTCATATTTCTATGTTTCTACATCCAAGTAGGTCTCGTCTATGTACCTCTCTGTCTTCCTTATGTCCTCTAAGTCTGCTACTCTAGCCTCCAGAGATCGGACTCATTCCCTGAGAGTAAAGAGCTCCTTGCATCTAGTGTACATATATGGCTCCTCACCAACTGGGAGAAAATCATATATGTGAGACTCAATGCAAAAGGCTGAAAAGCCCTCATCTCGCTGCTGGACTGCTGTCTGCATCTTAGTTTTAAGGTTGTGTTTAGGTATTTAAGTTGTTTACTTACTAAGGTTTGCTGGGGATATTTATACCAATAAAACTATACCTAATACATTTAATGGACGTTGTTTACCTCAAGTTTAACTAATCGCAGGTTCTTAATGTATGCCTGATGAGGATAAGCAGCTGCACCTGAGAGTGACTATGGCACCTTCTTTCCTTTAAGAGATTTAAGCACCTATAAAGCTATGATTATCCCAGTGATGGGTGGGAGTCGGGGAGGAAAGGAAAGAAGACTTATTAAAAGCTGGCTGCTACACAGTAGCCTGTTCTGTGGTTCTAAGGTAAACTGTGACTAATTTCCTGGGTGATTCAAACAGCCCATGCTTGGATAGAGGGAGTCTTTCAAAATGCCCTTTTGATCTGTCCCTTGGCTTTAACAGCTATTTAAAAGAATTTCACAGGTCTCTTGCCCCGTTTTTAGAAAGTCTCTTTGTAATGGTCTGTAGAAACAATTTATTGCTCAAAGAATACAGATGGGTGTTGATCCCCTTCCTCCATGTAGTTTTATTTCTATTTATTTCTATTTGCTATTTTTATATTTTTATTGCCATTTATTTCTTTTATGTTTGTATTTAAGGCTTGTACCCTCTGAAGAAGGCATTTCGCTGAAATGTGGTGGGGTTTGTTTTGTTATAAAGTTGCTTAGATCGACTATTGTCTGGTGCACCTGCTCCTGTTGTTTCTTCTAGTCCCGTGTGGGTGTAGGGCTCTTTTTTCATATCTCTTTTCTCCTCCAGCCTACAGAAGGAGACAATGTGCAGCATTTCTTAACTGCTGTAGCCTTCTATGACTACTCCTCCTCCTCTTGTGCCCCATGACGGTCCCTGTAATTTTAGGAGATCCACAGGCCCCCTGCTATTCTGACTGCAGAGGAAAGAAACAAAGGGGGAGGAAGAGGAGATAGCAAGTAAAAATCACTGCCTGACAGTTGCCTGCTAGAAGGGATCAGATAGTAGGTGATGAAGAGGATTGAGGTAGGGCTGAGGCATTAGTCGTCAAAGCAAAACAATAGATCCTGACAGCCACACAAACTTAAAGAGCCATCAGCTAGGGTTGCCAACTGGCTTCAGATACGCCCGACAGGCTTGATCCAGCCCTGGGTTTACCCTATTGCATGCACAGGCATGTATTCTTATTTTTCTATTGCATGTCATAAGACAAGCAAAACTACAAGTTTGCCACCAAAGGGTTAATCCTGCCCTGTCTGCTCTTCTTACTTGTCCAGGGCATATGAGAATGCTGTCTCAGGCTGAGAGTACTTAAAAAGGATCCACGCTCTGTAAGCTGTACAGGATCTGAATATTTACAGCCAGACTCATACATACTGTTAAAGCAGTCAGCAACTATAACTGTTTGCAAGTGAATATTAATAAAAAGCTTTGCCGTGTGTATCCGTAAATGGCAGATTCAGCATATGCAGTTCTCAAAAGACTAACAGACGCCACAGCCCATTTCTCCGTGAAAACTGGTCTGCTTTAGTGCACTGACTCACACGATCTCTGCGAGAACACAGGCTCATTACTGCCAGGAAATGCACAGAACTGGCCTATTTGGAGACAGTGCCGTCTGAGAGAAAATCTTCACTCTGCATATAGATTAAGCCTTACCTTATTTAAGAAATAAAGTGGGACACGGAAGCCATAAAACAACTGCTGCCAAAACTGTTTCCTCAAGTTTAACTTCAAGTAGCGTTAGTCCTAGACCGCCCCTAGTGAATGCTCTCAGCACTGCAATCTCACGCTGCCGCCATTTCTCTAGAACGTGCTCTGCTCGCGTGCTGATCGCTTGTCACGAGCTATATTTGTCCTCTCTTTGGCGTCGACCAACTAAGTTTCCTTAGGGGTATGTCTGCTAAGACGGACTAACGGTTAACCCGGGATATTTGCAACCAGGTGCCACTGAACATGGAATCTACTGGTAAATAGCCTGGGTTAACCGTTAGCCCGGTTGAGTAGCCATAACCCTTAGGGTTTAAGTACTCTCAGCATTCCAACAACTGTCCCGTAATAAACTTTGTGCAATATGAAATACAATTAAAAGGATTTAGTAATGAGGCATATTTAAAGATGACAAAATTCTACGCTTTCTGTGCAGTTCAACAAGCGTCTACCCAGATAAAAGCGGTTTCTGAACAGACTCAAGTCTCTGACAGCGCACATGCTTTTTACCTGCTGTGGATAAGGGATGCTGTGGGAGTGAACGTATGCTTGGAGATCAGATTTTAAGAGAGATAAGCTGTTGCCCGGCCAGTGGAAGGATTGGAGACATCCTAGGTGGCTCTTCCACCTCCATTGCTGCTGCTGTAGCCCTAGGGTTGCCAACTGGCTCCAGATGCACCCGACAGGTTTGATCCAGTCCTGGGTTTACCTCAGTGCATGTAGGGACATGTAGTTCTGATTTCTCCATTGCACTCTATAAGAAAAACAAAACTACATCTCCCTGCATGCAATGGGGTAAACCCAGGACTGGATCAAGCCTGTCAAGCGCATCTGGAGCCAGTTGGCAACCCTATGTAGCCCCCATCTGGAACCCACAGCAGCGGCAATGGCTCCCACACCATGATGCAGCACTTATCAACATACCCTGGCACTGCATCTGTGGCAGATAGTAGGCAAAAGAAACTACAATGCAGCACCAAAGTGTGTAGATAAGCGCTGCAGTGTGGTTTGGGAGCCTTTGCCACAGACCCCAGAGAGAGATGCCAGCAGTGGTGTAGCAGCAAAGCGCAGACAAACCAATGATACCAGGAGTCTGTTCAGAAGGTCCAAATCATTTATTTGTGCACAAGTCTCAGGCAAGGCAATTTCAAAATGGCTGAGCAAAGTTTTCAAGCATTACAACAACTTTTATAGACTTCTGTTCCATTCTAGGTATAGAAAAACATTTCATTGGTCCCGGTACTCTCCCGTACCTCCCGTAGCCCTTCTATTGGTCCCGGTACTGATAAGATTCTCCAATTATGTTCCTTCTGTGGGCTTCTGTGGGCATGACACCTGCCTGCCCCCCTTCTAGTCCCAATTACAATGGTCAGTTCATCAACTTGTTACTTTCACACTTTCAAGGTTATGGGACCAATTTGTGCGTGCAGAAGAGCAAGGTTCTGTAACTCATCTGTCAGCACTCCTCATTATTTCTCTGCAAATGTACTTTTTCTTATCAGTAACTTTTAAACATGTCTTTTCTGTATTTTTCCATTTCTTAATTCTGCAGTTCTGCTTATCTAAGCTAATTCAATATTTCTACTGAGTTCTTTCTTACAATAGCAGCATATTGGGGGATGTGCAATCCTATATGCCTCTCCACAGGCCTCATTTACAGGTCAAGCTAGCCATGCTGGCCTGCCTATGTCAGACACCGTGGGTCACAGGCCTACACCTGCCACATTCCCCCCTTTGATTAATCTCACCCTATTACTTAATAAGGTGTGAGAATTAAATCACTTTTTTAGAAGATTCACATCCTGATTAAAGGATTCTTACTAGTTCCACTAGGGCTAGCTTTGTATAAAGCCATTATTTTAGTTGCGGTCTTCCGCTCTACTGTACTATCAATAGCACTATGAATGGAACGCATACAACATGGGATTAAACATGGTAAGCAGAGGACAACAGCAACAAGGATTAGTACTAAGATAACGAAAGTCTTAAATCCTCCCAGCCAAGAGAAAAGGTTAGCAAACCAATTAGGAAATTTCAAGGCGTGCCAAGTCTGTACTGGCACATAAGCATGTCTCTGCATATCTTTAGCAATTTCTTCAACTACTTGACCTTTATCATCTATTTTTAAACAGCAATTAGTTAAATTCAGTTTACCACATACTCCTCCTTCAGCTGCTAGCAAATAATCAAGTGCTAAGCGATTCTGGTATATGGCAGTGCGCATCTGAGTACTTTGTCTAGCTAAGAGCGTAAGAGCATGACTAGTTTCATTGGTTATTATTTCAACTACTGCTTGTAAGCGAATAATACGATTGATCATATAAATTGGGGTACGATAACCATACATACCATCATCATTCCAAGTGGCAGGTCCATAATACTCAATAATTCTTTCTGGTGGCCAATCATCACCTCGCCACTTCTCCCACTTGCCTATCTGTAAGGCTTCTCTTTTCTGTCTTGATGCTCCTTTGTGTTTGTGGGTAGTATATACAGGGTATCCTAATTGTTCTCCATGTTCAGTATTTAACAGGAAGAAAGAAGGTCTGATGGTTCCTAAGACACATGCTCCTCCCCATTGTGGCGGGAGTTGCGCATATGCTCGGTTTCCACAGATCCAATATAGGCCAGGTGGGGCTTGCCAGGCTTGGACTTTGGCAAGGTTAGTCCATAGACCTGCTAGTTCAGGAAATCTAGCTAATGGGTTAGGAGGTTCAGGATGTCTGATTCCTGACCACCATGCTGTCTTTTTGGTCGTGGCATTATAGTATTTCTGGCTAAGACAGACCAGCTGTCCTACCTTTTGGGTGAACTGGGGTCCAGTTCTGGCAAAGCAGAGACGTCCAACGATTGAGTGCGCTAACACCCATTCACTGGTAGTCTTGTGTAATTCAGTCTGGTTGTAAATCATGGAATAATTCAATTCTTGGGCTTCCCAGGGCCATTGATCTCCCATTTGGGTTCCGCCACAGAAATAACAATCTGTGATCTTAAGACTAGATACTACTGCTCCGGCTAATTCTAGAAACAAATTCTGTGAAGGGTGAGGGATCTCAAACTTATTTACATGCATAGCTTCATAAAAGGTATTATGAATATGATATTTGGATGACTTGTGGGCTTGAGTATTCAATCTAATATACACAATGGTCCCTGGGTCTGTTCCCCCTCCAGCAATTCGCAAACCAAACTTATATCCTTGTTTCCATGCATGGGGATTATGTACACGCAAGTGTAAGGGGTTGCAAGCATCTTTCTGACATTTATCATTTGTGGTTGGCTTGGTTAGAGTAGCCATCCGCTTATCTATTTTCTCATCAGTTATACCAGTGTTCCAGGTAGCATAGAAAACACATTCCCAATATGGGCAATAGTAATCTGCCGCCGTAGCAGTACTATACCCTGATCCTGTTTTACCTGTACACTTCCACCAATTTGTGGCACCTTCTGGACACATATACTTATGGTCATTTCGATACGCTTTCTCCCATGTACCACAGGTGGACTGACTATCTCTATTAATAGCATTACATGCATCAAAATTCAAAACAGCAGGTTTAGTAATGTCCTTAAGTGGTGGTGTAGCAGCTAATATAGGTCCATCTGCATCCTTCCATCTTATTTCCAACGTGTAATAGGATGGATTCTGATGCGGATTATAGCATGCTTTAATTTTGCCATGAGTGCAAACATTTAGTTCAGTGGTGTTATAGATACACCGAGTTATTGTTCCCTTGCAGGTATAGTAAGAATGGTAAAGCAAAGTCTGAGTTACTTTCAGTCCAGTTCTAGTAGAGGTAATGCAAGCAGTGCATGGAGGTAGAGCATAAGTCAGTTCAAAACCTCCAAAGAAGGCAACCAAGGCAAAGCAAAAACAAAGATACATGTTGATGTTGATTGGAGTTCTTCTGAATCCTCAGCTTGCTGATCTTGATCACGACGGTCTATTATTCTTCGTCCCGTTTGCTAATGAAGCAATTTAACGGGTGCTGAGTGTTGATTGAAGATCCTCAAGATGTCCAGTACACATTAACCAACTTAGCAATTCAGTTGGCTTGTGAAGTCTGGCTTAGTCAATGTAGTCTTCAAAGTAGTGTGTTAAATCACACACAAATTGGGTTCGTTGAAACAAAACTGTTGCTGCATGGAAAACAGCAATCCTCTTCAAAAGACTTGGCTACTGCAAAGCACTTGTGATGAAGTGTCTATGCTGCTGGTTGCCGTCTCAGAGTAACTCGCAAGGGTACATCAGGGTGTTGCTCTGCTGTCCACCGCTCTGGTTCAGGATCGGCGGCGGGCTTGACTCTGCTGTGGTGGATCCAGGCGTCGATCTCGGCTACCTTTACTGCAGTTGGGGTAGACAGGATGACGGTGTACGGTCCCTTCCAATGGGGTTCCAACGGTATCTTCTTCCAATCTTTGATCCACACCGAAGTTCCAGGCTGGTAGGGATGCAAGGGTTCTGTCAAGTTGATAGGCAACTGGTCTTGGATCCACGTATGGAGAGTCTGCAGAACAAAACTAAGAGCTAGGAGTTCTTGCCTGGTTACTTCTGAACCAATCTGGGCTAAATTTCCTTTGACTCCCTGTACTATTGGTGGGGGTTTACCGTACAAAACTTCAAAAGGGGAAAATCCTGTTGATTTTACAGGGGCTGAGCGTATTCTGAGTAAAGCTATGGGGAGCACTTGGGGCCATTTCAAGTGTGTCTCCTGACAAAGCTTAGACATTTGGGCTTTCAAGGTACGATTCATTCGCTCAACTTTCCCTGAACTCTGGGGTCTGTATGCAGTGTGGAGTTTCCACTGTATCTGCAAAGCTTTTGCTAACTGCTGAGTAACTTGGGAGACAAATGAGGGTCCATTGTCTGACCCTATTACTGCTGGAATTCCAAATCTGGGGACAATCTCTCTCATTAGGGCTTTGGTAACTTCTCGGGCTTTCTCAGTTCTGGTTGGGAATGCTTCTACCCACCCAGAGAAAGTACAAACTAATACTAGTAGGTAATGGTATCCATTGGCTTTTGGCATTTCGGTGAAATCAACTTGGAGGTTGTGCATGGGGGTGACACCTCCTGACTGAACTCGGGGTGCTGTAATAAGGCCTTGCTTGGCATTATTTTTGGCACAAGTTTGACATTGTCGTGCTACTGAGGCTGATATGGTTGTCATCAGAGGGATGTAGAAATGTGGTCTGAGTGCTTTCTCCATAGCACTCTTCCCATAGTGGGTAGCTTCGTGGAAAGCTTTGACAAAAGCTGGTCCTAACAGTTCTGGAATTACTATTCGTCCTGGAGGTTGACTGCCCTCTTCTGGTGGCAGCTCAATCCATCCATCTTTCAATACTCCATTTTCTTTGTCACAATAGTAATCTAATTCTTTGGTGGTATATCGTGGAGTCCATAGATTCAAGGGTACAGGAAACAATGCTGCTTGCATTGGCATAGCTTGTGGGGCAATCTGTCCTGTCATAGCTGCTTGTCGTGCTGAGGCATCTGCAAATCTATTCCCTCGGGCAACTTCTCCTTTTCCTGCTTGATGTCCTCTACAATGCATGACAGCTACACGTGTTGGGGCCCAGACTGCATCAAGTAACATCAATATCTCGGGACCATATTTGACTGATTTTCCTCCGGATGTGATGAGTCCTCTTTCTTTGTAGAGAGCTCCATGGGCATGCAAGGTAGTGAAGGCATATTTGGAATCTGTATATACATTTAGCACAAGTTTTTCTCCTAACAACAATGCTCTGGTGAGTGCTATCAATTCGGCTTTCTGGGCTGATGTGCCTGAGGCTAGAGCTGATGATTCAACTACTTCGTGTTGAGTGACGACTGCATATCCGGCACAGCGTCGTCCGTCAAGGATGAGACTGCTCCCATCAACATAATAGATCTGGTCAGGATTGTCTATGGGCACATCTGTTAAGTCAGGTCGACTAGAGAACACAGTTTCCATGACTTCGATACAGTCATGTTCTGGGAGTTCTTCACTGATGGGTATCAAGGTAGCTGGGTTCAAGGCATGGCTCACTTCGAGTTGTATCTGTGGGTTTTCACATAACATGCTCTGGTACTTCAACATTCGGGAATTGGTGAGCCAATAATTTGCTTTCTGTTCCATAAGGGCAAGGACTGCATGTGGCACAGTGACTCGTATGTTCTGTCCTAGTGTGAGTTTGTCTGCCTCACTCACTAATAGCGCTGTAGCTGCAACTGCTCTCAAGCAAGGTGGCCATCCTTTGGCCACAGGGTCCAATTGTTTCGATAGGTAGGCTACAGGTCGCTCCCAATTTCCTAATTTCTGAGTCAACATGCCTAGGGCATTTCCCTGTGCTTCATGTACAAACAAGTGGAAAGGTTTGTGGACATCTGGTAGTCGAAGTGCTGGTGATGACATCAATTCTTCTTTCAATTTCTGGAAGGCTGTATCCTGCTCAAGTCCCCACTCCAGTGGTGACTTCTCTTCTCCTTTTGTGGCTTCATACAGTGGCTTGGCAATTTGGGCAAAGTTGGGTATCCAGATTCGGCAATATCCTGCTGCTCCCAGAAAGGCTCTGACTTGCTTTCTGGTTGTTGGAGTTGGAATTCTGCATACTGCTTCTTTTCTTTCTCTGCCTAATCTTCTGCTTCCTTGGGTAATACGAAAACCCAAGTATTTCACTTCTTTTTGACATAGCTGTGCTTTGGCTCTGGAAACTTTGTATCCAGCTTCATCTAGTAGCTGCAAGAGATCTTTTGTGGCTAATATACATTCACTTTCTGATACGGCAGCTATCAACAGATCATCCACATACTGGAGAAGCACTCTCTTCCCCGGGGCTATTGGATAGCTTGAAAGGTCTTGATTTAGTGCAGCACTAAAAATGGTAGGTGAATTCTTGAATCCTTGGGGTAATCTTGTCCAGGTGAGTTGGCCCCCTCTTCCAGAGATGGGGTCCTGCCATTCGAATGCAAACAATATTTGGCTTACAGGGGCTAATCTTATGCAAAAGAATGCATCTTTTAAATCCAGTACAGTGAAATGGGTAGCTTCAGCAGGTATCAGTCCTAGAAGAGTGTAAGGATTGGGTACAACTGGATGTATAGTTTCAACTGCATCATTTACTCTTCTCAAATCTTGCATTGGGCGATAATCATCTGTCCCAGGTTTCTTTACTGGCAAAAGTGGGGTGTTCCATGGGGATTGACATACTTTTAGTAGGCCATACTCAAGCAATCTCTGTAGGTGGCGATGGATGCCTTCAATTGCGGTTCTTGGGAGAGGGTACTGTTTGACGTGCACTGGTGTAGCACTAGGCTTGAGGGTTACAATCACTGGAGCTATATGCTTGGCTAGGCCTGGGGGACTGCCTTCTGCCCATACTCCAGGTGGTGCATGAATGTTCTTCAGAGTTTGTTCAAAATAGGTATCTTGAATCGAATCATCAATGTAGTATCTCCATTCTTCTTCTCGGGTACTGTCAGCAGCATTACTCCTGCTGGTTTGGCTTGGGAATTCACTGTCATTTGCATTTCTCCTTGTTCAGAGAAAGATATTTGTGCTTGAAGCTTGGCTAGCATATCTCGTCCCAGTAGTGGTACTGGACATTCGGGCATGTAAAGGAATTGATGAGTTACTTGCTGTCCTCCTAGACTGCATATTCGGTTTTGAAGAAAAGACTTTGTGGCTTTGGCACCAGTTGCTCCTATAATGGTGACTGCTTTGTAGTGAATGGGGCTATCTTTTTGTCTATTACTGAATGTTCTGCTCCAGTATCAACCATAAAGTTCATAATTTGGTCTCCTATTTGTATTCCGACCATAGGCTCCTGGAGACCTAAAGCAAACTTGGAGCCCGGTCTGTCCTAATCCACGTCATCCTCATCATGGGCTTGTGTGGCCAATGCTTGGATGGCTCCTCCTCCCCTCTCTCTCTGGAATTGTTCTCGATTGGCTCCTCCTCGGCCTCGGGGACGGCCTCGTCTTTCTTCTCGCCACTGATGATCGTTGTCGTCATCTTGCTGGGCGTCTTCGAGTTGCGGGCACGTATCTCTCCAATGTCCTTCCTCTCTGCAATAGGCGCATTGGTTCACGCCTAGTCTCTGGGTCCGGCCTCCGCCTTGACCCCGCCCTCTTCCTCTGCTCCTTCGATTAGGGACACCTCCCCTTTTCTTTTCAACTATGGCCGCAGCCAAAAAATCAGCTTTCTTCTTCATCTTTCTATCACATTCTCTCTGTCTTTCAGTATCACGATTCACATACATTTTATGAGCGACTTCCAATAACTGTGTTGCATTCATGCCCGCAAACCCTTCTAATTTCTGTAATTTACGTCTAATGTCTGGTTGAGACTGGTTTACAAAAGCAGAATTCACCATACATAAACTTCCTGGTGCCTCGGGATCATAGGGAGTATACATTCTGTAGGCTTCAGTTAATCTTTCATAATAATCTGCTGGGCTCTCATCTATTCCTTGGATAACTCCTGCGACTTTGGAAAGGTTCATAGCTTTTTGGCCCCCCCTTTTCAGGCCTTGTAAAAAGCCTTGGCGAAAACGGGCTAGGGCTGTGGATCCTTCATCTGTATTTGGATCCCATTGGGGGTCTTCATTCGGGAATTCTCTCTGAGCTGCTTCTCTACGATCTATTATATTCTGCCCTGCGCCGGAGCTGCAGGGTTTTCTGCCATCCATTCAATAGCTGCTTTTCTAATTCTCGCTCGTTCTTCTGTAGTGAATAGGGTGGTCAGGAGCTGACGGCAATCTGGCCAGGTGGGTTGGTGAGTTTCCATAATACTAGTTACTAATTCTGTCAGCTCCTGGGGCTTACTAGTATAGGAGGCATAATGCGACCTCCAATTTAATAAATCAGTTGTAGAGAAAGGAATATACACATAAGTTAAGGGTCCCGCTACCACTTCATCATTATCATTCTTTACGGGCACTCCCGGGACCTGCCTTAAGGGAAACAGTTTGGCTGTCCCAGGCGTCGTTTGGGATCTAAGGGTTATTGTTGTTGCCTTTGCAGGAGTCGCTTTCTTTTTCTCAACTGGTTTTGCTTTGGGTTTTTCTTTCACTGGCGTGCTAGTGCTAGCGCTGGCTTTCTCAATTATTTGTACACTGTCCTCCTCTTCTTCTGGGGAATTCCCTTCTTCTCCTCCTTCTATCTCCGCTTCTGACTCACTTTTTACGTCCTCCACTTCTCTTTCCCCTAATTCTTCCTCTTTCTCTTCTCTAGGAGGGGGACCGGGGGTTGGGTCCCGCCTCGGCTCTGGCCGTCTCTGGGGTCCTGGGGCAGGATGCCGCCGGGCTACTCTCACTGGACCTGGGGTTCGGGGCTGCCTGAGGACTACTTCTGGGGAATCAGGATCTGCCAGGATGGGTTTCTTCGTGGCTTTCTTATCCTGCTCTTTCATTCTAGGCTGTTCCGTTTCTGTCTAGAATCTGTTTTAGCTAACATTATTCTGCACTGTTCCTCATAACAGCGCTGCGCCCAGGAGGGCGGATCTTCACAAATACTTAACCAGGAATCTATATAGGGGTACTGATCAGGGTGCGCTACCCGCACTCTACGATGTATTGACTGAATAATTTCTACAGTGAACGTTCCCTCTCGGGGCCAGATGGGGTCTAGATCGGGCCACTCCCTAGTACACAAAATCTGCAAACGGGCTGCTGTCATTTTAATACCATAATCTCCTGAATATCCCTCTTTAAAATGTGCGATCATACATTCTAATGGAGTGTTTCTAGTAGACCCCACCCCTCCCATTTCGATGTGTGCGCGCAACAACAGACAGAAGGGAAAAGGAGAGCGGACCGTGGGTGAGGGGTCCTCACGGCCCTGGAAACGTATAGGGAATACAAATAACAAGACAAGACGACAATCGCTTCCCCCTTTTCGCGACCTGAACGCGGTCGCCCGGTCAGGAAATGCGCTAATCAGGGGTCCGCCTTCACTTGGTCCGTGCTGCCAGACCTCTCATTCACACTTCGTTCACACAATCATGCTAGCAACGTATCCCAGAAGGCATTCGTTTCTATCTGTTCTGACTAGTCTTTGTCCCCAATTACAAAAAGGATGAGGGTTTCACCTAGCGAATTCCCATGCCAGGCTACTCGGCTCTTCCTTGAGAGTTGATCATGCTCTCTTACCAATTCCCAATATCTCGAGATTACAAATTCCAAATTCCAATGGCAGTACTGCTCTTTCTATTTCTGTCTAGACCCAAAATCAAAACTATACTCACCGGATCCGGTCCTCAAACTTCCCAAGCAGGCGCATGAGTTGGACCTCGGACTCCCCTCACTCGGGTTCGAGGCGTTGGCTCCAACCGGGCCCGGCACCCGCCGAGGTCCGACCAGCTCCCTCCGATACAAGGGACCGGTGGCGCCAGGGAGCGGCCCTCATCGGAAGGGCGCGATCCCGGCAGGACCAAGCCTATAGAGGCGGAAAGTCGTGGTATATTGCCCTATATACACTTTGATTCCACAACTTCCCGGCCAACGCACCAAGGAATATGTAGCAGCAAAGCGCAGACAAACCAATGATACCAGGAGTCTGTTCAGAAGGTCCAAATCATTTATTTGTGCACAAGTCTCAGGCAAGGCAATTTCAAAATGGCTGAGCAAAGTTTTCAAGCATTACAACAACTTTTATAGACTTCTGTTCCATTCTAGGTATAGAAAAACATTTCATTGGTCCCGGTACTGATAAGATTCTCCAATTATGTTCCTTCTGTGGGCTTCTGTGGGCATGACACCTGCCTGCCCCCCTTCTAGTCCCAATTACAATGGTCAGTTCATCAACTTGTTACTTTCACACTTTCAAGGTTATGGGACCAATTTGTGCGTGCAGAAGAGCAAGGTTCTGTAAACTCATCTGTCAGCACTCCTCATTATTTCTCTGCAAATGTACTTTTCTTATCAGTAACTTTTAAACATGTCTTTTCTGTATTTTTCCATTTCTTAATTCTGCAGTTCTGCTTATCTAAGCTAATTCAATATTTCTACTGAGTTCTTTCTTACAATAGCAGCATATTGGGGGATGTGCAATCCTATATGCCTCTCCACAGGCCTCATTTACAGGTCAAGCTAGCCATGCTGGCCTGCCTATGTCAGACACCGTGGGTCACAGGCCTACACCTGCCACAGTGGCAAAAGGCGCCCCTGAAGAGACAGCACTTGAGGTAACCATCTATTTCACTTAATGATCCCACCTGCCCTGCCCTGGCTGTTTCAAAATGAACTTGCTGGCAGGGTCGGTACAAGGATATTTGGTGCCCTAGACAACTTCAGTTTGCCATCCCCCCAAGATTTTTATAACACTTATGATAATCCCAATACCCCCTCCTTCCCCCCCCCCCCAGACACATACAGAACAATCCTGTACAAATGTGACTTGTACAACATTTTTTTAATTTTAAACTTTTATGAGGGGGGGGGGGGGTCCACACTTCTTGCAGGTAAAAGAATGTGATGGTGGCTCCTTGAGTTTATGTGATTGCTTTGCTTTGACTAGTTGCTGTTGCTGCTCCTTGCTGCCCTCAGAAGCTGCTGCCCTAGATAACTGCCTGGCCTGCTTGGTGGTTGGGCAGATTTCCTCCATGGACGCTGAGCGCAGGTTAGCGACCCAAGCGGTCATGGCTCAAACTTTTTTCAGGTATATTCGGGAGAAGAGGAAGATCAGAGGTGGAATTGCAGGACGCAAAAGTGCCGAGAAAAGATTCTTGGAAAGTGACATTAAAAAAGCAAAATGCGAAACAAATACTTCTGCTCTGTTTTAAAAAAAGAAAATCCTGGAGAAGGACCACCTATGATTGACAAATATACAAATGGGAATGGAGGAGATACCACACCATTCACAGAAGATGATGTATTAGAACAGCTTGCAAAACTGAAAGTGGACAAGGCCATGGGACCAGATGGGATACATCCCAGGATACTGAAAGAGCTCAGAAAGATCCTTAAAGGGCCTTTAAAGGATGTTTTTAATAGATCCTTGGAAACAGGAGAAGTTCGACAGGACTGGAGAAGGGCTAATGTGCTACCTCTTCACAAAAGTGGCAGTAGGGAAGAAGTGAGAAACTACAGGCCGGTAAACCTTATCTTGGGCACAGAAAAAAATAATGGAGGAGCTCCTGAAAGACAGGATAGTGGACTTTCTCGAAACCAATAGGTTACATGATCCAAGGCAACATGGTTTTACCAATAATGCCAAACAAATTATGCCAAACAGATCTGATTGAGTTCTTTGACTGGGTCACCAGAGAATTAGATCAAGGGCATGTGATAGAAGTGATCTACCTAGATTTCAGCAAAGCCTTTGATACTGTTGCTCACAGGAGGCCTATCAATAAACTGAACAACCTGGGGATGGGTCTCAAGGTGGTGAACTGAATCAGAAATTGGTTGGTTGACTGACAGACGACAGAAGGTGACGGTAAATGGAACTCACTCGGATGAAAGAAAGGTAATCGGTGGAGTATCAGCCTAATGATTATGTAGCAGCAGAGCGCAGACAAACCAATGATACCAGGAGTCTGTTCAGAAGGTCCAAATCATTTATTTGTGCACAAGTCTCAAGCAGAATCAAATTCAAAATGGCTGAGCAATGGTTTCTAGCAAAACAACAACTTTTATACCGTTCTTCTCCATTCTAGACGTAGGCAAACTTTTCATTGGTCCCAGTAACCCCTCTCACCCATCTATTGGTTCCCGGTAACATTACGTAGTTGTCCAATTAGGACTCTGGTCTGGGCTCAGCACCTGCTTACCCCCCTTCTAGTCCCAATTACAATGGTCAGTTCACCAACTTAGATACTTTTCTCTTCCAAGGCCATTTAACTAGTTAGAACATGTGGGAAAGCAGGGCACTGTAACTTTTCTTTCAGCATAGTTAATTAATTCCACAGCAGCTGTACTCTCTTATCAATAGCAATTAAACTTATTTTTCTATATTTTTTAAGTTTCAATTCTGCTTAGCTATACTAAATTGTGTTCAGTTAAGTTTCAATTCTACGGTGTCATCATTCAGGGGGGTTTTCATTCCTCTGGGCCTAACTACAGGCTTCATTTACAGGTCAAGCTGCTTAGGCCTGTCTGTTTAGTTCAATTAGCATGGATCATAGGCCTTCGCCTACCACATTCCCCCCTTTGATTATTCTCACCCGCAAGTGAGAAAGGGTGAGAATCAAATCACATAATACTAGGTAAAGATATCACTCTGTGGTATAGGGTAGTAGTTTCACATAGCTGGTAGCTTTGTAGCTGCCTTACGCTCTACAGTGTTATTAATAACTGAAGTTATCATTCGCAAGCAAAATGACAAGAAACAAGGGAGCAACAAGCAGATAGTCAAAGTCCATAGTTTGGCAAGAGTGGGAAAAAGAACTAAAGGATTAAAAGATTCAGGAGCATTTATGCCGGACCACCAAGATGTCTTCTTTGTTGTGCTGTTGTAAAACCTCTGATTTAGACAATCCAGCTGTCCAATCTTCATAGCAAATTGTGGTCCGGTGCGAACAAAACACAAACTGTCAACAATGGGGTGGGCCAATACCCACTCACTAGTAGTATTATGTAAATCAGTCTGATCATAGGGGATGGAATAATTCAGTTCTTGAGCCTCCAAAGGCCACTGATCTCATATCTTGGTTCCTCCACAAAGAGAAACAGTCATAAATGTGGAGACTAGATGCTACTGCTTCGGCAAGTTCAAGAAACAAGGAGGCATGAGGAACCTTTAGCCCAGTTCGTGTGTTACTTATACAGGCTGCACAGGGAGGTAAAGCAAAAGTCATTTCAAAGCACTCCAAGGCTGCTGCCAAAATAAAGCAATAAGAATTCATAATGGGCATAATCTCTGGAAAATTGGTGGAACTGTTGGCATCCACAATAGATAACAAATGTAGAGTTGATTGTAGATCCTCAAGCTTCTGCCGTACGTAGACCTACCAGCTTTGTGGCAGGAGTAGGACTGTAGATCCCAAAGTATCACTGTCCTCTGGGATGTCTCAGGTTCTTAAAATATCATAGTACAGTCTCTCAGGCTATTATTGCCTTGAGGAGATCAGAGCATTTGAACACAGTTTCGTAGAAGACTCAATTTCTTAACACAACACAGTCTATTTCTGATGATTGCAGCTTTCTCCAGATGCGAGGCTTATCTTCAGATAAACAGATAGTCTTGAAATAGTGCAGTTTCTGAGGGACCAATAAGTCTTAGGTCCATAGCTGTTGTCGTAGGGTGAGGCGCAATGGAGTCTCAGGATGCTGTACAGTAGTCCAGTGATCAGGTTCAAAAGCAGTTGCTGGCTTTACTTGACTATAATGGTTCCAAGGTTCGAATTCTGCGACTTTTACTGCAGTTGGAGTTGACAGGATGACAACATAGGATCCCTTCCAATGCAGGGCTAACGGTATCCTTCTCCACTCTTTGATCCACACCGAGACTCCAGGCTTGAAAGGATGCAGGGGTTCAGGCAAATTGATGGGTAATCGATTTTTGTACCCAGGTATGAAGACTCTGCAAAACAGAACTTAAAACCAATAGTTCATGCCTAATAATTTCAGATCCTATCTGTCTCACATCTCCTTTTATTCCCTATAAATAGGCTACAGATTCTCAGAATCTCAAAAAGGGGAACTCCTAAAGACTTAGCAGGGGCTAAGTATATCCTAAGAAGGGCTATAGGAAGAACCTGGGGCCACTTCAGGTAAACCTCTTGGCAAAGTTTGGACAACTGAGATTTCAAGGTTCTATTCATACATTCTACTTTTCCTAAAGTTTTGAAAGCTGTAGGTAGTATGCACCTGATAATGTCAATATCTTGGGGCCATACTTGATGGACTTGCTTCCTAAGGTTATCCACCCTCATTATTTGTACAGGGTCCCTTGTGCATGCAAGATTGTAAGGGCATAGCACTAAGTTTTGAACCAAGAGACGAGGGTTTGATTCCCACTAGTACTTGTGACTTTGGGCAAATCACTTAACCCTCCATTGCCTCAGAAAAATTCAAGTTATCAATGTCCCTCTTTAATGTACTTTACCAAGTTTAAGTTACGATGTAAACTGCTTTGGCTGAAATGATAAAGCGGTATAAACACCCCCCCCCCGGGTTAAGGAAATAAATAAATAAATAAATAAAATAAATTAATGGCGTGTTCAATGTATTTGTGAGTGATATTGCTGAAGGAATGAATGGAAAAGTCTGTCTTTTTGCAGATGACACTAAAATTTGCAACAGAATGGACTCCCCTGAGGGAATAGATAACATGAGAAAAGATCTACAAAAGCTGGAAGAATGGTCTAATGCTTGGCAGTTAAGATTTAATGTGAAGAGGTGCAGTGTCATGCACTTGGGATGCAGAAATCCAAGGGAATTGTATGCGATAGGGGGCGAGAGGTTGGTGGGCACGGACAAGGAGAAGAACCTCGGAGTTAATGTTTCTGAGGATCTCAAGATGGCGAAACAGTGTGACAAAGTGGTGGCCAAAGTCAGAAGCATGCTGGGTTGCATACAGAGAGGAATTACCAGCAGAAAGGAGGTACTAATGCCACTGTACAAATCGATGGTGAGGCTTCACTTGGAATATTCTGTTCAGTTTTGGAGACCATATCTCGCAAAGGATACAAAAATACAGCCTGCTGTACCTCTGCAGCTGTGCCTCCTTTTATGAGCCAGTCATCAGGTAGGGGAAGACAAAAACCCCCTGGAGATGGAGGAAGGCAGCCACTACTGCCAAACATTTGGTGAAGACCCTGGGGACGGAGGCCAGGCTGAAGGGTAGTACACTGTACTGGTAATGGCCGCCCCTCACCATGAAGCGCAGGTACTGCCTGTGGTTGGGATGGATGAGGATGTGGGTATAAGCATCCTTCAGATCCAAGGAGCATAGCCAATGTCCCAAGGGAGAGCATCCTGAATTTCTCATTCACCAGGAATCTGTTCAGTTGCACAGGTCCAGGATGGGCCTTAGGCCCCCTGCTCTTTTTGGTACGAGGAAATATCTGGAGGAGAACCCTTTGTCCCTGATATGTTGGGGTACTGGTTCTACTGCCCTGTCCTTGAGAAGATCTGTGAGTTCCTTCATTAGGAGGTCCCGGTGAAGGAAAGACATTGGGGGCTCTCCCAAGAAGAAAGGAGGTGTCTGAGCCAGATGGAGAAGGTAGCTCTCCTTGACCACCTGGAGTGCCCAAGAATCTGTGGTGATGGCTGGCCACCTTTGGGTGTAGTGGATTGACATCCCCCTGTGGGCTCCTGACCCTCCTTGGGGTAGAGAGGCTATACCCAAAGAGTCAAAATCTCCCCCCTGGCTGAGCCGGAGCCGATGCCTGTGGCTTGGGAGCCTTCTGCTTACGAGGGCCTTGCCCATGTCCCTTTGCGAGCTGGGGAGGCCTGAACACATGGGTAGTTTTTGTAAGCAGCCCCTTTCCTCGGATAGAAGGGAGGGCCAGCGGTCTTTTTAGGGAGCCTGGTCCTAGTCACCCCATGCCCCTCATTACCCGTACCCTTCCCAAGGTCTAGTGGAAGAAGGCCTCAATGATTCTTGTGGCCCCGAGGTGGCCCAGGCAACCATGGTTTCCCCTGCTGCTCCGCCTCTTGACGGAACCACCGGTCCTTCTCAGGAACTCACCGGAGCTGCTCACGCATTCTTCACATTAAATCTTAACTGCCAAGCATTAGACCATTCTTCCAGCTTTTGTAGATCTTTCCTCATGTTTTCCATTCCCTCAGGGGAGTCCATTCTGTTGCAAATTTTCATGTCATCTGAAAAAAGACAGACTTTTCCATTCATTCCTTCAGCCATATCACTCACAAATACATTGAACACGCCACTGTTACTTCACACCAACTTGAGGTCTCTATCCTTCACAGCGTGGCATCTGAGTGGGCCACTCTAACCTCCTACCATCTCCTCAGGGAGATCGAGGATATTCTTTTGGCCTCATGAAAGGACTCAACCAGATGAACATATGCCTTCAAGTGGCGCCAGTGCTCGGAGCTCCAAGAGGACCCATTTTCCTGTCCTATCAGCTTGGTCTTGCAGTACTTACTACACCTCTCATGGCTGGACTGAAGTCTAACTTGGTCAGGGTTCACCTGAGTGCCATCTCAGCGAACCACCACCCCATCGAGTGTAAACCCCTCTTGGAGCAACCACTTGTCTCCCTCTTCATGCGGGGCCTGCTGCTGTCCAAGCTCCCCACCTGCCTTCCCTTGGTGGAATGAGACCTCAATGTGGTTCTCATGCAGCTGACCAAGCAGCCCTTTGAGCCCATGGCTATCTGCTCATTGTGGCACCTGTCATGGAAAGTGGCCTTCCTGGTGGTGCTCACCTCTGCCCAGAGAGTCAGCGAGCTCCAGGCACTGATGGCCGAGGCGCCATACATGAGATTTTATTGCACCCCAAGTTGCTCCCGAAGGTCGCCTCGGACTTCCACCTTAACCAGGAGAGAGTGCTGCCCACCTTCATTCCGAAGCCCCACGCTGACTGGGTGTCTGCGATTCTCCATTCGCTGGATTCTAAGAGGGCTCTTTGCTTCTATCTGCAGTAGACTCAGGACCACCACAGATCCGGGCAGCTCCTTGTCTCCTATGATCCCAGCTGCCTGAGACTGGCGGTCACCAAGCATACCTTGTCCATCTGGGTGGCAAACTGCATTGCTTTTGTCCAGGTCTGCATTATATCTCCCCTGTCCCTTCTCTTCTCTAGAGTATACATATTTAGGTCTCAGAGTCTCTTTTCATATGCCTTCTGGCGCAGGCTCCAAATCATTTTGGTCACCTTCCTCTGAACCATTTCCAATCTTTTTATATCCTTTGTGAGATATGGTCTCCAAACCAGAACACAATATTCACACCAGCAACTTGTACAGTGGCATTAGTACCTCCTCCTTTCTGCTGGTAATTCCTCTCTGTATGTAACCCAGCATCTTTCTGGCATTGATCACCACCTTGTCACACTGTTTTGCCACTTTGAGATCCTCAGAAACAATCACTCCAAGGTCGTTCTCCTGGTCCGTGCACACCAACCTATTGCCCCCTATCTCATACAATTCCCTTGGATTTCTGCATCTCAAATGCATGACACTGCACTTCTTCACATTAAATCTTAACTGCCAAGCATTAGACCATTCTTCCAGCTTTTGCATATCTTTCCTCATGTTATCCACCTCCTCAGGGGAGTCCACTCTGTTGCAAATTTTCATGTCATCTGCAAAAAGACAGACTTTTCCATTCAGTCCTTCAGCAATATCACTCACAAATACATTGAATAGTACCGGTCCCAGGATCTATTCCAGGGGCACGCCCCTAATCACCTTCCCTTCTTCCAAGTGAGTTCCATTTACCATCACCTTCTGTTGTCTGTCAGTCAACCAATTTCTGATCCAGTTCACCATCTTGAGACCATTCAGCCTTGAGTCAATCCTTGTCTGAGGTCTCAATCCGGTTCCCATTCCACGGGACAGAGGTCCTCCCCAGCTAGCACACATGGCACCAGCCGCGGGGCCTCTGAGGGATGTGGTTGAGGCTCAGGCCCGGAGCCTACAGGCCACCCTTCCCTTGAGTCTTCGACTGATTACTCGTAGTGGGAGACCGAGGATAAAGAGTTGCCAGACACCCATCGCCACTGCGACCTCTCCTTGGATTCCCCTCCTTTGGAGCCCTAGCATCTGTCCCCGCCGAGGACATGGCATTCTTTGACTTCGTGAGGGACATGTCCAAGGTCCTAAAATTCCCGATGGAGGAGGACCCTCTGATGGAGGAACTAGAAATCCTCCAATACAAGGCCCCTCCGAGGGAATCACTCAAGGTACCCATTCCACCAATCCTGGAATGGATAATGCTCCTTATATGGAAGACACCGGCATCAGTGCTGGTTGTGAGCAAGCAGCTTGACTCGATTTGTACCGGGTCCGCCAGAGCCTGGGATTCCAGAAGGCACAGCTGCCGCACAACTCCATGGTGGTGGAGTCGCCCATGCATCGGCTGAAGAGCCAGAAGACGCACTCCTTGGTGCCCCAGGGTAGGGAGGCCTGACCCTGGATGCCCTTGGCAGAAAGTGCTACCAGGGCTCAATGCTTATCGGCCAGATCCAGGCCTATCAGCTGTACATGGGCATGTACCTGAGGGACCTGGTGAAGGAGCTTGCCGGGTTCTCTGCTGGTCTCTCCAAGGAACCCCTATAGTGGTTAAGAACCTGGCCTAGGCCATCCATGAGTGCTCCAAATTTATGTTTCGGGGAGCCTATCATGGTTTCGAGTTGGCAACTCGAGTAGCTGTGGTGGGCATTGGTGCCCAATGCCAGGCTTGGCTACAATTGTCCGACCTTTAGCAATGGGTTCAGGACAAATTGGTCGATGTCCCATGCCAAGGAGAGAAAACTCTTTGGCAAACCCATGACCGACAAGGCTGCTGAGCTGGAGACTGAGTTCAGGACTAGGACCAGACTCTCTAAAAAGACTGATGGCCCTCCCTTCTATCCGAGGAAAGGGGCCTGCTTACAAAAACTACCCATATTTTCAGGCCTCCCCAGCTCCCCAGCAGGCCAAGGGACATGGGCAAGGCCCTCGTAAGCAGAAGACTCCCAAGCCCCAGGCATCGTCTCCAGCTCAGCCAGGCGGGAGCTTTTGACTCTTTGGGTATAGCTTCTCTACACCAAGGAGGTCAGGATCTCACAGGTGGATGTCTAATCCACTACACCCAAAGGTGGCCAGCCATCACCACAGATTCTTGGGCACTCCAGGTGGTCAAGGAGAGCTACCTCCTCCATCTGGCTCAGACACCTCCTTTCTTCCTGGGAGAGCCCCCCCCCCAATGTCTCCCCTTCACCGGGACCTCCTAATGAAGGAACTCGCAGATCTTCTGGAGGACAGGGCAGTAGAACCAGTACCCCAACATCTCAGGGACAAGGGGTTCTCCTCCAGACATTTCCTCATACCAAAAACAGCAGGGGGCCTAAGGCCCATCCTGGGCCTGTGCACCTGAACAGATTCCTGGTGAATGAGAAATTCTAAGATGCTCTCCCTTGGGACATTGGCTATGCTCCTTGGATCTGAAGGATGCTTATTCCCACATCCTCATCCACCCCAACCACAGGCAGTACCTGCACTTCATGGTGAGGGGCAGCCATTACCAGTACAAGGTACTACCCTTCGGCCTGGCCTCTGCCCCCAGGGTCTTCACCAAATGTTTGGCAGTAGTGGCTGCCTTCCTCCATCTCCAGTGGGTATTTGTCTTCCCCTACCTGATGACTGGCTCATAAAAGGAGGCACAGCTACAGAGGTACAGCAGGCTACCGCACACATCATCCAGGTTCTGCAACATCTGGGGTTTGTGATAAACTACCCCAAATCCCACTTTCTCCCGACACAGTGTCTGGAGTTCATAGGAGCAAGGCTAGACACTTTCCAGGCAAAGGCCTTCCTCCCCGTGGACCGAGCCGACCGTCTCAGGGCACTGGTCATAGACGTACAACACCGTCCCTCGGTGTCAGTTTGGTGGGCATCGTGGGCCTCCACGGTCCATGTAACCCCGACCGCCCGTCTGCTCATGTGGTGCCTTCGAGACCAGTGGACACAAGCCACAGGCTGCTTCCAGAACAGAGTCTCGGTGACCCACCAGCTGGTGGAATCTCTGACTTGGTGGCAAAACCCCCATCACCTTCAGGCAGGGATGCCTTTCCAAACCCCCAGCCCTCTGAGGGTCTTCACTACAGATGCCTCCCTGCTGGGATGGGAAGCTCACTGCGATGGAGAGCCCACTGCAAAGGACTCCGCACCAAGGGCAGCTGGTGGCAGGCTGAGAACAGCTATTAGATCAACTTCCTGGAGCTCCGGGTGATATACCTAGCCCTCCGAACATTCTGCCACTGCCTGAGGCACCAGCCGGTGTTGATCCAAACAGACAATCAGGTGGCAATGTTCTATGTGAACAAGCATTAGGGCACAGGATCTCGCACCCTCTGCCGCGAAGTGGTGACACTCTGCTCTTATGCAGTTCAACAGGGCATACTCCTGCGGGAGGTATATCTACCAGGCCAGGACAACATCCTGGCAGAAAAACCGAGCAGGGTCCTCCAGCTGCACGAGTGGTAGCTGGACCCCAGAGTAGCAACCGGCTCTTCTGACTCTGGGGGACCCCATGGGTGAACCTCTTTGCCAGCCCAGACAACTACCAGTTGCCGCACATCTGTTCCTGACAGCCCCACCCCTCCCGGGTGGCGGCAGATGCGTTTCTCATTCCGTGATCGGAAGGTCTCATGTATGCCTTCCTACCCACGCTGCTGATTGTCAAAACACTGTTCAAGGCTCTTCACAACAAAGCCTCATTGATCCTGGTGGCCCATCGGTGGCCCAGGCAGCCATAGTTCCCGCTGCTCCTCTGGCTGTCAGTAGAGACTCCGATTCCACTGGGGAGCTCCCTAGGGCTCTTGTCTCAGAAGGAGGGCTCTCCAGGGGTCCCTATCACTGAAAGGGTGACTCTAGCCCCATTCAATCTCTTGGGGGAAATGGAAGAGATCCTGCTGGCCTCCTGCAAGGCTTCCACCAGGAAAGCTTAGGCATGTTCTCGGTCTGGTGCGTGGAGCAAGGGGTGAACTCGTTCTCCTGCCCAGTGCAGCTGGTACTGCAATACCTTTCTTCATCTCTTGCAATTCAGGCTCAAATAGAACTCATCAGAGCGCACCTCAGCGTCCTGGTGGCACATCATCATCCAGTGGAAGGCAAACCCCTCTCAGACCAGCCTCTGGTGACCCGCTTCTTGAGAAGGCTTCTGCTGTCAAAACCCCCGTCCACCCTCCAGTGACCGAATGGAACCTCAATATAGTATTGGCGCAGCTCACTCGTGCCACCATTTGAGCCTCTGGCTACCTGAGATACTTCTCGTGGAAGGTTGTATTCCTGGTGGTGCTCACCTCCATTTGCAGGGTCAGCGAGCTCCAAGCCCTAGTGGCAGAGGCACCATATACTAGGTTCTACAAGAACAAGGTTGTGCTTCGCACACACCCCAAATTCCTCCCGAAGGTGGTATCTTCCTTCCACCTCAACCAGGAAGTGGTGCTGGCAACCTTCTTCTCAAGGCCTCATTCCAGTAGGGCAGAGACTGTCCTTCACACCTTGAACTGTAAGAGGGCCCTGTCTTTCTACATTCAGCATATCCAGGACCACAGGAAAGTTTCTCAGTTTTTTGTTTCCTATGACCCCAGTCGGCTGGGGAAAGCGGTGACCAAATGGACACTGTCCACCTCGGGGGCAGACTGCATCGCCCTTGCCTATGAGCAGGTGGGGCTGAAGTTCCCATCAGCCCCCGCGGGCTTAACAGAGCCGCGAAAGGGAAACTAATCCCTTCGCGCTCTGAAAGCCGGCGCGTGTCACTGTGAGCTGCGACGAGAGAGCGGATAGAGGGGGAGGGCAGGCTGGGCTGGGCTGGGGGGGCCCCGCGGCCCCCTCGATTCTGCCGCGGCGGCCCTGGCTGCGGGAGAAGACATCTTTTAAAAAAAAAAACTTTCCCTCGGCTGGGCTGGGCTGGGCTGGGCTGGGCTGGGCTGGGGGGGGGGTTAGGATTGCTGATGGGCGGGGGGGGGCTGGGGGGGATTAGGAGTGCTGATGGGCTGGGGGGGTTAGGAGTGCTGATGGGCTGGGGGTGATAGGATTTCAGAACGACTGGGCGGGATTAGGAGAGATGAAGGGCTGGTGGGGTTAGGATTGCTGATGGGCTGGGGGGGCTTAGGGGGGGTTAGGAGTGCTGATGGGGGGTTAGGAGTTCTGATGGGCTATGGGGGGGCTGGGGGGGGGTTAGGAGTGCTGATGGGCTGGGGGGGTTAGGAGTGCTGATGGGCTATGGGGGGGCTGGGGGGGTTAGGAGTGCTGATGGGCTATGGGGGGGCTAGGACAGGAAATGGGCTGATGGGGAGGGGTTAGGACTTGAGGTGGGTTGATGGGGTTAAGACTGGTAATGGGCTGTTGGGGGGGTTAGAACTGGTAATGGGCCTATGGGGGGGGTTAAGACTGGTAATGGGCTGTTGGGGGCTGTCTGGTAATGGGCTATGGGGGGGTTAGGACTGATAATGGGCTATGGGGGGGGGGCTAGGACAGGAAATGGGCTGATAGGGAGGGGTTAGGACTTGAGGTGGGCTGATGGGGTTAGGACTGGTAATGGGCTGTGGGCTGATGGGGGGTTAGGACTGGCAATGGGCTATGGGGGGCTGACTGGAAATGGGTTGATGGGGTTAGGACTGGAAGTGGGTTGATGGGGGGGGCTAGGACTTGTATTGGGTTGGGGGGTTGCTAGGACTGGAAATGGGCTGATGGGGGGCTAGGTCTGGAAATGGGCTGATGCAGGGACTAGAAGGGAATGGATGCTGGGTGAGGCTGGAACTAGAAGGGAGCTGATGTTGGGGGAGGATTAGAATGGGATGGGGCTGGGAGAGTAAAATGGAGAGGGGAAAAATATTTTGTGTGGGAGGGATAAAAAAATCTACAATTGGCCGGGTATTGGGAGAGTAAGTGGGGATTGAGGATGGAGGGGTAAAATTTGAGTGGATGAAATAGGAATGAGGAAAGAGCAAAAGGAGAAAGATTAGTATGTTAAAGCGGATGTAGAGAGAGAGAATGGAAAAAAAAAACTAGAAGAGAGAAGAAAGGACAAATGGACAGCAGATGATGGAGAGTTAGCAGAAAACATGAAGAAACCAGAAGAAAGTGGCTGGAGCAATTGCAACTGAAAAAAAATGCACAAAAGGTAGAAAGATATCTCTTTGACAAGTTATCAGCATGCATGCAACAACAAACATCACATTAATTTTTTTCATGTATAGATTCTTTGGGAATACACACCGAGTCCTGACACAGTTAACAGTTTTAAGAAGTTTATCTTTTTTTTACTCAGGATACATTTGACATGTTATGTGAATAATACATTTAAAATATATTGTGTAACTGAATCAAATTCTTCCTAAATTCATTAAATTGAATGAAATCATTAAAACATTATAAATTGCCAATAAATTGAAATGAAAACCAAAGGATTGTGAATCAAATTGATTCTCTGACAATACAAAGATTCCAACCTTTACAAATGATGTTACATAGTTCAGGCAACTTTATAAAGAGTTTTTAGATACTAAAATCTTGTTGTTAAGGTTTAATTGACGTGCTGGCACTTTGAGGAAATTCTTTGGTTTTGTGCGGCAGTTTGGGCACTCGGGCTCAAAAAGGTTAGCCATCACTGAACTATGGCATCCAAATTCCAATTTCCTTAAATATTCCCCCCCTCATACCCCCTCCCCCCTAACTAATTTACACAGTACAAAGGGTCAACACTCTACAACTTCTAATGCCATCTTTATACCGAAGCTTAAAAAACCGCCTTCTCGATATGCTCCATCTTCCTCAGTAATGGCCTCCGCCTATATGTGCTACAGATAACACAAACATTAATCAGATACAGCAAACACAATAAACATACCAAAAGGCCAACAAATTCTCTACATCACCCCCCATCATACCCACTCAGCTCCCATCTGTGGCATCCACCCCACCGTTCAGAGGCCCCCCCTCTCCTCACAGCTTCCCCCATGCCCCATCCTCCACCCTCCCTGGTGACCTCCACTTGAGGTACAGGCCCCAGGTGTTTTGAAAGCGCAGTAAACAGTTTTGATGCATTGCCATGAGGCGATACATCAGGGACACATGCTCCATCTTCGCCTGAACCTCCTCAATCGTAGGTACCGATACTGACCTCCACCTCCGCGCTATCAGTTTGCCTAGTTGCGGTGCACACACCACACCTCCCCAGCCCCGTCCTTCCTTCTGTCCCCCCCCCCCCCTTCCACAATGAGAAGAGCCAAACATGGCTCCACTCTTCTCTCCTCCCCATAAACCTCCTTAAGCCATTCCTCTACTCCTTGCCATAGGGGGCCCAGTAAGGGGCATCCCCACCAGATATGTAGGAAAGAGCCCACTTGCCCACATCCTCTGCAGCACTCTGCCTTCCCTCCTTGCCACTTCTGCAGCCTTTGGGGCGTCATGTACCATCGGTACAACATTTTATAATTATGCTCCATAATATTACTGGATATCACCCCTTTGAACAACCCTTTACATACTCTTTCCCATTGCGCTGCATCCCAACTTCTGTTAAAATCCACCCCCCACGCTTTCCGGTATGCCCACTCCCCCCTCGATCTCCCTCCATAGCTTTATATAAGTGGGAGACGAGGCCCTTAAGCTCTTGCTTTTCCAGAAGCCCATCTATATCCTCTCCTCTAGGGCCATACCCCCTCCGCGCCACTTCTTTACTATAGTGCAAAGCTTGCACAAATCTGAACCGGTCAGTCTCAGGCAGTTGAAACTCCTCCTGCATCTCCTCAAATTCCATCCATTTACCATTCCTCTTAAACTGCCCCACTCCACACAGCCCCCTCTCAACCCACCTCCCAAAGGTTGGATCCTCCATACCCGGCGGGAACTCCTGATTCCCCACCAGCGGTATAAATTTAGAACCCCCCGCACTACCATACCATTTCCTTTGCCACTTCCGCCAATGCCTGGTGGCAGCTGAAGGTCTCCCCCCCTTTTATCCAGACCCTCCCCTTCAGATCCCCTCCATTGTGCATCCCTTCTCCTTCCATCCGCACCCATTCCACTGATCCTCTCAGTGCCCATTCAAACACCGCCCGCACTCTCACAGCCTCATAATATCTGATCAGCATAGGAACCCCCATACCTCCCTCTTCTTTACCAGCGCATAGGATACTCTGCGCTACTCTGGGCCGCCATCCCTTCCAAATGTACTTCATCACCCTAGCCTGCAATTGTTGTAGGTACACCCCCGGGACTTCCACCGGTAAGTTCATAAACAAATATAACAACCTAGGAAGTATTATCATTTTAACCAAGTCCCTTCGCCCCAGCCAGGATACCTCATAGGACCCCCACTCTTCCAGTGCCCTAAACATTTTTGTCCTAGCCGCCCCATAATTCTCCCGAAACATCGCGTCCCGCTTGGAAGTGAGCTGTACTCCTAAATATCAAATACTGCCATGCGCCTACCTAAAGGGAAAATCCCGCCGCAGCCTATCCTCTTCCTCTTTGCTGATCATCAGGTTCAATATTTCAGACTTAGTAGCATTCATAAGGAATCCCGAGACTTCTCCGTATTCCCTTAGCTCCTCCCGTATCGCCCCCAACGTCTGATGCGGGTCTGTGATGAAAAACAATACATCATCCGCAAATAGGGAAATTTTATGATTATCCTGCCCCACTTGCACCCCCCTAACATCCCCCCCTGTCCCGAATTCGTTGTGCCACTGGTTCCATTGACAAAACAAACAACAAGGGCGATAATGGGCACCCCTGCTGTGTACCCCGAAACAATTCAAATCCCTTTGATATAGAGCCATTTACCTTCAAACAGGCCATGGGCACTTGGTATAGGGTCTGAAACCAGTTCAAAAACTTCCCCGTTATCCCTACCTTTTCGAGTACCTTTATTTATTTAGACAGATATGTATCCCACCTTATCCTTCAATCAAAGTGGTCACAATACAAGTGGAAGGTTACAAATAACATAGGGTAGATAAGACATTAACAGATAAAACTAAGATGAATTAATGTAATAAAATGGGCCTATTGGTAAAAACTATTAATTCCTGATCGTGTAACCAGTCTAGTCCCGGACCTCTGGGTTCCCTATCTCATCCAGCAGCTTGGAGACTGAGAAACTCCTCCTTTTTGTGATGTCACCGGTATATCCTCTTGGAATCGCCTCCTGTCACCAGTTACCTCAGTCTCCAAGCAGCTGGATGGATAGAGCCCGGAGGGCCGGGCTCACTGGAGAGACAATTAAAACTGTTTTAGTTAGTCAGTGATGGGGTTAAAAGAATTTAATCAGTTTAATTAGCTTAATTAGTTTCTCACAGGGGAGGAGAGTTGATTTGAGGTACTGTGGCTTTAAGTTTGCCTACAGGCTTCTCTCTCACTCCTTTACCCCCCCCCCCCCTCTGATTGCTTTACTTCTTCCCCTCCATCCCTACAAGGTGGGCCAGAGCAGCAGCTAAGTTTGTTGGGTGTGCTCCCGGTGCCCTTGGCTGCATTTCTAATGGGGGGAGACCTGGAGGAGAGCCCAGCCAGTGCCGCACAGAAGCTTGCCTGTTAGCGCACTTGGCCGGCTCAGTACGATCGCATGCAGACTTCAACTGTGAAAGAGGCGAGTGTAAAAAGCCTCCCTTTGTGTCGGACACTCTCCGGGGCCGCCGGCCAGCAATACTGATGAAAATGCTGTAGATTGCTTGCTCCGGCGGCGGTTTCAGGTAAGGGAACCATTTTTTGAACCGGGTATTGTGAAGCGCATTGTGGCGCGAAGAAAAGAAAGCAGCGGCGGGCCTAGCCGCGTGGCGCTGCCACAGACAAATGCTGGTTCATCGAGCAGTTCACCAGGTCGCTGTGGTGATGGTCTGGGGATCCTCGTTATGATTTTACGTACTTGTCTAGGCAGAGGTATCTTTCTTTGGGCCGACGGTTTTTTAAAAAAAAAAAAAATCAGGGGGGTGGGGGGGCACAGGTGCTTCTCTGCTGTAGGCCCCGTAGTACAGGTGAAGCTCTTTGTTTCAGAACACGGGAGTAGCAGCCTGGCTGGGCAGGATATACTCCAGTTCGGGGGTGTTGCCATGCCATCTAAGCCACTCTACCTAATCTGTGGCATGAAAAAGGGTACTGCGTCAGGGGTGTGTAAATCCTGTGTGAGGGAGGCGACTTCGATGGAACATTCCCGGGAAGACACAGGGGAAATGCAAGAGGCCAAAAAGGAGGGCTTGGTTTCACAGTTAGAGGAGGGGGCCCAGGTGGAGCCGATGGCTGGGCCATCTTCGGCCCCGGACGCGCCTCTCTCTCAGACACCGTTACCCAAGGAATTGTCGGCTATTTTTTCACAGGAGTTTGTTACGCTGCTTCAGCGCACCTTGTTTGGTAGCTCTCAGCAGCGGAAAGGCCCTGAGGAAGCGAGCAGGGTTAAGAGGTCTGCGTCACACTTGGCCGAGGATCGTTCGGGCGGGGTCAAGAGACCTCATGCGGAGGATGTGGCTAGAGACTTCACTGTAGTTTCTGAGGTTCCACTGTCGGATGACGAGGCCCACAGCTTAGACATCGAGGAAGAGCTGGAAGAAGGTGAGCTTTCAGAAAGAGAAGACCAGGCAAGAGTGGTGCGAGTCTTCCGGATGGAAGAGCTACTGGCGCTTATAGTGGAGGCGTTAAAAGTACTAAATATGCCGGTTCCAGGAGCAACGGAAGATGACTCTCTGGAAGATCCCTTGCTGCAGGTTTTCAGGAAGAATCAGAGGGCTTTCCCGGTTCATAGGGTGTTTCGGGAAATGATCCAGGAGGAGTGGAATGTGCCAGAAGCTCCTCTGAAGGGGTCCAGAGTTATAGGCCGCCTATATCCTTTGTTGGATCAGGATAAGGAGGTCTTTAAGTCACCCAAGGTGGATGCGGCCGTGTCGGCAGTCACCAAGAAGACTACCATACCTGTAGAAGGTAGTGCGGCCCTCAAGGATTCTCAGGATAGGAAGCTAGATGTATTGTTAAGACAGGTGTTTGATGTGAATGCCCTGTCGCTACAGGCAGCTATTTGCGGAGCGTGGGTAGCTAGAGCCTGTCTTCGCTGGTCGCAGCACGTGCAAGTGGACCAGGGCAGTGTAGAGTCCGGAGAGGCAGCCAAGTTGGAATCTGGTGCGGCCTACTTAGCAGACATTCATTATGATCTTATGCAAGGTTTGTCTAAGAGCATGGCATCAGCAGTGGCAGCACGACGGTACTTGTGGCTGCGCAACTGGGCGGCGGATACTTCCTCCAAGGCTAGGTTAAGTAAGCTTCCCTTTAAAGGGCGACTATTGTTCGGGGAGGAGTTGGAGAAGCTGGTTAAGGACTTAGGGGAATCTAAAGGTGGTAAGTTGCCAGAAGACAAGCCTAAGTCGAACCGGACGTTTCCGGCTGGCAGGGGGCAACAGCGGGATTTTTGCCAGTCTCCAAAGGTTCAGTTCAGGGCAGAGAGGACGCTTCTCCAATAGAAGTCAGAGAGTCCGTAGGTTTCGAGGAGCGGGACGGGGGTTTGGTTCTTCCTCCTCCTTGTCCTTCGCGACCAAAAAGCAGCAATGAGATACGGGGAACCCGGGAAACCTTACTGCTGGTAGGGGGGCGGTTGCAGGAGTTTTATGCTGCCTGGGTCCGAGTAACGTCAGATCAGTGGGTACTGGAAGTTGTTCGAGAGGGTTACGCGCTGGAATTTTTGAGACCAGTGCGGGAGGCCTTCGTACGGTCCCCCGGCAAATCGGCAGTCAAGTGCGCGGCTTTGCAGGAGACCGTCCGAAGGCTGCTAAAGTTCAAGGCGATAGTACCTGTGCCGCCAGACCAACTCGGCTACGGTCAATACTCCATATACTTCGTTGTGCCGAAGAAGGATGGAGGCGTCCGTCCAATTCTAGATCTCAAGGGAGTGAATCGGTGCCTTCGAGTGTCACATTTCCATATGGAGACGCGGCGATCGGTTATAGTGGCGGTGCAAAGGGGAGAATTCCTTACCTCTCTGGATTTGTTAGAGGCTTATCTCCACATTCTGATAAGACCAGAGCATCACAAGTTTCTCAGATTCGCAGTCCCGTTCGGGCATTTTCAATTCCGAGCATTACCTTATGGGTTAGCGACGGCTCCACGTACCTTCACCAAGGTCATGGTGGTGGTGGCAGCAGCCCTAAGGAAGGAGAGAATCTTGGTGCATCCTTACCTAGACAATTGGCTGATCTGGGCGAAGTCAAGGTCCGAAAGCGAGGCAGCCACTGCCCGGGTGGTGTCTTTGCTGGAGGAGCTGGGTTGGATAGTCAATATGTTGAAGAGTCAGTTGATTCCCTCTCAGAATCTGGAATATCTGGGAGCTCGCTTCGACACGAGTGCAGGAAGGGTATTCCTAACAATGGAACAAGCGCAGGGCCTTCGGAAGTTGGTGGAATGGTTTCTTCGTTACAAGGCGCCCTCAGCGTGGGATTATCTTCAATTGCTGGGCACGATGGCCGCATCCATAGAGACGGTCCCATGGGCGAGGGCTCACATGCGGCCATTGCAGAGGGCATTGCTTCGCCGATGGTCGCATCAACAGGATCTGCTTTCCCAGAAATTGTCCTGTACGGAGGAGGCCCGCCAGTCCCTGCAATGGTGGTTGCTGCCCGCATCATTGGTGTGCGGGAGGATGTTAGACGCTCCGACCTGGGTGTCGGTAATGACAGACGCCAGTCTTCTGGCTGGGGAGCGCGTTGTCAAGGCAGGTTCACGCAGGGGCAGTGGACGGGCCAGGAGGAGAACGTGGTCAATCAACAGGCTGGAGCTAAGAGCAGTGGTGTTAGCGCTGCAGGAGTTTCGGACCTTGCTCAAAGGCAAAGCAGTCCAAGTCTTTTACGACAACGCCACGACGGTATCCTATGTCAACAAGCAAGGGGGAACGAGCAGCGCAGTGCTGGAAGTTGAGGCCGAAGCCCTGTGCGCTTGGACCGAGGCGAATCTTCTGGATCTGTCAGCGGCGCATGTAGCAGGAGTGGACAATGTGCAGGCCGATTTTCTCAGTCAGGTGAGAGTAGATCCAGGGGAATGGGTACTGTCGCAACCCCAGCCCCCGAGACACGTGCTTAAAGGGTCAGGGTGGACATTATTGTTTTCATCAAAGGGAGAACTTTTCTTAGCCCAGATGCATGCTGGTACTAGTAGTCCCTTTCTTAAAATAATTAGTTGTGAAAGCCATGTGTAAGGTAAAGGATAAGGTTTATTCCCATAATGCACAAACAAAGGTTCAACGAAGGAAACAGGATTCTCACCTCATTCAGGATTTTCAAAAAGGTATTTACAGAATTCAAAAGTTAGACGTGCTTCACAGTCTTATTAGCTATGCAGGTGTTAGAACAACCCAGTTCAGGCAAACAAAAGCAAGCTTCTTCTTTTAGCTTATCAAAGCTGTATTTTAACATATATCCTGCAAGCTATACTTCTGCCAAGGATTCCAAACTCCCGGCTAGACAAAGTGTACAATCCATGAGACAGTCAGGTAGTAATGAATTGGGTTCAGCAGGGTCTTTTTGCATCTCCTCCTGTTCTGACGATATATCTGCTGGCCCTGAGCTTTCCTCATGTAATTCTGGCTTCACTTCAGAGTTTCTCTCTAAAACTCTCCAGCCTTGCTCTACCTGATCTGGAAAACAGGTAACAGGACTTTTAGTCAGCACTCTTTGTACAGGTTCCCAAACCTCTCTCCAGCTGTGTTTACTGCACCTACGGCTCTCTGGCTTCCATGCCTTTCTAGGGCTTGGCCACAGTTCTCTGTTCAGTGTTGTGTTTCTCAGACTCCTGGGCTGAGTCTTGTGCACCCACCTCTGAACTCCTTGTAGCTCATGGTCCGGAAAGGAAGTATGCAGGTATCTCTGCTCTCTGAGCTGTGCTTCTCTGGTACTTTCTTTACCAGGCACTTTCCAGGTCCCTCTCCTTTAGGGTTACCAACTTTTTCACCAAGAAAAACCCGACACCTGTGGCTTGCCATGCTCCACCCATTCTCCGCCCCTAGTCCCACCCCTGCCACGCCCCCAGCCCCACCCACAAAAATTACCGAGGATACGTGTAGGCTAACTTCCTTGGTCAGATAATAACTGGGAACCCCAAAATCCAAACATGAAATGTACAACACTGGAGAAATAAAACTATAAAGTAATTTCCTCTTGCACTAAACAAAAACGCAAAGATGTTATCAATACACACTTCCCAGACCAAACATATTCCAGCTAATAAATTCAAAATAAAAAGTATTTTTCTACCTTCTGTTTGGGCGTTTTATTTTTCAGTTGCAATTGCTCCAGTCACTTTCTTCTGGTTTCTTCGTGTCTTCTGCGAGCTATCCATTTGTCCTTTCTTCTCTTTTAGATGTTTTCCATTCTCTCTCTATTTCTGCTTTAACATACTGATTTTTTCCCTTTTGGCTCTTTCCCCCAATTCTTTCCTTATTCCTTTATCATCCATTTAAATTTCACCCTTCCATTCTCAAGCCCCTCACTCTCCCAATACCCAGCCCATCATAGACTTTTCTTCCACACAAAATATTTTTTCCCCCCTCTCCATTCTCATTCCCCATCTATTCTAGTCCTCCCCCAAAATCAGTTCCCTTATAGTTCTAGACCCACCCAGCATCCACTCCCTTCTAATCCCATTCTCCCATGCCCCACATCAGCCCATTTCCAGTCCTATATTCCAGCTCTTCATCAGCCCATTTCCAGTGCTAGCCCTCACATCACAGACCATTTCCAGTCCTAGCCCCCCCCATCACAGCCCATTTCCAGCAAGTCCTCCATCACAGCCTATTTCCAGTCCTAGGCCCCCCCCATCACATCCCATTTGCAGTCCGAGTCCCCCCGCACCATCACAGCCCATTTGCAGTCCTACCCCCCCCCCCCACCATCACAGTCCATTTGCAGTCCTAGCCCCACTATCACAGCCTATTTCCAGTCCAAGTTCCCCCTCCCTCCACCATAGCCCATTTCCAGTCCAAGTTCCCCCCCCCCATAGCCCTTTTCCAGTACAGGTCCCCCTCCCCATCACAACCCATTTCCAGTCCATGTCCCCCCCCCATAGCCCTTTTCCAGTCCAGGTCCCCCTCCCCATCAAAACCCATTTCCAGTCCATGTTCCCCCCCCCCCCACATAGCCCTTTTACTGTCCAGGTCCCCCTCCCCATCACAGCCCATTTCTTTCCAGTCCAATGCCCCCCCATAGCCCTTTTCCAGTCAAGGTCCCCCCCCCTTCACAACCCATTTCCTGTCCAAGTCCCCCTAATCACAAGCCTATTTCCAGTCCGTTCCCCCTCCCTCCACCATAGCCCATTTCCAGTCCAAGTTCCCCCCCCCCCCCATAGCCCTTTTCCAGTCCAAGTTCCCCCCCCCCATAGCCCTTTTCCAGTCCAGGTCCCCCTCCCCCTCACAACCCATTTCCAGTCCATGTCCCCCCCCCTCCCCAGCCCTTTTCCAGTCCAGGTCCCCCTCCCCATCAAAACCCATTTCCAGTCCATGTCCCCCCCCCATAGCCCTTTTACAGTCCAGGTCCCCTCCCATCACAGCCCGTTTCTTTCCAGTCCAAGTCCCCCCCCCCCCCATAGTCCTTTTCCGGTCCAGGTCCCCCCCCCCCCCATCACAACCCATTTCCAGTCAAATTCCACCCTCCTAGCCCTTTTCCAGTCCAAGCCCCCTCACCCCCTCACAGACCATGCCGTCCTTGGCCTCCCCCCCCCTCCCCAAAACCGCGGCGGTCTGAGGCTTTAGAGGGAGCCGGGAAGCCCGCGCGAGGCCCCGGCTCCCTCTGAACAGCCGCCAGCGTGAAGAGCCTTTTCCTTCACGCTGGCGGCTGTTCCTGTGAAGCCGCGAATGCTGGGAAAGGTTAAAGGGCATTGCCTTTAACCTTTCCCACCAATCGCGGCTTCACAGGAACAGCTGCCAGCGTGAAGGTAATGGCTCTTCACGCTGGCGGCTGTTCAGAGTGAGCCGGGGCCTCGCGCGGGCTTCCCCGGCTCCCTCTGAAGCCCTCCGGGGGAGAAAGGCCAGTTTTTTTGCTCTGGCCGCTCCCGATCTTGCGGCCAGAGCAAAAAAACCGGCTTTTCAAGGGCCGGTTTTGCCTCTGCGCCAGCAGCCGGCCTGGCCATGGAAAAACCGGCCAGGCCGGCTGAAAACCGGCCAGTTGGCAACCCTACTCTCCTTTCTCTGTCTTCCTTGAAGACTTCTCCCTGGAGCTTTTCACCGTGGAACTGTTTCTCTTGGAACTTGTTCCTTCTCTGTAAGGACCGCAAATCCAACTGCCTCTCCTTCTCTCCTCGGAGCCGTCTCCTTCCTCTCTCTTCTGTGTCTGCTGCTGCTGCCCTTTCTGTCCTGTCTAAGCCTGCTTATAAAGCTGCTTCTCGGTTAGGGTTTCTCTCATCCTGACCAGGTGTGTCTGATTATCCCTTGAGTTAGTTATTGCATCATCCAAGCTTGGGTGTGTCAGCCTACCCTCTGATTCTTCGTGCTTGCTCCCTCTGGCTGCACTTTGCAGTAACTGCACTTTAGGTCTGTCACTTTCTTTAAAGGGATCAGTGATTTTTCCTATCTCCATAGGTTCACTGGCCTCTGCTTCATCACAGTACTTCATCCCGAGGTCTTCAAGATGGTGGTGCGCAGGTGGGGCGCGCTGGTCATGGATCTCATGGGCGACCTTCGCCTCGGCAAAGGTCAGACGGTTTTTCAGCAGATGGAGAGAACGAATGTCAGAGGGCTTAGATGCGCTCAGTCAGGATTGGCCAGTAGGACATCTGCTGTATGTGTTTCCTCCGTGGGTCCCGATAGGAAGGCTGCTGCAGCGAATCGAGCGTTCAAGGGCCAAGTAATTCTGATAGCACCAGATTGGCCTCGCAGGCCCTGGTATGGGGATTGGTGAGGTTGTTGATGGCAAAGCCCTGGCATCTTCCCCTCATCCAGATCTGCTGTCCCAGGGGCCTCTGTTCATGCCTCACATGGATTGGTTTCTTGCTTACGGCCTGGCTCTTGAAAGGGCAAGGCTGAAGTCGAGGGGGGTACTCAGTGGCGGTTATCTCTACGCTGTTAAAGGCCAGGAAGCGGTCCACCTCACTAGCATACATCTGAATCGGGCGGGTCTTCGAAGCTTGGTGCGTGGAAAAGAAGTGGGAGGCCTTAAGATCCTCCATCCCTCAAAACTTAGAATTTCTGCAGGACGGTTTTGTGACAAAGGGCTAGCAGCTGCGTCGTTGAGGTGGCAGCTTTGGCATGTTACAGAGGCATGTTACAGAGGCTTTGGCATGTTACAGAGGTCAAACGCTTGGCTGTCAGTGGGATGTTAAGTGTTTCTTAAGGGCGGTGTCGCTGGTGCGGCCTCCAGCAAGGCAGATCATCCCTAAGTGGCATCTGCCATTTGTATTAGACGCGCTGGAGTGCGAGCTGTTCGAACCTTTGTCTAGGGCGTCGGTCAAGGATCTCACTCTAAAGGTGGTGTTTTTGGTGGCCATCTGTTCGGCGAGAAGAGTCTCGGAATTGCAAGAGCTTTCCTGCAGAGAGCCTTATCTGTCGTTCTTTGCGATGAAGGTGGTATTACGGACGGTGCCGGCTTTCCGTCCTAAAGTGGTTTCACCTTTTCACGTGAATCAGGAAATTTCCTTTCCGGTGTTCTCTCAGGACGCGGTTGCGTCGGGGTCTGTTGGATGTCCGCAGGGCCTTAAAGAAATATCTTCGTCGGATGGCTAGTTTTCGCAGGTCGGACAGACTCTTTGTCCTTTTCGCGGGCCCGAGAAAGGGAGAACCGGCGTCAAAAGCGTCCATCGCAAGGTGGATCAAAGAGGCCATTGCGTCGGCTGACATGTTCAAAGGTAAGGCGGGTGCCGGAAGGGCTGAGGGCACATTCCACTAGAGCGTAAGCCTCGTACTGGGCAGAGGTGCGTTTGGTGCCCCCGGTGGAGATTTGCAAAGCAGCGACTTGGTCGTCGCTAAATTTGTTTGTGAAGCATTACCGCCTAGATGTGCAAAGGGCGGAAGAGACCTATTTGGGATCGGCAGTACTTCAGGCTGGTCTACCAGGGTCCCTCCCACGTTTAAGTTTTTCATGGTCTGGTACAGACCCAGAGGTCCGGGACTAGACTGGTTACACAATCAGGAAAGTGAAATTAGACTTACCTGCTAATTGTTGTTCCTGGAGTGTAGCCAGTCTAGTCCCGTGTCCCGTCCCAGTGTTATCGTTCTACTGTGGCCTGAAGTGTTTAGACCAATCACAGGTAAGAGTATCCGAGGTAAAAAAAAAACAGGGTTTGCGGTTAAGGGCTTTTCCCTTTCTTATGGAGGAGGGAGGGGCCTGCTTAAGTTAAAGTCACGGTCTATAAGAGTTTTTTCCGGTATGCAAACCTGGATATAACATCTACAACTGTCCTCGATCCCATAAAAAGGGTGGAGGTGTACTCATAATAGCAAAAGAAAACCTGAAACTCACCAGCACATATCAGAACTCAACTCCAGACATAGACATACTCAGGATTGAAAACCCCGCTTTATCCATCTGCTTGATATACAGACCCCCCACACCGCAATATGAGATACTAGCATCAGTATTGGAAATAATTTCATCAACTCAACCTAGAAAATACCAAATTATACTAGGAGACCTAAACTTAGCAACAACATACTGCCACAAATACAACCACCTTCCTGGATGCCATGTCCAAACTAGGCTACCAGCAACAAATCACAGAACCCACCCATGATAAAGGCCATACCCTTGACATGGTTTTTTACACCCAAGAATGATCAGGCCACGGAAGAGAAACCCAAGATAGAGATCAACCCGCTACCCTGGTCAGACCACCACCAAATCAATATACAGTTAAACTTGCTGAACCTCTCTAAAGATACCAAAGCAAAAGGAATACCACAACATCAACGACGATTCAACAAACCAAACATGGAAGGTCTGATTGAGTCCATCAAATCACATATAGACCCTCGGCAAAACAAACCTCGATGACTTAACAAATGAATGGGACACCGGAATCAGGACCATAGCAACTACCAAACAGACACAAACGCCGAACGTATCAAAACAACAAAATGAACTTTGGTACACCAGAACGTTAACCAAAATGACGAGAGAGAACTCAGGAAGCATGAAAGAAAGTGGAGACACACCAAAACCACTGAACTCAGGTCAGTGTACCTTAATCTCCTAGCAAGCTACAAAGAGGAAATAAACAAAGCAAAAAGGTTATACCATACCAACATACTGAACCAAGCAATAAACTAACCCCTGGAGCTATTTGCCCTATTAAAATCACTTACAAAAACTGCCCTACCTGAACCTCAGGATAGCTCAATACATCCTCATACACTAGCAGATTACTACGCTATCAAACTGAATACTCCCACCCCCACATTTGCAGTAGACACCCCACACCTACGAACGAAGATGAAGTAAGAAACTACATGGAGCATATTCCGCAATATCGACAAACAACAAACCATCAACATCTTAACCTCCATCAAACACAACCACCTCACCGCTTGACCCCTGCCCAACTGCTTGGATCAAAGCGGCAAAAAATGAGATAAACCAGCAAATAGCCCACATTGTTAATCAATCACTAAGCCAAGGAGAAATGCCGGAGAAATTAAAAAACAATCTATAATAAGGCCGATCCTAAAAAATAATTCCCTCAACAAGAAGACCCATCATCATACCGCCCATATCAAGCATTGCATTTCTGGCAAAAATCATAGAAAAGGCCAGTCCTCTTACAACTTCAAGACCACCTCGACGAACAGGATATACTAGACAAACAACCAATACGGATTCAGAAGAAACCATGGAGTGAAACACTTCTAATAGCATTAATGAACAAACCTAATTAAAGGACTAGAAGACACAAAGAAAATGTTCATACTCATTTTCATTGACATCTCTGCTGCCTTCGACACGGTACATCATGAGATACTTCTTAGTAAAACTAGAATCCATAGGAGTTGAGGGAACCCCCCTCAAATGGTTATCATCCTATATATCTAACAGAAAGCCTAAAGTACAATTCAATGGGGAAGAAGCTATTCCATTCACTCAAATGCAAGGCATACCCCAGGGATCAGCACTATCAGCACTGCTGTTCAATATCTACATGCGACCCCTCTGTGACATCTTTAAAAAGCATAGCATCAACTACCACATCTATGCAGATGATATTATGCTCTACACGCAACTGGACGTCACAGACCCCAAATATGCACAGCTAGAAAACTGCCTGAACGAGATGATGCTATGGCTACGGAAAAATAACATGGCGATAAACCACAAAAAAACGGAGGTAATGTACATATCCAACAAACCCAACTTCAAGTCACCTGACTCAATCACCCTGTGCAACAACACATACAAGGCAAAAGAAGAAATCAAATATCTAGGTGTCACACTAGACTGCAACCTAAGAATGGAGAAACACCTGCGTAAAACAAACAAAGCCATTTTTTATAAACTTAGGGTGATACAACCTCTAAAGAAAATAATAGCACCTTGCGATTTCAGGTCAGTGGCACAAGCACTAGTAATGCCGCACCTTGACTACTGTAACGCGATCCTCCAAGGTCTACCCAAAAAATCAATAAGTATCCTTCAAATGGCCCAGAATGTCGCAGCTAGGATAATAATGGGAACGAGTGTGACTGACCACATCACCCCAATGTTGATCGACCTTCATTGGCTTCCAGTGGCTGCTAGGGTACAGTACAAGATGTTAGTAACAACGTTCAAGCTGATCAACGACATAGCACCCTCGTTTCTATCCTCCCTTATCAACACTCAGCCAGCAAATAGGAATAGAAGATCTAACAACTTGGGCACCCTGCAAGTCCCTAACGCAATACGAACTGTGAAAACAAGTACATGTCGCAGAGCCTTCTCTTTCGCTGCACCAACTATATGGAATCAGCTCCCCTGTTGACCTGCGGCTAACTCAGGACATGAAGAGCTTCAGGAAGGAGTTAAAAACCCACCTATTTAAATGCTATTACAACCAGCCATAACTCACAAAACCCAGAAAACAACAAAGTAAACTGATAAATATACACATTATAGATCCGCCTTGTATAACCATGTAAAGCCATGTAAAATGTGATTTTTCCCCAATCTGTAATCTGTAAATATGTATTTAAATGTTAAATAAGTTTACCCCCAAAACAGTAACCATGTGTGCCGTGACCTCCCATTCCTCTATGTATATACTCCCCCACTGTCCTGATCGACTTATCCCAAAAGAAGAATCAAACCGCTACTGATCGCTGGAAGCAGCGGTATATAAATGTGTTCAAATAAAATAATAAATAAAATAATGTAATCCGATGGTTTGTCGGATTCTGGTTTAAGGTTTATTTAGTTGGTATTTCTGTTAAATTCTTTCTTGTGCCTCCGGTGAGTCTGCTTTGTCAATAGGTTACTGATGACAAGAGGCGGATTCCAAGAGGATATACCGGTGACATCACAAAAAGGATGAGTTTCTCAGTCTCCAAGCTGCTAGATGAGATAGGGAACCCAGAGGTCCGGGACTAGACTGGCTACACTCCATGAACAACAATTAGCAGGTAAGTCTAATTTCACCTTATATATCAAATTATAAGTTTCAGCAAATAGCAAGGTCTTCAAGGCCTTGAAAAAATCTTGATATCAGTCATAATTCTGAGGTCCATCAGGAGAGAGTTACAAAGTTTGGAAGCCAGTAAAGAAGGAGCTCTTAAAGAGAAAACCCCAATTAACCCTATCGAAAGCCTTCTCGGCGTCTACTGCTAATAGTGCCATCTCCTCCCCCTTCTCCACCCCTCCCCACATCACATTCAAGGCTCTCTGGATATTATCAGACGTGTACCTGCCCTGAACGAACCCCGACTGGTTGGGATTTATTAACTTACCCAAGAGCGGCCCTAACCGATTGCTAATACCCTAGTGAAAATTTTTAAACCTCTCCCCCCAATAGGGAAATAGGCTGATACGAACCGCACTCAGCCGGGTCCTTCCCCTCCTTGTGTAGTATGCTAATTCCTGCGATTCACAGCGATGCTGGCATCGGCTCAACTGTACTAAAGGAGTTGTACATTCGCGCTAGCGGCCCCACCAGAACCGCAGCAAACACCTTATAGAACCTATTCGAGAATCCATCTAACCCCGGCGCCTTGTGTCCCCGTAGCCCTTTAATCACTGACAATATCTCATGTTCCTTAATGGGTTCCGACAGTTCCACACTTTCTTCCCCCTCGAGATGAGCCATCTAGACCTTTTCCAAATAGTCCTGTATTTTTATCCTCATCCACTACTTTCTCTGGTGTGTATAACTTTTGGTAAAATTGTATAAATCTCTCCTCTATGTCATCCCCTGCCCATAGATCCTTTCCCCCCTTCGTCCTTAATTCTTACTATTGTGTTCCTAGCTCTCAACTTTTGTATTGCGTGCCAACATCCTCCCTGCCTTATTAGTAAACTCAAAGCTCTTCTGTTGCAACATGAGAGTTTATACCGAATCTCCTGCATATTCAATTCACTCAATTCCCTCCTTAAGGCCCCTAACTCCTTAATTACCTGTGTATCCCTCGGGTTCCTTTTTAATTTAGTCTCCGCTTCCCCAATCCCCGCTAACAAATGGTCCTGTTGCTGCAACTTCACCCTTTTACGATGTGATCCTACTGCAATGAGTTTACCCCTTACTACCGCTTTCAAACAATCCCAGACTTTCCCTGGTGTACAATCCCCTGTCTCATTCAACAACAGATATTCTGCTATGCTGTCAGTAATCTGCCGCACCACTGTTTTATCCTCCAACAGGGATTCATTTAGCTTCCACCACCCTCTATTCCTCTCTGCGCCCCAAAGGTGGATTGCACAGATAACTGGAGCATGGTCCGACCAAGTGCGTTCTTTAATCTCACACTTCTGTACTGCAGCTACCAGGGTACGGTCTACCAATATCATATCTATGCGGGAGTACACCCCATGTACCGCTGAGAAGAAAGAGTAGTCCCTTTGCCCTCTGTTTATTTCCCTCCACAGATCGACCAGGCATAAGCCCGCAATTAGCTTTTTCAAACTCGCCCTATGCTGTTTTGACAACGAGGACGACCCCCTAGATGTGTCCACTCGTGGATCTGAGGTCACATTAAAATTGCCTCCCAGGATCAGACGACCTTCGGCTAACCCAACTAGCTTATTCTGAAGCTCCCGAAAGAAATGGCCTTGTTTAATATTCGGGGCATACACATTAACCAGAGTATATATCTGCTGATCCCATTGCAATTTTACGACCACAAATCTCCCATTTTATCCCTAAATACCTCCCCCACTTGTCCCAGAATCCGTGCCGATAGCAGGATCCCCACTCTTCCTTTCTTTTTCTCTACCTTTCTCTACCTCTGACTCACCCGGCTCTCATCCTTACTCAAAAGATGGGTCTCCTGTATAAAGACAATATCTCCATGAAGCCTAGTACACACTCTTTCATTTAATAGCTGTCGCTTTGCAAAGGAATTGAGGCCCTAACATTCATTGACATGATATTTATCTCTGGCATGGTGCTATCTGACCCCTCCCGCTCTTCCCCACACCCCTTCTTAATCTATTACCCCCCTCCCCCAGCCCTCCCTCCCTCCCCCCTCCCCTTCTCCCCCTAGCTCTCTCCTTTCCCTGCCCCCCCTTGCCCTCCCCCCTCTCCTACATCGGCTCCCCTTGGAACCCTTCCATATGACCTCCCGCCGACCACCCCTCCCCTTCCATGTTCTCGATTGCCTACTTCCCCCCACAATCCCAAACAGAAGGGGAACAAGAAATCCTGTCCCTCCCCATGTCACCTCCCCCAAACACCCCAAGCCCATGCAGTAGCCATTCAATACCAGCCAATTCAATTCAATACAATACAATTCCATTCCCCCCACCCCCATCCACCTTAACCCAATATACAGTCAGGCATAGCAAAGTCCTCATTTTGGCAGTCTCTGGCGTCTTAAGCTTCTTGCTCCTCCAGGCACCCGACTCCATTGATGCTGTGGTTCCTTCTCCTGACCCCTCCTATCCCGTCGGCCTGGACTCCCCGGAGCTATCGCGGAAATATCAGTCCACCCCGCCTGCTTCATACTAGATATAGCCACTTCCACCGAGTAAGCTGTCGTCATTTTTGTATTAATTGTAAACTGCAGGCCCACTGGGAACAGCCAGCGGTACCTCACATTTCTTCTCTCAGTCTCCTGGTCACCGCTTGGTACTCCCTGCGTTTTTTAATGGTGAGGCTAGAGATGTCTGCAAACATTTCCACTTCCGATCCTTGCCACTGATCTTGCCCAGCTTCCTGGAAGCTTCATCACCAGTTCTTTGGATCTGAATTCATGCAGGCAGACGACCACATCTAGCGCTCTATTCTCTCTCCTTGGCCCCAGGGCTCTATGCGCTCTGTCCACTGTAAGACATACGCCTTCCGCATCCATATCAGCAGCTTTGAGGGCCACCCCACAGAATTCCTCTGCCAGGGCCACATAGTTCACCACCCCTTCGCTCTCAGGCAGACCTCGTATCTGGATATTCAAGCATCTTGACCTATTCTCCAGGTCTTCTACTTTCTGCCACAGGTCATCTTGCGCCTCACTGAGAGCCTCTACTCGATGTTCATAAAGCACCCATCTCCCTTCCTGCTCCTCCATTTTATTCTCCACCTCCTCAAGTCTGGTCCCCAGGGATGCCATTTCCTCCCTCATCTCCTGTATCCAGCCGTGTACCTCATTCTTCATTGCTCCTAGCTCTTGTCTCATTGAGTCAAACCACTCTTTCAGATCTGATCTCAATGCTTGGATTTCGCTCGTTGGACCTCCTGCTGCTCCCCTCTCATCCAGGTCCCTTTGCTCTCCACTGGTTGTCGCCATTTTTTGCCACGTGGCCTTTGGCACTCCCTGTACTTTCAAAGGAATAAGCTTTAAGGTCCACGGCCGATTTCCTTGCCGCCATCCGCTGCCTTCAGATTTCTGACAATATTCTTTTGTGCCCAGCACAGGGGGGATTTCTCCCGACCTCGCTTCTCCTCCAGAGGCTCAGCTGTTCCCCCCGCTGGCTATAATGCTCACACCAATCCCATCTGCTCCGACCACTTGGGAAGGTACTGGCTCCTTCTGTTAATCACCCGGCAGAAACAGCTCTGACTACCCGCTCAGCCACCAGCCAGCAACCGCCGAGAATACTACCGCGAGTACTGGGCCTCCTCTCTCTGCCACCATGTACTAGGTGGACAGTCCCCAGCTCCAATCACTCACACGCTTCCTCTTCTGAACGGCCGCACTCAACTCGCCACCACCACCGGCTATCCACTCCTCCGCTCCGCTCTGCTTTAGGCTCGTCCAGGCAGCTCTATCCGCTCCTTAGGAACCAAGGCCGGATTCCCGCGCTGGCCCGACTGCCGGCCTGCATGCCACTAGATTCGCCGTTCTCCTTTTTCCCTGGGGTCACTTCTACCCCTCTATCTTTTGCTTTGTGGGGGGGGGGAGAGTATTCACCTATCTCCCCATGCACACTTCTGTGCTAAAAATCTGCTACTTCAGGGGGGGGGGGGGTCCTTTGTACTGGGAGACGGGTGTTAACGTTGGAGCTTGGTCAGCACACTGCCATTCCTTCAGCCAGCGCCACCGGAAGTCCTCATGTGACTTGTTAAACTATGTTTCTATAATGGCCACACTATCCAAGTCCATTTCCACCATTAGGGCTTCCAGGTCAGGAACTTTGTTGGCTAGGCCTCGAGAATTTGTGTTCATTGCTTTCCAGCATTTGTTGACTGGCTTGCCTGTATTTTGCATGGATTTTGTTCTACATGCTTCTTCTTCCCACTTGCCACTGATTTGTGGTTTAAAAGTGTGGCTGTTTACAATGTTATTATGCTTTTGCTGGAATGAAGTCCTGAACGTGTCCCTCTCCATCCATCGCCCCCTCTCTTTAGTTTAAATGCCTGTCCACATACTGCCTGAATTTTTCACTTAGGATCTTTTTCCCTGTGACAGAGAGATATAGTACATCAGCACAGTATAGTCTTTTGTTGATCTATCTGTTTCCCCAGTCTGGAAGTCCCTTTGAACTGCAGAGGCACTGTTTTAGCCATGCCATTTGTACCCAAGTGGATGACAACGTTAATTTTGGAGTGCTCATTTTCTGTACTAACTATTCCAACAATTTGGTTAGTATTCCTGCTGGCTGCAGAGCCTGGGAGGCATTTGACCATCTTCTCTCCTTTAAGCTATGCTCCCATGTTGGTGCCTCTAATGATGGAATCTCCAAGTAGCAGTAGTTTTATGTTTGGTAGTTTTTTTCTACATATTTGGTGCATCATCAGTAGATTGGGCAATGACTTTCTCGTTTAAGGCACTTAGTTTCCACAGATTGGGCACCCTCATTATGTGGTAGGGAGGTTCTGGAGGCAAAATTTAGGCTTTTAGGTAGGAAGTTGAAATCCAGAACTTCCAGGGTAGCATTCTCCAAAATGCTTCCTGTTCCACGCGCAGGACCCAAAAGGCAGGCAGAGCTCCGGAGTCTCAATGCGTGGATGAGACAATGGTGCAGAGATGAGGGTTTTGGATTTGTTAGGAATTGGGGAACATTCTGGGGAAAGGAGGGGCTCTTCTGAAGGGATGGGCTTCACCTTAACCGGGATGGAAACCAGGCTGCTGGAATTAACCTTTAAAAAGGAGATAGAGCAGCTTTTAAACTACAGTCGCCCAAGAGCGGATGGTTCGGAAGAATGTATCCTTGAAGGATACTACCAAAAGCAGAGAGGTTCCACAAAAGAGTAAAGTAGCCCAAATGCCCTCAAGTATGGAGCAGACAGAGCTTAAAGATCCCAGTTTACCCATGTCTAACAATAGCCAAATTAACATGAATAAAATACATTCTCTAAAATGCTTGTATGCAAATGCTAGAAGTCTAAAGAATAAGATGGGAGAGTTAGAATATATAGCACTAAATGAAAGGTTAGATATGATTGGAATATCAGAGACATGGTGGAAGGAGGACAACCAGTGGGACACTGTGATACCTGGGTACAAACTATATCGTAATGATAGAGCTGATCAAATTGGTGGAGGGGTTGCGTTCTATGTTAGAGAGGGCATTGACTCAGAAGGATTAATGTTTTGCAGGAAACTAAATCTGCTGTAGAATCTATATGGATTGAAATTCCATATAAAAGGGGGAAGGCAATGGCAGTGGGGGTGTACTATCGAGCACCTGGCCAGAATGACCAAATGGATGATGAAATGCTCAAAGAAATCAAGGAAGCTAACAAAAGTAACAGCGCAGTAATAATAATGGGTGATTTCAATTACCCCGGTATCGACTGGGTCAGTGTCACGTCAGGACATGCTAGGGAGATAAAGTTCCTAGATGAAATAAATGGCTGCTTCTTGGAGCAGTTGGTTCATGAACCGACCAGAGGGGAAGCCATAGTAGACCTAGTCTTAGTGGAACACCAGATCTAGTGCAAGAGATAAGGGTGTTGGGGCCACTTGGCAATAGTGATCATAGCATGATCGCCTTTGATTTAATTAGTGGAGGAGGGATAGTAAGGAAATCCACAGTACTACCTTTTAACTTTCGAAAGGGAGACTATGATAAAATGAGGAAAACAGTTAAGAAAACACTAAAAGGAGCAGTTGCGAAGGTTAAAGATGTACATCAAGCTTGGGTGTTGTTGAAAAATACTATCTTGGAAGCCCAGACCAGCTGTATTCCACGCTTTAAGAAAAGTGGAAGGAAGTCCAAAAAACTGCCAGCATGGTTTAAAGGTGAGGTCAGAGAGGCTGTTGTTGCCAAAAGAGCATCTTTCAGGAAATGGAAAAAAGAGCCAAACGACGAAACCTGGAAACAGCACAAGCACTGGCAAGTCAAATGCAAGGCATTGATAAGGCAGGCAAAGAGAGAATTTGAGAAGAAGCTTGCTGCGGAAGCAAACACGCGAAATAAAGACCTTTTCAAGTACATTCGTAGCAAAAAACCTGTGAGAGAGTCAGTTGGTCCATTAGATGATAAAGGGGTTAAAGGAGCACTAAGAGGCGACAAGGCGATAGCGGAGAGACTGAATGAATTCTTTGCTTCGGTCTTTACTGAGGAAGATGTAGGGATGTTACCCATGACTGAAGTGGTATTTAAAAGTGCGGAAGAATTGAAGGAAATATCGATACATCGGGAAGATGTCTTACAACTATTAGATAAACTGAAGAGTAGCAAATCACCTGGGCCGGATGGTATACATCCAAGGGTGTTGAAAGAACTGAAATATGAGACTGCAGAACTGCTATCAGTAATCTGTGAACTATCATTAAAATCATCTCTAATACCTGAAGATTGGAGGATCGCCAATGTAAACACCAATTTTTAAAAAGGGTTCCAGGGGTGATCCGGGAAACTACAGACCGGTGAGCCTGACGTCAGTACCGGGAAAAATGGTAGAAACCATCATAAAGAAAATGGTAGAAACCATCTCAGCATGTAGATAGTCACAACCTAATGGGAGACAGCCAACATGGCTTTAGACAAGGAAGATCTTGTCTTACTAATCTGTTATGTTTTTTTTAAGGAGTGAATAAACAGGTGGACAAAGGTGAGTCGGTTGATATTGTGTATCTGGACTTTCAGAAAGCCTTTGACAAGGTCCCTCATCAGAGACTTTTGGCAAAACTAAAGAGTCATGGGATAGGAGGCAGTGTACTATTGTGGATCAGGAACTGGTTAAAAGATAGAAAGCAGAGGGTTGGGCTAAATGGCCAATTTTCCCAATGGAGAAAGGTGAATAGTGGTGTACCCCAGGGATCTGTGCTGGGTCTGCTGCTTTTTGACATATTCATAAATGACCCGGAAAATAGAATAACGAGTGAGGTTATCAAATTTGCAGATGACACAAAACTATTTAAAGTTGTTAAAACCCAAGAGGATTGTGAAAAATTGCAAGAGGATCTTGATAAATTGGAAGACTGGGCATCAAAATGGCAGATGAAATTTAATGTGGACAAGTGCAAGGTTATGCACCTAGGGAAGAACAACCCAAACTATGGTTACACGATGCAAGGTTCCACATTAGGAACCACCACCCAGGAAAAAGATTTAGGCGTCATTGTGGATACCATGTTAAAACCCTCGGCCCAGTGTGCAGCGGCGGCCAAAAGAGCAAATAGAATGTTAGGTATGATAAGGAAAGGAATGGAAAATAAAACAAAAGATATTATAATGCCTCTATCGTTCAATGGTGAGACCGCACCTTGAATATTGTGTGCAATTCTGGTCGCCGTATCTTAAAAAGGATATAGCGATTTTAGAAAAGGTACAGAGAAGAGCCACCAAAATGGTAAAGGGAATGGAAGGATACTCCTATGAAGAAAGGCTAAAAAGGTTAGGGCTCTTTAACCTGGAAAAGAGACGGCTGAGGGGAGATATGATAGAAGTCTATAAATTAATGAACGGAGTGGAACGGGTAAACGTAGATCGATTGTTTACCTTATCAGAATATAGAAAGACTAGGGGACATGCAATGAAGCTACAGGGTAAACTATTTAAGACTAATAAAAGAAAATATTTTTTCACTCAACGTGTAATCAAACTCTGGAATTTGTTACCGGAGGATGTAGTAAAGGCTGTTAGTGTAGCTGGGTTTAAAAAAGGTTTGGACAAGTTCCTGGAGGAAAGGTCCATAAACCATTATTAAGAAGTGACCGAAGATATCAATGCTTGACCCAGTACAAGCATTGTGGAGCTTGTGTCTCTTGGGGAAACTGCTAGGTACATATGACCTAGATTGGCCACTGTTGGAAACAGAATACTGGGCTTGATGGGTATGGCATATCTTATGTTCTTATGTAAGGCAGAGAAGGCATTATGCCAGAGATATCTCTTGATGTAAAGGGTGTCTCCATGTTACAGGTCACAACCTACCAGAGCCAATTGTGATCCATTTGTTCCTGGACTGTTTGATTCTTTGTGAGAGCGGTGGTGGATTTTGTTTAGTTTGTACCCTAGAAGAGGTGTGTTTAATTGCAGCTAATTCTTCCCTTAGTAGAGTCAATCCTTTACGCATAGCAGATGACTTCAAGCATAAAGGGCAAGCTCTCAGGCTTCAGATGATTCTTCTTAGAATGAAAGCACCATAGTTATTGCATTGAATACACAACATGCTGATTAAGACTGTTAGAAAGTGGTCCTAGAAGAAGGAGAAAAGGTGGGTGTAACACCTCATTAAAGGACAGATGTCAATGTGTATGATGACTATATAGGCAATGCAACCCTGGGGCGGGTGGGGTAAAGGGTAGGGTGGGTGGGAGGTGAAGTGTCCCTGGCCAGTATGAACTGAGGGCACACTCAGATATCTGATTTAAAGGCTAAGCAAGGAATGTAGGCAATCTAAATATTCCTAAACTTATAGTTAAAAGTTAGGCTGTTTGCCCCTAGAGTGTAGATCAAGATGGCTGTGTTAGAAGTCTATAAATTAATGAACAGAGTGGAACGGGTAAACGTAGATCGATTGTTTGTTATCAGAATATAGAAAGACTAGGGGACATGCAATGAAGCTACAGGGTAAACGATTTAAGACTAATAAAAGAAAATATTTTTTCATTCAACGTGTAATCAAACTCTGGAATTTGTTACCGGAGGATGTAGTAAAGGCTATTAGTGTAGCTGGGTTTAAAAAAGGTTTGGACAAGTTCCTGGAGGAAAGGTCCATAAACCATTATTAAAAGGGACCCAGGATATCAGTGCTTGACCCAATAAAAGCATTGTGGAACCTGTGTCTTTTGGGGAAACTGCTAGGTATGTATGACCTAGATTGGCCACTGTTGGAAACAGGATACTGGGCTTGATGGACCTTGGTCTGACCCAGTATGGCATATCTTATGTTTTGTAATACACAGTTAATGGCCCTTAATGACTAATTAATAGCATATATCTTAGCAATTAGACCTAATCAGCCATTTTCATTATGATTTCATGTTCAGGAGTCTTAAATTAGTTTAGAATAGCTGCTTTCATGGCCGAAGCATTTGGCTTTTGAACCTTATCGACTCATCTCCCTTCTTCCATTAATTTCTAAAGTTCTTGAATGTGCAGTTCTCCACCACTGTCTCGAATTTCTCTCCTCTCAATCCCTCCTTAATCCATTTCAATCTGTTTTTTGTCCCTTTCATACTACTGAGACAGCTCTTGCCAAAGTCTGCAGTGATTTGTTCCTGGCTAAATCCAAAGGCCTGTACTCAGTTCTCATTCTTCTTAATCTTTTTGCTGCTTTTGATACTATCGACCATCTTCTCCTCCTCGACACATTGTCCTCTCTCAGTTTCAGAGGCTCTGTGCTGTCCTGGTTTTTGTCTTCTCTCTCCAATCGCTCTTTCAGTGTTTGTTCTGGTGGTTCCTGCTCTACTCCCATCCCTCTCTCAGTTGGTTTACCCCAGGGGTCTATTCTAGCCCCTCTCCTCTTCTCTCTCTACACCCAATCCCTTGGTGCTCTCATCTCTTCCCATGGCTTTCAAAATCATTTTTATGCTGATGACTCTCAAATCTATCTATCTACAGCTGACATCTCTCCAAGCTCATATCTCTGCCTGCTTATCAGACATTGCTGCCTGTATGTTTCACTACCATCTAAAATTGAATATAACTAAAACTGAACTTCTTATCTTTCTCCCTAAACCTTCCTCCCCCTTCCTCCGTTCTCTATCACTGTTGAAAATACTCTTCTTCCTGTTACATCTGCCTGCAACCTTGGGGTCATCTTTGACACCTCCCTTTCCTTCTCACATATTCAACAAATGGCTAAAACTTGTTGCTTTTTTCTCTACAACATTAACAAAATTTGCCCATTCCTCTCTGAACATACTACTAAAACTCTTGTCCACTCTTTGGTCTCCTCCCGTCTTGACAAATGCAATCTTCTCTTTGCTGGTCTCCCTCAATCTCACCTCTCTCCTCTTCAATCTGTCCAGAACTCTATTGTATGGCTAATCTTCCGCCAATCCAGTCACATTCATATTATCCCTCTTCTAAAGTCACTTCACTGGCACACCTTCCCTTTTTGCATCCAATTTGAACTTCTCCTTCTAACATATAAATGCATTCACTCTACTGCCCCCCTTATTACCTTTCCTCTCGCCCTACACCCCTCCTCGTGAACTCCGTTCCCCCTTTGGTTTTCTTCTCTCTATGCCCTATTCTTACACTGCCAACTACTGACTTCGATCTTTTCACCTCGTTGCCCCTTTTGCCTGGAACAAACTCCCTGTATCTCTGTCAAATCTCTTCCCTTCACCACTTTAAGTCCATGCTAAAAGCTTCTCTCTTTGTAGCCACTTTTGGATCCTAATCCCTTATTCTTCTTGTGTCTCCTTTCCCTATTGAACCCCTTGTTTCTCTTCATGTGTACTGTCTGTCTTGATTAGATTGTAAGCTCTACGAGCAGGGGCTGTCTTCTATATGTGTTTGCACAGCACTGTGTATGTCTTGTAGCACTTTATAAATGATTAATAGAAGTAGAAGTAGTAGTAGTAGAGAGAGGAGGAAGGCATCTGAGGCCACCTGGTCGCTGGCCGGTCTCCTGGAGCAGAACCAGTCCACTTGGGTGTTCCACGACATGGCAGAGTCGATCGTGGGAATGCTCTATTCCCAGAAGATGTGCTCTACCATCCCCTTGTGGAGGGTCCACTCATGTGGCTGGAGATTCTCCTCAGCTGATCCATCAGGATGTTGAGCTCTCCAGGCAGGTAAGTCGCTCAGAGCTCCATCCCATGATCCAGCACAAACCTCCACATCCGGATCACTTCCTAGTAGAGGTGGTATGAGCTCAAACCTCCCTGTTTGTTGACAACGAACATTGCCAACTGGTTGTCCAGCTGGATCAGGATGACCTGGTTCGCTAGGTGTGCACGGAAGGCCTGGAGGGCATTTGCTATGGCCTGCAACTAGAGGAAGTTTATCTGGTGCAGGTTTTCCTGCTCATACCAGAGGCCCTGCATCCACAGGCTGTCCAGGTTTGCCCCCCTACCCAAGCTTGGATGTATCAGTTGTCAGTGTCCGATGGAGGGACTCCGCCTGGAACAGAAGGCCTCAAAGTAGATTCAATGGTTCCAACCACCAGCCGAGGGACTGCCTCAAAGGTGGCCCTTGGCCTGCTTCCATTGCTTGAAGAGGGTCCACTGCACCTGCCGCATGAAGAGTTGGGCTAAGGGGGTGAAGTGCACTATGGAGGCCATGTGGCTGAGCACTTTCAGCATCCCCCTGCCCGTAGTGTGGTGCCGATGCTGCACACTGCCACCTCCATCAGCCACTGCATGCGCTCTAGCGATAAAAAATGCCCTGGCTCGAGGGGTATCAAGGAGGGCCCCAATGAACTCCAGCTGCTGTGTGGGCTCGAGATGGGACTTGAGGTAGTTGATGATGAACCCTGACCACTTGAAGACCCGTATCATGAGGTGAGAGGACTGCTGTACAGCGTCCGGAATAGAGTCTTTGATGAGTCAGTTGACTAAGTAGAGGAAGATGAAGACTCTTATGGTGCGCAAATAGGCGACTATTTATTTATTTATTTATTTAACAGACTTTTTTTTAATATCACTTTATTATTTCAGTCAAAGCGGTTTACATTGGAACTTAAACTTGGTAATGTACATTAAACAGGGACATTGATAACTTGGATTTTTCTGAGGCAATGGAGGGTTATGTAACTTGCCCAAAGCCACAAGGAGTGCTATTGGGAATCAAACCCTGGTCTCTTGGCTCCCAAGCAGGTACTCTAACCATTAGGCTACTCCTTGGTGAAGACGTGAGCCTGAAGGGGAGCAACCGGTACTGAGAGGCTGATTTCCCAGCATGAATCTGAGGTATTTTCTGTGACTTGCATGGATAGGGATGTGTGTGTATGTATCACTGAGATCCAAGGAGCATAGCCAGTCATCCTTTAGGAGGTACAGATGCAACATCCCCAGTGAGACCATCTTGAACTGCTCGCATTAGAACCCGGTTGAGGTTGCGGAAGTCTAGAATGGGTCGAAACCCCTCTGTCTTTTTGGGGACCAGGAAGTGCATGGAGTAAAACCCCTTGCTGACCTGATCTGGCAGAACAGGCTTGATGGCAAGGTCAGTGAACAGGGTGGTGGCCTCCTCCCGCAACAGGCTTTGGTGTAGGGGGTCATGGGGTATTCTCCCTGGATGAAGGGAGGCAACAGCTGGGCAAAGCAGAGCTGATAGTCCTGCTGTATGAGCTTCAGAACCCTGGGGATGCTGCATCTGTACCTCCTAAAGGATGACTGGCTATGCTCCTTGGATCTCAGTGATACATACACACTGTGGGCTTTCTTCACCCATCCCCAACAAATCTATTTTAAAGCCCTCTTCGGTAGATTAGGCAGTTTACTACTGAAGACGCGTCAACCTTTCTTGGACAGATGGATGCCATCTCTGCTCTGCAACCCTTGGAACAGCATCCCATGGTTTAGGAAACAAAAACGCTCTCAATGACACTATCCACGCAGCCATGCATTCACCTCCAGCATGAGAGGTCACCTGTGGATGAAGTGGATGAGCCCCCCCCTCCCCCACCTGAGGGGGAACTCTGGCAGGTATGAGACAGTCAGCTATGCTCCTGAGGAACCTGTCAAAAGTCTGCACCCGGCTTGGGCTATGGGGCCGGTTGGGCTTTTTGAGGCTTCTCCCTCTGCTGATGGTGGGGGCCTGCACCTTCAGCTGGGTGCTCTGGGGTGCAGGGCAGTACTGGCATGGCTGCAGGTAAAAAGTCTTCTTACCCTGGTACTTTTTATGCGAGGGATCCACGGTTTCCCTGGAGAGCATCAAGTGTTCCTTCTCGAGTTTGCCCGCTTTCTTCTTGACTGGCTTCCCAAACAAGTTCTCCGCAGTACAGAGGATGTTGGCCAGCTTGTCCTGGAGCCAGGTCAGTGGTCAGGCACCGATGCCCACCACCATCAACCTACAGGCAGATTCAAAGGCATCATACGTGGCTCGCACAGCATATTTGGAACAATCCTTGCCATGGCCTATCAGGGCATGGAAGGAATCGAGGCAGTCAGGAGGGATATGGGTGACAAACTCTGCCAGGTTCAGCATGATGTCCTTCAGGAATATGCTCATATAAAGCTGGTAGGATAGGATCCGGGCCACCAGCATGGAGCCGTGGTAGCATCTCCTCCCAAAGGAGTGCAGGGCCCTGGCCTCCTGTCCCAGGGGCACTGAGGAGAGAGTCTTGGTGCTCTTTATGTGCTTGAAGATTGAGTCGACTACTATGGAGTTATGTGGCAGCTGGGGCTTCTCAAAGCCCAGTGCCTTCTAGACACGGTATATCAAGTCCTGTAGGCGGGTACAGTGAGGGGACTTTCCACAGACACAGCAGTAGTCTCTGTAAAACATGTTGCACCAGCACCGTCACTGCCCTCCTTGGGCACTGAAGGTTACTGCAGGAGCTTAAGTTCCTCTGCACTCGGCTCATCCTCAAGGGAGAAGGGTATGGCCTCTGCCATATCCCACAAGAAGTCCTGAAAGGACATGCCCTCTGGGAGAAACTTGCGCCGCTCATACGGAGGGGATAGGTTCAAAGGCAGGTCAGGGGACCGCCCATCCAAGATGGCCAAACCTTCCTCTGTTTCCCAGTCCTCTGACTTGGACTCCAAGAGGAAATCAAAGTAATGCCGGATTTCCTCCTGCTGCCTGTTCCAGTCATGTGGGGAGGGAGGGTGGTGGTGGGACCTACGGTGCCCCACACCCACATGGAGTGCCCAGGAACATCAGATTCCGATATGCTCGACAAGGAAATTGCCATGGGAACCAGCATTGATTCCAATCTCCCCCCTGCCCCTCGCAATGTGCCCGCCTCTGCCGGCAGTGCATATGTCTCCAAAAAGGGCTGGACGGAGTGCGGTGATGCAACTGAAGCCATCGCAGGGCCTGCATGTCACAAAACAAGAAACCGCTGCCATGTGAGCCTCGAGGGCATGCAGGCTGCCGGATGTCTCCTGATGAGCTTGTCATTGTGGAGCTCCCACCGGAGGTATTGACAATGGTAGCCGAAGTTCTTATTCTGGCCCTGGTCCCCTCCAGTACTATCGCCTCGGAGGGGACCAGGGCCAGAATAAGAACTTCGGCTACCATTGTCAATACCTCCGGTGGGAGCTCCACGATGACAAGCTCATCAGGAGACATCCAGCAGCCCTCTTGACTCACCTGATCTCCTTGTGTTTCCTTTGTGTTGTCTGTCTTGACTAGATTGTAAGCTCTGATGAGCAGGGACTGTCTCTTACATGTCTGTGCAGAGCTGCATACATCTTGTAGCGCTATATAAATGCTCAGTAGTAGTAGTAGCCCTCCATGGCTATGGGGGTTGATTCCTCCCATCTGGGAGTCAATTCCTCCAACCAGGGAAGCTTGGCAGGCTGCTCCCAGCCCTCAATAACCCCTTTTGACGCTGATGGGACCAGCTTTAGGTCCCTCCTTGCTACAGGTTGGACGTTGAGCTTCTGCTTGATGCCCCGGCCCCTAGGTTCCGACTGTGCTTGGGCATCCTGCCCAGTAGAAGCCTCAGCTGGGCTCCGCGATGGAGTTGATGCCAGAGTTGGGGATGCTGAATCTGACGTTCCAAAGAGGGACTTCTACTATTCCAAGCCCTTCAGGCCCCTCATCATCATCTGTAGACAAAGGCTGCAGGACATGGGCTGGTGATCAGGCCCAAGGCACTGCAGACACCAGTTGTACTTGTCTGGGACCAAAATATTGCGGACACATTTCATGCACTTCTTAAATCTGCTCACTGGCTTAGATATGTCCGGGAAGACTGCCTCAGTGAGGATGAAGGCCTCAATTGCAAAGGTGTGAAAAAGGCCCAGACAAGGGGAAAAGCACAAAAAGCACAAAAAAATTAAAGAAAAAGAAAACAAATGAAAAAATAACAGCTAGGAGCTGATTAACTGATGGCAGGTGGTGAAAAATACTTAAAAAAAGCATATACCACAAAGGGTAACAGAAAAAATTTCTCCACTAGTGCAGGATATGTCCTGTGGGTTCTGCAGAAAAAAGGAGACTAGAGAAGATGGTGCCATGGCAGGTGGGAAGGCAGGCACGCATGCACAGTGGAAGCTGGGGAGCATTACGCGTAAGCTTTGTCAGTGCCATTGTGGTAGGCGAAGGCCTATGATGCATGCTGATTGAACTAAACAGGCAGGCCCAAGTAGCTTGACCTGTAAATGAAGCTTATGGTTAGGCCCAGAAGAATGAACCCCCCCCCCCAATATTGCCTCCATAGAATTGAAACCTAACTAAGCTTACTGAGCATAGCTAAGCAGAAACGAAACTTAGAAGGGACAGAAAAACAGCTTTAATTGATACTGATAAGACTGTGTGAAGCTTCTATGAAATTAATTAACTTGCTGTAAGGAAGGTTACAGTGCCCTGCTTTCCCACATATTCCAGCTGATTAGCGACCTTGGAGGAGAAAAGTATCAAAGTCGATGAACTGACCATTGTAATTGGGACTGTAAGGGGGGGGGGGGGGGAACAGGTGCTAAGCCCAGTCAAGGGCCCACATTGGATAGCTACGTAACGGTACCGGGACCAATAGATGGTGTAAGAAGGGGTACCGGGACCAATGAAAAGTTTGCCTATGTCTAGAATGGGAAAGAAAGGTATAAAAGTTGTTGTTTTACTAACAGCCAGGGCTCAGCCATTTTGAATGTGATTCTGCTTGAGTCTTGTGCACAAATAAATGATTTGGACCTTCTGAACAGACTCCTGGTATTATTGGATTGTTTGCGCTCTGCTGCTACATATTCTTGGTGCGTTGGCCGGGAATGCGTGGTTAGTAGAGGGTATACGGGACAATATACCACGACTTTCCGCCTCTACAGGTTTGGTCCTGCCGGGATCGTGCCCTCCCGACGTGGGCTCGGCTCCCAGGCACCACCGGTCCAGTTGCATCGGAGGGAGTTGGGCCAGGCCTCGGCGGGTGCTGGACCCGGACGGAACCAATACCTCGAACCTGTGAAGGGAGTCTGAGGTCCAACTCATGTGCTTGCTTGGGAACGGGAACCGGATCCGGTGAGTATAGTTTTTGATATGTCTAGACAGATGAGTCAGAGCAGAACTGCTGTTTGAAACTTGTAACTTGTAACTTGGTAAGAGAGCTTGATCACCTCTCAAGACGGTCCGATTAACCTTGCATAGTGTATTCGCGGGGTGAAACTATCGTCTTCTTGATTTTGACTTTGATTTTGAACTTGTTATAGCCTAGTCAGAAGAGACAGGATTGGGCTATTTTGGGATACGTTGCTAGCATGATTGTGTGAATGAAGTGTGAGTGAGAGGTCTGGCAGCACGGACCAAGCGAAGGCGGACTCCTGAGTAACGCATTTCCTGACCGGGCGACCGCGTTCAGGTCGTAAAAAGGAGGAAGCGACCGTCGTCTTGTCTTGTTATTTGTTTCCCTTGAATGTTTCTAGGGCCGTGAGGACCCCTCACCCACGGTCCGCCCTCCTTTTCCCTTCTGTTTGTTGTTGCGCGCACACATCGATATGGGAGGGGCGGGGTCTACCAGGCACACTCCGTTAGAATGTATGATCAAGTATTTTAATAAAGGATATTCAGGAGATTATGGATTAAAAATGACTGCGACACGATTGCAAGTTTTGTGTACTAGGGAGTGGCCCGCATTAGATCCTATGTGGCCCCGAGAGGGAACCTTCACTATAGGAATTATTCAGTCAGTTCACCAGAAGGTGCGAGTAGCGCACCCCGACCAGTATCCTTATATAGATTCCTGGTTAAGTATTTGTGAGAACCCACCCCCTTGGGCATGGCGCTGTTATGAAGAACAGTGCAGGATAATGTTAGCATTAACAGACCAGACACAGAAGACAGGGACAGTTAAGGAACCTATTCAGAAACCTGTTCTTGTTGACCCTGAGTCCCCGGGAGTTGTAATTAGACAGTCCCGAGCCCAGTGCCCAGTGAAGGTACCACCGCGTCCTGTGGCAGTGCCCCGGGAACAGCAAGACCCATCCCCCGACCCACCACCAGAAGATCAGATAGAGGATCCACCTCTTGACGAGGATAACGATCCGCCTGAGAGAGAGGACAAGGTTGAGTCAGAGCAGGGAGAAGAGGAAGTGTCTTCTCAGGGCGAGACTGACAGTGGTAAAATCAACTATCAGTGCAAGCTCATCTGTTACAAGCGAGGCGTCCCAGACTAAGCGCACTGTGAGACAGAAAGCCCCTGCCAAGAAAGTCCCTATTAAGATACAGAAAGCTCCTGTCAAGAAAAATGATGCCACTGCGGCAGGTCCCGGGAATGCCCGTGAGAAATGAGGATGACCAGATAGTAGCGGGACCCATAAGTTTAGTATATGTGCCATTCTCCACTACTGATTTGCTAAATTGGAAATTGCATTATGCTTCCTACACTGACAAGCCCCAAGAGTTAACAGAATTAATGAATACCATTATGCAGACCCATCAACCCACTTGGTCAGATTGCCGTCAGCTCCTGTCTACTTTATTTACTACTGAGGAGCGGACATGAATTAAGCAAGCAGCTATCGATTGGCTAGCAGATAATCCCCTGGCTGAGGGAGGAGAAGGAGCAGGAATAGACAATCGCGAGGCAGCCAAGAGAGAATTCCCTAATGAGGACCCCGAGTGGGATCCGAATACCGATAGAGGATCCAGAGCTCTATCACGGTTTCGCCAAGGCCTTATGCAAGGTCTGCGAAAGGGGGGTCAGAAAGCCATGAATCTTTCTAAAATAACCGAAGTTATTCAGAGCATAGATGAAAGCCCAGCAGTATTCTATGAAAGATTATCTGAAGCATACAGGATGTATACTCCCTATGACCCAGATGCACCAGGAAGCCTATGCATGGTGAATGCCGCTTTTGTAAGCCAGTCACAACCAGACATTAGACGTAAACTACAGAAATTAGAAGGGTTTGCGGGCATGAATGCAACTCAGTTACTGGAAGTTGCTCATAAAGTGTTTGTGAATCGTGATAATGAAAGACAGAAAGAAAGTGATCGAAAGATGAAGAAGAAAGCTGATTTTTTGGCTGCGGCCATAGTTGAACAGAGAAGGGGAGGTATCCCTAGTCGAAGGAGCCGAGGAAGAGGGCGGGGCCGAGGAGACGGCCGGCCCACACTAGGCGCGAATCAATGCGCTTATTGCAAGGAAGAAGGACATTGGAGAAATGCATGCCCGCAACTCGAAGACGCCTCCCAGGATGAAGGGGAAAACGCCCCTTGGAGAGAGAGAGAAAGAGGCCGACCCCAGAACCACAGAGGAACCAATCGAGTACATTTTCAACGTGAAAGAACGGAGGCCATAGAGGGAGTTGCAGCCGCAACGGCCTATGACCAAGATGAAGCAGATTAGGACAGACCGGGCTCCGAATTCGCTTTAGGTCTCCAGGAGCCTATGGTCAGTATACAGATAGGAGACCAATTCATGGACTTTATGGTTGATACTGGAGCAGAACATTCTGTAGTAGATAAGCAAATAGCTCCTTTGTCTACAAGAGCAGTCACTATTGTGGGAGCAACTGGTGCCAAAGCCACTAAGTCTTTTCTTCAAAACCGCATATGTAATTTAGGAGGACAGCAAATAACGCACCAATTCCTTTACATGCCTGAGTGCCCAGTGCCACTACTGGGACGAGATATGCTAGCCAAACTACAGGCCCAAATATCCTTTACTGAGAAAGGAGAAATGCAAATGACAGTGAATTCGAAACCTGCAGGACTAATGGTGCTTACTGTTCCCCGAGAAGAAGAATGGAGATATTATAGCACCGAGCCAACTCATGACACTAAACTCAATGGATAGAAAACATTGTAGCCCCTCCTGGAGTATGGGCAGAGGGCAATCCACCAGGCCTAGCCAAACATATAGCTTGTGACATAGCGAGTCCTTTTAGTCAGGGAGAAACTCCCAAAGATCAGCAAAAAAGTGCAGGGCTGCAACGTAAACAACAGCACATGGCTGGTTGTCAGGGAAACCAAGCCCCAGAGAGAGAAACAGGCCCCTGCTATCAGTTCAGCAGAGAGTCAGGAGGTAATTATGAACACCTGCTAAGGGGTGGAGTCAGGCTTGACCCGAGGAAGCTGACTCATAAGGAGGCCCCAGTTAACACAGAGGGTAGTGCAGGAAACACGGAGAGAAAAGCAGAGAAGAGAGCTGAGAGCAGAACAGAGAAGGAAGAGAGAAACGGAGACGAGGAAAGGTCAGAGGCTCTGTGTGAGAAGTACAGCAGGAGCAGGCGTCAGTGGAAGTCCTCTCTTGGTTCTGAACAGGAGAAAAGGCCAGGAAGGCCATTGAATTATACTCTGCACAAGTCAGGTTGGGAACCGACAGCAATTTACAAACCTCAGAGAAAACCTGATACAGCCAGAGTTAAAGGTAGGCCCAAGGGCTGGAAGTACAATAACTACTGGGGGTTTATTGCCCAGGAGAGTTGGGGCTACGGTACAGAGGACTGTAATAAAATGGTTATTTAGAGCTGTACCAAACCCAAGTGCTAATCCCAAGGCCTAGCGTGGGAACGGGCGTGGCTCCAGAAAGAAAGGGGAATTGAACTCTCTTTTGTAAATAATTCTTTGGAAATAAGGAATGTATTATTTCAAGGACAGAGGAAATAATATCTCTGTATTAATGTTTGATGCTGAAGGAAGCTGCTTTATTTTGTCCTTTTGTTAGCCAGAAGTGCAGGAATTTATGTTACCTTTTATCCTGGTGAAATCCACCCCGGGAGGGGAATAAATCCCTTTTTGCTTTACCAACTTGAGTCACACTACTCTTCATTGAGCTATCAAAGGAAATACATTTCCCTACATGCAGTTCTACAGGAAATAGTAAACCTCAGTTCAAGAAGAAAACTTAACCTCCTTAAGCCCTACCTACCTACGGGTACTGGCAAGGGGGAACATCACAAGCTCCAGTAATTGTGAACCTCAAGCCTAGTGCAGGACCAGTACATGTCAAACAATACCCACTCCCTAGAGCAGCGATTGAAGGCATTCACCGCCACTTGTTAAGACTACTGGAGTATGGCCTACTTAAAGTATGTCAGTCACCATGGAACACTCCTCTCTTGCCAGTGAAGAAGCCTGGGACAGGTGACTACCACCCAGTGCAAGACCTAAGGAGAGTGAATGAAGCAGTTGAAACTATACATCCAGTTGTGCCAAATCCCTATACACTCCTAGGACTGATTCCTGCTGAAGCTACCCACTTTACTGTTTTGGATTTGAAGGATGCATTCTTTTGCATAAGATTAGCCCCAATTAGCCAGTTGCTGTTTGCTTTTGAATGGCAGGACCCTGTCTCAGGAAGACGGGGCCAACTCACTTGGACACGATTACCTCAAGGATTCAAGAACTCGCCCACCATTTTTAGTGCTGCACTAAACCAAGATCTTTCAAGCTACCCTGTAGCTCCTGGGAAAAGAGTACTTCTTCAGTATGTGGATGACCTACTGGTAGCTGCCACATCCGAAAGTGAATGTATACAAGCCACTAACGACCTCTTACAACTACTGGATGAAGCTGGATACAAAGTTTCCAGAGCCAAAGCACAGCTATGCCAAGAAGAAGTGAAATATTTGGGCTTTCGCTTGACCAAAGGAAGCCAACAATTAGGACGAGAGAGAAAAGAGGCCGTGTGCAGTATCCAAACCCCAACTACCAGAAAGCAAGTCAGAGCCTTTCTGGGAGCAGCAGGATACTGCCGAATATGGATACCCAACTTTGCACAGATTGCAAAACCACTATATGAAGCCACCAAAGGAGAAGAGAGGTCACCACTAGAGTGGGGACCAGATCAAGATAATGCTTTCAAAACTTTGAAGGAAGCATTGATGTCATCACCAGCACTCGGATTACCAGATGTCCAGAAGCCTTTCCATCTCTTTGTACATGAAATGCAAGGGAACGCTCTAGGCATGTTGACCCAGAAATTAGGACATTGGGAGCGACCTGTAGCATACCTATCGAAACAATTAGACACTGTAGCCAAAGGATGGCCACCATGTTTGAGAGCTGTTTGCAGCCACAGCGTTATTAGTGAGTGAAGCAGACAAACTCACCTTAGGACAGAATCTACGCATCACAGTACCACATGCAGTACTTGCCCTCATGGAACAAAAAGCAAATCATTGGCTCACTAATTCTCGGATGCTGAAATACCAAAGTATGCTATGTGAAAATCCGCAAATACAACTGGAAGTGAGCCATGCCTTGAACCCAGCCACATTGATACCAATCAGCAGAGACCCTCCAGAGCATGACTGTATAGAAGTCATGGATACTGTATTTTCAAGACGACCTGATCTGACTGATGTGCCCCTAGAGAATCCTGACCAGACCTATTTCGTGGATGGAAACAGCCTCATCATTAATGGACGACGCTGTGCCGGGTATGCAGTAGTCACCCAGGAGAAAGTCATTAAATCATCAGCTCTTGTATCAGGCACATCAGCCCAGAAAGCAGAATTGATAGCACTCACCAGGGCACTAGTATTGGGTGCTGGACTTCAGTTGAATGTATATATGGACTCAAAATATGCCTTCACCACTTTGCATGCACATGGAGCTCTCTACAAAGAACGAGGGCTCATCACTTCGGGAGGCAAATCAATTAAATACAGCCCAGAGATATTGATGTTACTAGATGCAGTATGGGCCCCTACACGTGTTGCTGTCATGCACTGTCGAGGACACCAAGCAGGAAAAGGAGAAGTTGCCCAAGGAAACAGATTTGCTGATGCTTCAGCACGAAAAGCAGCCATGACAGGCCAAATTTCATCGCAAACCGTACCAGTACAAGCAGTATTGTTTCCTGTACCCCTTAATTTATGGACACCACGATATACCACCAAAGAATTGGACTATTACTGTGATAAGGAAAAGGGAGTACTGAAAGATGGGTGGATTGAGCTGCCACCACCAGAGGGCAGTCAACCCCCAGGACGGATAGTGGTCCCTGAATCTTTGGGACCAGCCTTCGTCAAGGCCTTTCATCAAGCCACACATTACGGGAAAAGTGCTATGGAGAAAGCACTCAAACCATATTTTTGCATTGCCCTGTTGGGAGCCTTGTCAGCCTCAGTAGCCCGCCAGTGTCTGATTTGTGCCAAGAACAATGCTAAACAGGGTCCCACGCCACCACCCCGAGTTCAGTCAGGAGGTGTAACCCCCATGCACCACCTACAAGTAGACTTTACTGAAATGCCAAAAGCCAATGGATATTGTTATTTGTTAGTTTTAGTTTGTACTTTCTCTGGGTGGGTGGAGGCCTTCCCCACCAGGACTGAAAAAGCCCGAGAGGTTACCAAGGTTTTGTTAAGAGAAATTATCCCCAGATTCGGAATTCCAGCAGTAATTGGGTCAGACAATGGGCCCTCATTTGTATCTCAGATTACCCAGCAGTTAGCAGGTGCCCTACAGATACAATGGAAGTTACTGCATACAGACCCCAAAGTTCAGGGAAAGTTGAGCGAATGAATAGAACTTGAAATCTCAGATGTCCAAGCTATGTCAGGAGACCCACCTAAAGTGGCCCCAAGTTCTCCCAATAGCCTTACTCAGAATACGCTCAGCGCCTGTGAAGTCATCAGGATTTTCTCCTTTTGAAGTTTTGTATGGCAAACCCCCACCGATAGTGCAGGGTGTGAAAGGTAGTTTGCCACAGATTGGTTCAGAAATAACCAGACAAGAACTTCTAGCTCTTAGTTCTGTTCTGCAGACTCTTCATGCGTGGATACGGACCAGTTGCCTATCAACTTGGCGGAACCCCTGCATCCCTATAAGCCTGGTACCTTGGTGTGGATCAAAGATTGGAAGAAGACACCGCTGGAACCAACTCATTGGAAGGGACCATACACCGTCATCCTGTCTACACCAACTGCAGTAAAGGTAGCAGAAATCGATTCTTGGATTCATCATAGCAGAGTCAAGCCGGCAGCAGTCCCAGATCCAGACCAGTGGACAGCAGTGCAGCATCCTGACATTCCTTTGCGTCTCACCCTGCGGCGGCAGCCAGCAACCTAGAACTCCTTTGGGACACTCATGAACTACAGTGTTCTACAGTTGACAAGTCTTTCGAAGAGGATTGCTGTTTCCAACACAGCAAAAACTTGTTTCTTCATTGAATAACTTTGTACTTACAGACTTTCTTCAGGCCAACTACGGTTGGTAGTGAGCATACAGCGGACAACATGAGGATCTTCATTCAACTTTGAGTGCCGTTGAATTGCTTCATTAGCAAACGGGTCAGCTTTTGTGTCGAGGACCAGTGGACGTCGAGGTCAAGATTTTCCAGCGGAGATTCAGAAGGACTACAATCAACATGCATCTTTATTTTTATTTTGTTCTGGTTGCCTACATGGGGAACTTTGAACTTATCTTTGCTTTACCCCCATGCACTGCTTGCATACCTCTACCTGGACTGGGATGAAAGTGACTCAGACTTTGCTTTATCATTCTTACTATACCTGTACTGGTAACAGTAAGCCGGTGTATTTATAACACCACTGAACTGAACGTTTGTACCAAGGGTAATACTAAAGTTTGTTTTAACCCACATCAGAACCCATCTTACTATACCTTAGAAATAAGATGGAATGATGCAGATGGAGCTTTACTTAATGCTACACCCCCACTCACTGATCCTGCAAAGCCTGCTGTTTTATATTTTGATGCTTGTGATGCCATAAATAGAGATAGTCGTTCTAAGTGTGCCAATTGGGAGAAAGCATATTCTCATGATGACAAGTATATGTGTCCAGAAGGAACCACCGGGTGGGGGGCATGTACAGGTAAACGAGTTTTAACCAACGAATATAGTACAGCCCCAATTGAAGATTACTATTGCCCAAAGTGGGAATGTGTTTTTCTATGCAACATGGAAAACTGGTATGGTAGAAAATACCAGAGACAATCGAATGGCTGCCTTAATGAAACCATATGTGAAGAATTTAGAAAATTGTAAGAAAGGTGCCTGTAATCCATTAGAATTATACATAATCAATCCCAGCGCATGGAAACAAGGGTATAAGTTTGGCCTACGTATCGCAGGCTCTGGATCAGATCCAGGGCCCATTGTATATATAAGATTAAATACCCAAGCCCATCGATCATCAAGGTACCATATACATAATACTTTTTATGAGACTATGCATGTAAATAAGTTTGATATCCCTCACCCGTCTCAGAATTTGTTCCTAGAGTTAGCTGGAGCAGTGGTCTCCAGTCTTCACATTTCAGATTGCTACTTTTGTGGTGGAACTAGAATGGGTGATCAGTGGCCTTGGGAGGCCCAAGAATTGAATTACTCAGTAACCTATAATCACACTGAATTGCATAAAACCACAAGTGAATGGGTATTGGCACACCCGATAGTTGGACGTCTGTGCTATGCTAGAACTGGACCTCAGTTCAATTTGCAGGTGGGACAGCTGGTCTGTCTCAGCCAGACATTTTATAACGACACTACAAAACAGACGTCCTGGTGGTCAGGAGTTAATGAATCTGAGCCCACCAATCCATTGGTGAAATTCCCCGAGCTTGCCCCTTTATGGACTGACCTTGCCCAACCTCATGTCTAGCAAGCCTCACCTGGCCTATATTGGATTTGTGGAACCCGAGCATATGCTCGACTCCCTATTCATTGGGGAGGAGCGTGTGTCTTAGGGACTATCCGACCCTCTTTCTTTCTGTTGCCCACAGAACACGGAGAACAATTAGGCTACCCAGTATACTCAAAGAGGCAAAAGAGAGCAGCCTTGCAGATAGGCAAATGGGAAAAAATGGGATGGTGACGATTGGCCACCCGAGCGAATCATTGCCTATTATGGACCTGCCACTTGGGAGCAAGATGGCATGTGGGGATATCGTACCCCAATTTATATGTTGAATAGAATTATACGCTTGCAAGCAGTAGTTGAACTCATCACTAATGAAACTAGTCAAGCCCTTACACTTTTAGCTAGACAAAGCACACAAATGCGTACTGCAATATATCAAAATCGTTTGGCACTAGATTACTTGTTGGCAGCTGAAGGAGGAGTATGTGGCAAGCTAAATCTCACAAATTGTTGCTTGAAGATAGATGATAAGGGTCAGGTGGTTGAAGAGATTGCTGAAAACATGCGAAAGCAAGCTTATGTGCCAGTACAGACCTGGCATGGTCTTAAGATACCCAATTGGTTTGCATCCATCTTCTCTGGTCTAGGAGGACTTACCACTTTCGCTATGTTGATATTGCTATTTCTAGCTTTGTTTTTGCTTTTATAACCATGTATAATCCCATGTTGTATGCGCTCTATTAATAGTGTTATTGAAAATACCGTAGAACGTAAAACTGCTACTAAGATTTTAGCCTTATGGCACCCTACTCCTGGTACCATTGGTAAAAACCCAACTCCAGTGTAATTGAGTAATTTAGATCTCACACCTTATTAGCCTTAGGGTGAGATTAATCAAAGGGGGGAATGTGGTAGGCAAAGGCCTATGATCCATGCTGATTGAACTAAATAATTATCAAAAAATCCTCAAGGAGCCAGTACAACACAATAAATTATAGAAACCCCAAACAAGGCTGACAAAAACAAAATGAAAAAACAAACAAACAGCATGTGAGACAGAAACCAAAAAACCAGATGGGGTGAACGTGACAGAGGAAAAAAGACCTCAGTAACCCTCCATACAGAAAAGGGAGGAAACGAGTCTCACTAAAGGGGACAAGTCCCATCAGACGTGTGAAGACTCTCTTTACATCAAAGGTCTGAAAAAAACCTCTCACGCCCCATCAGCTAGGTAGCTTGAAAACAGAGCAAAGCCAAAAGAAGCATTCAGCGCTAAAACTGTTTCAGCATGAAAACTTATCTGAAATCCAGAAGAGAAATGTCCAAATGTCCAAATATCAAACGAGCCCCGATAAGAGCCCCGACACCAGATGTTTTGCCTTGCGGCTTCTTCAGGGAGCTGCAACAAAAGGGAACTGCAGTTTGAGAAAGGAACGTTGGCTGAAACACGCTGACCTGCAAAAAACAAAACAATTCCGTCTCACACAAAAATCAAAGAAAAACAAAGAACTACACTTCAAAGCAGAGCAAGAAAAACCACTTACTTCAAAACTATTTGTTTCAAAAGAGCTATGTGGAGCGGTAAGCTGAACCAAATCCCGGCATCAATGGAGCCCTGAACAGCAAAAAGACGCCGAAGGATAAAGAACCCACGCATGCGCTTAAAAAAGGCAAAGCCCATGACGTCAAAGGGAAATCCAATAGCCGAGACAGCTCAAACACATAGCAAAGAAACATATAAAACAGAAAAAAACAGAAAAACCCACCAACCCACCTAGAAACTAATCCCAAAACGAGGGAAATCATAAACAGTTCTTCCATTCAATGGATTCATTAAGGCCATGAGGGACCACTGTGTTTAAAGAAAAAATCCATCATTGCTCCTGACAAAGCAAGGTCTTATCCAGAGCGCCCGATGATGAAACACACTGCAAAATGACAAGGCATTTGAAATCTTCAAACACATGACCAAAAACTTGGCAATGCTGGACTAAAGGTGCACCCTCCACAGCATGGGTGAGACGACTGCGATGCTCAATCAAACGTGTTCTGATAGTCCGGGTGGTCATCCCAACATATGTATACTAAACCTACACATCGCATGGCGTTTCTTCATTTTGATAGTGCTCACCCGCAGCGGCTGAAAGAAAGTTTACCCTTGGCCCAGTTCCTTCGATATCGTCGGAACTGTACTCTGGTCTCTGACTATAAGTCCCAATCTCAACTGCTGGAGGCTTCTTTTGTAGCTCGTGGCTATCCACCTTCCTTGGTTCATAAAGCCCGTACCCGAGCCCGTTATAATGATCGGGCATGGTTGTTGACTCCTCGTGATCGTACTGCATTGGCAGATTCATCTTTTGTGCATTTTGTCACACGTTTCAACCCTCTAAGTTATCAGCTCTCTAAGATTATTCAGCGCCATTCTCATGTGTTTCGTTTGCTTCCTGGGATGGGACATCAGCATATTCGGTCGGTCTACACCAAGTGCTCCAATTTAAAGGACTTATTATGTCCCTCTACATTTGGCAGCTCTCTTTCTACGTCTTCTGCATCAGGTGGGCATCATAGTTGTGGACACTGTTCTGTTTGTTCTATCATGGAGACTTGCCAAGGTTTTTTTCATAACCAACGGTTTTATCGCTTGTCTTCTACCTCCTGCAGTAGTTCCGGGGTGGTGTATTTGCTTCGTTGCCCGTGTGGCTTAGCATATGTTGGGATGACCACCCGGACTCTCAGAACACGTTTGATTGAGCATCGCAGTCGTCTCACCCATGCTGTGGAGGGTGCACCTTTAGTCCAGCATTGCCAAGTTTTTGGTCATGTGTTTGAAGATTTCAAATGCCTTGTCATTTTGCAGTGTGTTTCATCATCGGGCGCTCTGGATAAGACCTTGCTTCGTCAGGAGCAACGATGGATTTTTTCTTTAAACACAGTGGTCCCTCATGGCCTTAATGAATCCATTGAATGGAAGAACTGTTTATGATTTCCCTCGTTTTGGGATTAGTTTCTAGGTGGGTTGGTGGGTTTTTCTGTTTTTTTTCTGTTTTATATGTTTCTTTGCTATGTGTTTGAGCTGTCTCGGCTATTGGATTTCCCTTTGACGTCATGGGCTTTGCCTTTTTTAAGCGCATGCGTGGGTTCTTTTTCCTTCGGCGTCTTTTTGCTGTTCAGGGCTCCATTGATGCCGGGATTTGGTTCAGCTTACCGCTCCACATAGCTCTTTTGAAACAAATAGTTTTGAAGTAAGTGGTTTTTCTTGCTCTGCTTTGAAGTGTAGTTCTTTGTTTTTCTTTTTCTTTGTTTTTCTTTGATTTTTGTTGTGAGACGGAATTGTTTTGTTTTTTGCAGGTCAGCGTGTTTCAGCCAACGTTCCTTTCTCAAACTGCAGTTCCCTTTTGTTGCAGCTCCCTGAAGAAGCCGCAAGGCGAAACATCTGGTGTCGGGGCTCGTTTGATATTTGGACATTTGGACATTTCTCTTCTGGATTTCAGATAAGTTTTCATGCTGAACAGTTTTAGCGCTGAATGCTTCTTTTGGCTTTGCTCTGTTTTCAAGCTACCTAGCTGATGGGGCGTGAGAGGTTTTTTCAGACCTTTGATGTAAAGAGAGTCTTCACACGTCTGATGGGACTTGTCCCCTTTAGTGAGATTCGTTTTCCTCCCTTTTCTGTATGGAGGGTTACTGAGGTCTTTTTTCCTCTGTCACGTTCACCCCATCTGGTTTTTTGGTTTCTGTCTCACATGCTGTTTGTTTGTTTTTTCATTTTGTTTTTGTCAGCCTTGTTTGGGGTTTCTATAATTTATTGGATTGAACTAAACAGGCAGGCCCAAGTAGCTTGACCTGTAAATGAAGCTTATGGTTAGGCCCAGAAGAATGAACCCCCCCCCCCCCAATATTGCCTCCATAGAATTGAAACCTAACTAAGCTTAACTGAGCATAGCTAAGCAGAAACGAAACTTAGAAGGGACAGAAAAACAGCTTTAATTGATACTGATAAGACTGTGTGAAGCTTCTATGAAATTAATTAACTTGCTGTAAGGAAGGTTACAGTGCCCTGCTTTCCCACATATTCCAGCTGGTTAGCGACCTTGGAGGAGAAAAGTATCAAAGTCGATGAACTGACCATTGTAATTGGGACTGTAAGGGGGGAAACAGGTGCTAAGCCCAGTTAAGGGCCCTCATTGGATAGCTACGTAACGGTACCGGGACCAATAGATGGTGTAAGAAGGGGTACCGGGACCAATGAAAAGTTTGCCTATGTCTAGAATGGGAAAGAAAGGTATAAAAGTGTTGTTTTTTACTAACAGCCGGTGCTCAGCCATTTTGAATGTGATTCTGCTTGAGTCTTGGTCACAAATAAATGATTTGGACCTTCTGAACAGACTCCTGGTATTATTGGATTGTTTGCGCTCTGCTGCTACACCATCACCCATATGTGAGGACTTACTTCCTGCTTGTTCACAGAGAATCCTATTTTCTCCAGGATCAACCTGGCTATTTCAAATCTACTATACAGCACAGAACATATTTCTAATAACAAAACAAATGTTGAATTGGTGCTTCCTCTGTGTTTTCATCTCTATCATCCCACATGCTATGGCTCACATTTTCAGAGTGGGGGAAAAACTACAAAGATGAAAACTACAACTATTTTTACTTTGTGCACTGAATTTTGCAGTTGCAGCAAACTTAAGGCTCATGAAAAAAAGCAAAAATCTATTTACAAAGACTCGGTAGGTCTGTGTATGACACCAATGAGGGAGAAATATGATGCAAAGAGTGGGGAGGGGGATAAGGCTGGCCCCAGAGTTGGTTCAAGGTGTTGGTGCCCTAGGGAGTAAGGCACCTAGAAATATATCTCGCACCTGAAAAGTGTTGAGGTTTCTGAGGTCCAGGATAGGCCGAACACACCCCCCCCCCACCCCATCTTTTAGGAGACCAGAAAGTACCTGGAGTAAAACCCCTACCTGATAGGCTCCTGGGGTATGGACTCGATGGCGAGAAAGGCCATAAGGGTGGAGATTTCCTTCTGAAGTAGGTTCAAATTCAGAGGGTCCAGAGGATACACCCTGAGGGGGCAATGAGGCAGCATCTCTGCAAGGTGAAATACGTAACTGCTTTGGACTATCTGTAGCACCTATGAGTCCGAAGTTATAAAGGGCCACCTGTGGGCAAAAGGAGTGAGCCGTGTCCCCACCAGAATGGTTCCTCTCTGTGGTCATCGGCAGAATGGCTATACTCCAGAGCAACTAGTCAAAACCCCATCCCCGGCTTGGGTTGCGGGGCAGGCTGAGCCTTTTGAGGCTTATCCCAATTCTGCGGGTGAGACGCCTTTTGCTGGGAGGTTTGAGGACCAAGAAAGTAACTGCGCTTACGTAGGTAGTAGCACCTTGATACCTTTTGCAATAAGCAGTAGGATCGGATGTGTGTCTTAACAGCCTGATGAGGGTAATGCGCTGCTTCTCTATGATGTCAAGCCTTCTCCTCCATCTGCTTTCCGAAGAGGTTCTCTCCCCAGCATGGCACATCTGCAAGCTTATTTTGCACCGACTGTTTCAGGTTGGAAGATTTAAGCCAGGTAAGCGTGCAGGCTCCAATATCCACTGCCACAGCTCTGGAGACCATCTCAAAGGCATCATATGTCACCCTGACCAGGAACTTCAAGCAGTTCTTGCCATGGCCAACTAGGGCACGTTAATGCTCCAGTTTCTCCAGAGGGAGAAATGGTCACGTCATCAAGATCACACATGATGGGTGAATCAGCAGTGGTGGATACCGGGGCTTGGCGGCTGCTCATTTTACCTGCGATTGGCTGCACCTTGTGAGCTCCTCCCATCGACATCAGCTCCTGCAGTATTTCAAATGCCGGCAGTCGGAGGGAGACATGAGTCAGCGGTGGTGGATACCTGGGCTTGGCGGCTGCTCATTTTACCTGCGATTGGCTGCACCTTGTGAGCTCATCCCATCTACATCAGCTCCTGCAGTATTTCAAACGCCAGCAGCCGGAGGGAGATGTGAGTCAGCGGTGGTGGATACCGGGGCTTGGCGGCTGCTCATTTTACCTGCGATTGGCTGCACCTTGTGAGCTCCTCCCATCTACATCAGCTCCTGCAGTATTTCAAACGCTGGCTGCCTTCGCGGCTGCGGCCCGCAGTCGCGTGCCCGAAGGGGGCGTGACCAAAGGGGTTACGCCCCTTTGGTGCCCCTTCGGTGCCTATTCGTGGCCTAAGAGCCCTTGCCGCAGGGGCAATGCCCAGAGGTCATATGAAGAGGAAAAATAAGAAAAGTAAATCAGCTAACCAACCGTCTGTGTGTTCTTCTACTCCAACTGTGACTGTTGGCCCTATGGATCAACATGTGGTTGCGTTATCTAATGCTCCTTCCGTAAGTCAAAGTTCCTCTTCGCCTGCTTCTGGTCCATCCCTAAGTTCCATCGACAGGACTCCTCCACCTAACCCTGGGCCTTCTCAAGATCCTGAATGGAATTTCTCCTCTTCTGAGGTGTCCTCTGCCTCCGGGGAGGAATAGGAGGCTTCTGCTATTCCTACTACTCTTCCTTGTAAGGTACTTTCTACTATTTCTATTCCGGTTGTTAGCACAGATGGTTTTCAATCTTTACCTCAAGCTGTCAATCCTGCTGACATTACCTTGTCTGATATTTGGAAACAAGTCTCCGCTACTAATTCTTTATTGTCCAAATTTATGGAACAAACTACTGTTTTTTCTCAGCAAGTAGTTACTAGGGTACAAGATGTGGAAGACTCTGTTAAGAACCTGTCTCGACGAGTGGATAAGGTGGCAGCACATGTCGGTTCCTTACAATCCGCCAGTGCATCCTCCTTAAAAGACTCTTTGCTTTTGTATAAACAGATAGAATCCCTCGAGAATATGTCTCGTGCTAAGAATATTCGTATTTTAAACTTTCCTAAGACACGGTTTATGTCTATCTCTTTATTTAGACAGTATTGTAAGGAAGTTTTGTTACTTGCTGAAGCTGACACCCTTCTGATTGCTCATTCCTTTTATCTTTCTGTTCGAGCAACACCTGGGGAAGATAGAGTGGCGGCGGGTGAGTTGCAAGATGACTTAGAGTTGACTGATTTTTTGGAGAATTCTCAGGCTTTGATTGCATCTCGTGCACTTTAGTGATCACTTTGGTTAATCTTGCTGATAAGGCTCTAATTTTAAAAGCCTTTTTTTCTAAGAAAAATAATATTTTTTATGGCCATAAGTTGCCCATCTTCCCCGATGTTTCTCGACAAACACAAAATCGGAGGCGGTCCTTTCTCCAGCTTAAACCTAGAGTTTTGGCTGGGGGAGGAACCTTTTTCCTCCGATTTCCGTGTAAATGTTTGATCACCTTGCAAGGGTCTAGTTATGTTTTCTTAGATCCTACTCAGCTTGAAGTCCTTTTGGTTTCATTGCAGGTTTGAGATAGATGTATTATTATTGATATTGATATCTACACTATGAGATGATTATGGTAGGTGGAGTAACCTTAAATAACTTTTCCCTGGTATCTATCTGCTGCTGTATTCCCCATGATGTGAGCTATGATTTGAATTTAACATTTTGGATCTTTTTTCTTTTTATTGGCTGTGATATATTTTGTTTGCAATGTTAAATTGTGTATTTCTTTATATTATTGTTATTTGGATGGCATTAATAAAAGTTAAAAAAAAAAGATCACACATGATGTCCTTCAGAAACATGCTTCTGTAGAGCTGCTAAGAGTGTACTCTAGCCACGAGCATGGAGCTCTGGAAGCACCTCCTTCTGAAAGAGTCCAAAGTCCAAGCCTTCCTACCCGGGGGTGTTGAGGAATGAGTCCTGGTGCTTTTAATCCTCTTTAGGGCAGACTCCACCACTAAGGACTGGTGCATAAGCTGAAGCTTCTCAAATCCAGGGGTCTTTGGAACCTGGTACATTGAGCCCAGCCTCCTACTGACCGATGGCACAGTGAGGGGGTTCTCCTACATTCTCATTTGCAACCTTTGTAGCATTTGGTGCATCGGCACCATCACTGCTTCCTTAGGAACTGAGGAGTACTGGAGAATCTCCAACTCCTCTGCCCAGGGCTCTTCCTATGTCTCCAGTAAAAATGCGATGGCCTTGGCCATATCCCTCATGAAGTCCTGGAAGGACATGTCCTCTACAGGAGACTTACGCCATTTGTGTGGAAGGGAGGTGTCTGATGGAAGCTTAGGAGACTGGCCCTCTAATAGATTCTCTGAATTCTACATCGGTCACCCAGTCATCAGAGTCAGACTCCAAAAGGAAGTCGAAGAACCTCTGAGACTATGCCCGGGCAGCATCGAGTGCTTCTGCAGTTTCATTGGGGCATTGGAGTCTGATACACTTGAAAGAGAGATGGCCCTGCTAAGAACTGGCATCGTATTTCTTCATTGCCCCATTGTCGATGTCTCTGAGGACAATGCCCTGGGCAAAGGACCAACCAGCTGTTTCTCCAGCATCAATGTGATGCAGGCCTCTAATGCCTGAAAGCATTCCTGCATGGCTACTGATTCCGAAGGCCTTGAGGCCACAGCAGCTTCGACCAATGTCTCCAGCATCCCTGCAGGAGTATTGGCATGGCCTCGGTTGTCGGGAGATGGTTGGTGCCCCTCCAAAAACTCTGAGCATCGATTCCTCTCTCTGGGGCACCTTGACAGACTGTTCACAGCCATAGCTCTGATGCTGATGCACATGGGGCTTAGTCTAATGCTCATAAGGATCCCCCTTCAATGCCAATGCAGCCAAGGTCGAGTCCTTCTGAGATTCCATGCGGAGACCGACCGATGGCTGATGCTCCATGGTAGTAAGGGCACTCAATTCCAACTGAGCCCGGAAACCGCCCGATGTCAATGCACCTTCAGCGGATCTTAGGGGAGCCATTGAGACCAATCACAATGCTGAAGACACTGAATCAGACCTCTGGCCAAAGAGGGATTCTCTCTCCTTCTTTCAACCCCTTGTCATCTACAAGCACAAATTGCAAGAACAGGGCTGGTAATTGGAACCCAGACACTGGAGGCACTAATTGTGCCTGTCGGTGACCGAGATGGTCCTAGCACATTTAGTGCATTTCTTGAACACGCTGGCCAGTTTCTGGGACATGTCTGGGAAAATGGCCGTGGCTAAATCAAATGGCTTGATGGTGACCAGGGGCCCAGCCGGGCCGCAGGAAAAGAATGAGAAAATAAAAGTTACGAAAAAGCACAGGAGCCGAAGGTGGAACCACGATCGAACATAAGAACATAAGATATGCCATACTGGGTCAGACCAAGGTCCATCAAGCCCAGTATTCTGTTTTCAACAGTGGCCAATCTAGGTCATATGTACCTAGCAGTTTGCCCAAGAGACACAAGTTCCACAATGCTTGTACTGGGTCAAGCATTGATATCTTCGGTCACTTCTTAATAATGGTTTATGGACCTTTCCTCCAGGAACTTGTCCAAACCTTTTTTAAACCCAGCTACACTAACAGCCTTTACTACATCCTCCGGTAACAAATTCCAGAGTTTGATTACATGTTGAGTGAAAAAATATTTTCTTTTATTAGTCTTAAATAGTTTACCCTGTAGCTTCATTGCATGTCCCCTAGTCTTTCTATATTCTGATAATGTAAACAATCGATCTACGTTTACCCGTTCCACTCCGTTCATTAATTTATAGACTTCTATCATATCTCCCCTCAGCCGTCTCTTTTCCAGGTTAAAGAGCCCTAACCCTTTTAGCCTTTCTTCATAGGAGTATCCTTCCATCCCCTTTACCATTTTGGTGGCTCTTCTCTGAACCTTTTCTAAAATCGCTATATCCTTTTTAAGATACGGCGACCAGAATTGCACACAATATTCAAGGTGCGGTCTCACCATGGAACGATATAGAGGCATTATAATATCTTTTGTTTTATTTTCCATTCCTTTCCTTATAATACCTAGCATTCTATTTGCTCTCTTGGCCGCCGCTACACACTGGGCCGAGGTTTTTAACATGGTATCCACAATGACGCCTAAACCTTTTTCCTGGGTGGTGGTTCCTAATGTGGAACCTTGCATCGTGTAACCATAGTTTGGGTTGTTCTTCCCTAGGTGCATAACCTTGCACTTGTCCACATTAAATTTCATCTGCCATTTTGATGCCCAGTCTTCCAATTTATCAAGATCCTCTTGCAAGTTTTCACAATCCTCTTGGGTTTTAACAACTTTAAATAGTTTTGTGTCATCTGCAACTTTGATAACCTCACTCGTTATTCCACTTTCCAGGTCATTTATGAATATGTCAAAAAGCAACAGACCCAGCACAGATCCCTGGGGTACACCACTATTCACCTTTCTCCATTGGGAAAATTGGCCATTTAGCCCTACCCTCTGCTTTCTATCTTTTAACCAGTTCCTGATCCACAATAGTACACTGCCTCCTATCCCATGACTCTTTAGTTTTGCCAAAAGTCTCTGATGAGGGAAAGTCCAGATACACAATATCAACCGACTCACCTTTTTTCCACCTGTTTATTCACTCCTTCAAAAAAACATAACAGATTAGTAAGACAAGATCTTCCTTGCCTAAAGCCATGTTGGCTGTCTCCCATTAGGTCGTGACTATCTACATGCTGAGTAATTTTATTCTTTATGATTGTTTCTACCATTTTTCCCGGTACTGACGTCAGGCTCACCGGTCTGTAGTTTCCCGGATCACCCCTGGAACCCTTTTTAAAAATTGGTGTTACATTGGCGATCCTCCAATCTTCAGGTATTAGAGATGATTTTAATGATAGTTCACAGATTACTGATAGCAGGTCTGCAATCTCATATTTCAGTTCTTTCAACACCCTTGGATGTATACCATCCTGCCCAGGTGATTTGCTACTCTTCAGTTTATCTAATAGTTGAAAGACATCTTCCCGATGTATCGATATTTCCTTCAATTCTTCCGCACCTTTAAATACCACTTCAGTCATGGGTAACATCCCTACATCTTCCTCAGTAAAGACCGAAGCAAAGAATTCATTCAGTCTCTCCGCTATCGCCTTGTCGCCTCTTAGAGCTCCTTTAACCCCTTTATCATCTAAGGGACCAACTGACTCTCTCACAGGTTTTTTGCTACGAATGTACTTCAAAAAGGTCTTTATTTTGCGTTTTTGCTTCCGCAGCAAGCTTCTTCTCAAATTCTCTCTTTGCCTGCCTTATCAATGCCTTGAATTTGACTTGCTAGTGCTTGTGCTGTTTCCAGGTTTCGTCGTTTGGCTCTTTTTTCCATTTCCTGAAAGATGCTTTTTTGGCAACAACAGCCTCTCTGACCTCACCTTTAAACCATGCTGGCAGTTTTTTGGACTTCCTTCCACTTTTCTTAAAGCGTGGAATACAGCTGGTCTGGGCTTCCAAGATAGTATTTTTCAACAACACCCAAGCTTGATGTAACTGCTCCTTTTAGTTTTTTCTTAACCGTTTTCCTCATTTTATCATAGTCTCCCTTTCGAAAGTTAAAAGGTAGTACTGTGGATTTCCTTACTATCCCTCCTCCACTAATTAAATCAAAGGCGATCATGCTATGATCACTATTGCCAAGTGGCCCCAACACCCTTATCTCTTGCACTAGATCTGGTGTTCCACTAAGGACTAGGTCTAATATGGCTTCCCCTCTGGTCGGTTCAAGAACCAGCTGCTCCAAGAAGCAGTCATTTATTTCATCTAGGAACTTTATCTCCCTAGCATGTCCTGACGTGACACTGACTCAGTCGATACTGGGGTAATTGAAATCACCCATTATTATTACTGCGCTGTAACGTTTGTTAGCTTCCTTGATTTCTTTGAGCATTTCATCATCCATTTGGTCATTCTGGCCAGGTGCTCGATAGTACACCCCCACTGCCATTGCCTTCCCCCTTTTATATGGAATTTCAATCCGTATAGATTCTACAGCAGATTGTTTCCTGCAAAACTGTAATCCTTTCTGAGTCAATGCCCTCTCTAACATAGAGCGCAACCCCTCCACCAATTTGATCAGCTCTATCATTACGATATAGTTTGTACCCAGGTATCACAGTGTCCCACTGGTTGTCCTCCTTCCACCATGTCTCTGATATTCCAATCATATCTAACCTTTCATTTAGTGCTATATATTCTAACTCTCCCATCTTATTCTTTAGACTTCTAGCATTTGCATACAAGCATTTTAGAGAATGTATTTTATTCATGTTAATTTGGCTATTAGACATGGGTAAATTGGGATCTTTAAGCTCTGTCTGCTCCATACTTGAGGGCATTTGGGCTACTTTACTCTTTTGTTGAACCTCTCTGCTTTTGGTAGTATCCTTCAAGGATACCTTCTTCCGAACCATCCGCTCTTGGGCGACTGTCGGCTTTCCCCTAATATCTAGTTTAAAAGCTGCTCTATCTCCTTTTTAAAGGTTAATGCCAGCAGCCTGGTTCCATCCCGGTTAAGGTGAAGCCCATCCCTTCGGAAGAGCCCCTCCTTTCCCCAGAATGTTCCCCAGTTCCTAACAAATCCAAAACCCTCATCTCTGCATCATTGTCTCATCCACGCATTGAGACTCCGGAGCTCTGCCTGCCTTTTGGGTCCTGCGCGTGGAACAGGAAGCATTTCGGAGAATGCTACCCTAGAAGTTCTGGATTTCAACTTCCTACCTAAAAGCCTAAATTTTGCCTCCATAACCTCCCTACCACATTTTCCTATGTCATTGGTACCGACATGTACCAAGACAGCAGACTCCTCCCCAGCACTTCTAAGACCTTATCTAGGTGGCGCGTGAGGTCCGCTACCTTCGCACCCGGCAGGCATGTTACCAGGCGATCCTCACGTCCACCAGCCACCTAGCTATCTACATGCCTAATGATCGAATCACCAACTATAACGGCTGTCCTAACCCTTCCCTCATGGGCACATGGCCCTGGAGAAACTTCCTCGGTGCGAGAGGGTTTTGCATCACCTGGAGGACAGGTCCTAGCTACAGGATCACTTCCTGCCACACCAGGGTGATGCTCTCCTGTCACGTGACCTCTCTCCTCCATGGCAACAGGGGTGCTGCCAGACTGGAGGTGGGACTTCAGGACTATATCCCTGTAGGTCTCGTCTATGTACCTCTCTGTCTGTCTTATGTTTTCCAAGTCTGCTACTTTAGCCTCTAGAGAATGGACTTGTTCCCTGAGAGCAAAGAGCTCCTTGCACCTAGTGCACACGTAAGACCTCTCACCAACTGGGAGATAATCATACATGTGACACTCAATGCAAAAGACTGGAAAGCCCCCATCCCGCTGCTGGACTGCTGTCTGCATCTTAGTTTTAAGTTTGTGTCTAGATCTTTAAGTTCTTACTTACTAGGGGTTGCTATGGGTATTTATACCAATAAAACTGTACCTAATACGTTTAATATACCTTGTTCACCTGAAGCTTAATTAATCTCAGGTCCTTAGTGTATGACTGATTTGGGTAATGAGCTTCACCTGAAAGCACCTCCTGTCTTTTAAGATGTGAAAGTACCTATAAAGCTATGATTATCCCAGGGGTGGGTGGGTGTGGGGAGGGAGGGAGGGAAATAACACTTATTAAAAGAAGGCTGCTACACAGTACCGTCTTGTGCTGCTGAGGTAAGCTAAATTCTGATTTGATTTAAATTATAGCTCTTAGCTGCTGGTAGGCTCTAAATTCTTATGAAATTTAAACTACAAGCTCTCTGCTGGATTCTAAATTTAACCAGAAAGCTCTCTTCTGTGTTTTAAAACTAAAAGTACTTTTCTGATGCTAGGCCCTGAGTGACTATTAAATGTACACTACAAGCTCTCTGCTGGGTTCCAAATGTAACCAGAAAGCTCTCTTCTGTGTGTTAAATTTAAACTAAAAGTACTTTGCTGTTACTTGGCCCTGAGTGACTATTATATTTAAACTACAAGCTCTCTGCTGGGTATGAAATGTAACCAGAAAGTTCTCCTCTGTGTTTTAAATTCAAACTTTAATTGCTGCTACTAGGCCCTAACTGATCCAACAAAAAACAGTGGGTTCACAGATTAAGTAGCTTTAATACAAAGAATTCTTTTTAGAAAATTACCAGAAGTATATACTCACTTCTGGAGAGAAATCTGCAACTGTGAGTATATACTTCAGGTAATTTTCTAAAAAGAATTCTTTGTATTAAAGCTACTTAATCTGTGAACCCACTGTTTTTTGTTGGATCAGTTAGGGCCTAGTAGCAGCAATTAAAGTTTGAATTTAAAACACAGAGGAGAGCTTTCTGGTTACATTTCATACCCAGCAGAGAGCTTGTAGTTTAAATATAATAGGACTAGAAAGGGGGGACTGTTACTTCTGGAGAGAAATCTGGGACTGTAACAGTCCCCCTTTCTAGTCCTTCAAGACGATGGACCTGTCGCTACCGACGGCAGGCAGAAAGTGAAATAAGCACAAAAAAAGATCCCCAAAGGCAAAAAAAATGAAACATTTACCGGCGGATGACCAATCCATGTCTATGGGGCTCTGCGGAAAACAAAGACTGAAGAAGATGGTACCACAGCAGGCAAGAAGACAGGCACACAGGTGCGGCAGAGCCTCCCAAAAACTTCCAATAGAAGCTGGGGAGCGTTCCCATGTGGGGTTCCATCGATGACATCACCCATATGTGAGGGCTTCATTCCTGCTTGTCTGCAGAGAAATCTGCAACTGTAATGTGATATTTATGCTCATTCCTACTTTAATATTATGTTAGTTATTAAGCCTGCTGCTAGATGGCACGTGATCGCAGTCTTCCTGTCTACAGATGTTTGTGTGATGTAGCTGGCCAACTATCGGGCAACTCTGGTCTAGTAGTGGAAGGAGGCGAGTCGTTTTCATTGTTTGTTAAAGTTGTGCAAAACAGAACAGTTCAAATGAGAATTCTTAACTCTCTGTAAGGCTGCATGGCCTCAGAGCCAGTCTGTCCACTAGGCAGTTGCCTAGAGTGACAGGCCATGTGCTTCGGCACACATGGCCTGCTGCTTCTGACCCCGCAAAGTTGTGACAGAGGTGGGTCAGAAGCGTCAGGCCATATGTACCAAAGCACCTGATCTGCTGCTGCCGAGCCACCCCCTCCTCCGACGGAATCAGTGGCAGCGAGGGGCAGCGGCGTAGCTCAGCATGGGGGGGGGGGGGGTGGTGGCACAGGCAGATCTTCTGCCTGGGGTGGCAGAAGCCCTTGGACCAGCCCTGCATGGCATTTTTTAATACGATAAGTGCATGGGCTATGACTGTAGACCAGGCAAATTTTATATGTTTCTGCAGACTCAATATATGTTGAAATGTCAGAGAAAAGGAAGTATGATGAAGACTACGAGGCATTGTAACTAGGTCCCATGATACTCAATGGGACCACGCTAACCATTAGCTCAGCTTAATAAACATGCCCCTAAGTAGTGTATGGTTTCACTCGCATTAATGAATGTGATGGGACACAATAGCCAGTGTTTTCTGTGCAGAAAAATTCTTGTGACTGGAAGCATGAAGTCAGCAAAACCAAAAGAGCACCTCACGTCTGTCCATCCTGAAAGTGCATCTAAAGATGCAGGTCTTTTTCGTGTAAAGAAAGCTAGTGGAGAGACTAGTAAAGCCATGTGCACTGGAAATGGTCAAGCTGGTTTGTAGACTGGAACAAAGTTAAAAACTTGAAGTGGCTCCCTTGTCAAATGATGTGATATGTTCTAAAATAGTTGATTTTTTTTTTTTACATTATGAAGCTGGTCATCAAGAATTAGCAACCTCGCTATTCCCCTTCAGTGTACAACCAGATGAAGTGACAGACATCTCTCAATCTAGCCAGCTTCTTCTTTTTGTTCACTATCTGCATGCTGATGCCATCAAAGAACAATTCCTATTTTGTGAGTCCTTATTGGAAACTACAAAGGCCATCAACACTTTGGAAATGGTAAAAACTTTTGGCAAACAAAACTTTGATTGGAAAGAAAAGCTTCCTACTCTTTTCAGAGATGCAGTTCCTGTGATGCTTGGTAATACATCTGGTTTTGCTACTTTAGTAAAAAAGGAAGCGCCTCACATCGTCTGTCACTCATTGCTTTTTACACAGATATGCACTGGCAACAAAGACTCTTCCAACAACCCTGAAAGAAGTTTTGTCAACAGCCAACAAGTCACCAACTCTATCAGAAGCAGGTCTCTGAATCATCACATTTTTAAAAGATTTTGTCAAGAAATGGGAGCAGAATATGAAGTGCTTCACCACCACACAGAAGTTCACTAACTTTAAAGAGGAGAAATCTTGAAGCACTTGTTAGTACTAAGGGCACAAATTTCACTTTTTCTGAAAGTAAAAGAAAACTTACTCGTGGGACAGTTTGAAAGAGAGGATTTTATCCATAGGTTGGCTTACCTGGCAGACACTGTATTTTTTTTATTTAAACAATTTACCATATATAATATAAAGTAAATCATACAGGACATTGCTGTTATGGATACACATTCTAAAAAATCAAACACTTAATAAACAAACAAATCCCAAATCAGCAGCAGCCCACATCAATGGAGGTGAGAGAAATACACACCTGAATGGAAAACGTAAAAGGAAAGTTGCTCCAGTACTCAACACAGGGGCGGCCCAAGGGGGGTGCGGGGCCATGTGCGGAGGCTCGGTGCAGGGCCTCATTTGCATAAGAGGCCTCATTTGCATAAATATTTGCATAATGTTACCATATACTAACTTTTAGTAAACATGCCTCTTAATGAGTGTATGGATAAAGAAAGACTAAAAGATTTTCTACATTACTATAATCCATGCCAACCGCCAGACACATTAGGAACTACTACAAACGCTGCCCATTTAGAACCCATAGCAACCCCGCCGTATCCTGACAGCAGTACCCGGACTCACACAGCACAATACCCTACCTTTCAAAAGGAAACAAGAAAATATTTCACCTTAACATTTCAGCGAACATCAATCCATGACCTACTGGGGAAAGAGAACAAGTGGCAATGTCAAATAGGAATTGCATAAACAGAATACCTCAGCTCATATACATGCAGAACATAGACCATCACCAAACAAGGAATCACAATTTAGAAATAGGAAGACAATTAAACTGGGAACCCCAAAAGCCAAACTTGGAATGTACAACAACACTGTAGAAATAAACTATAAATTAATTTCCTCTTGTACTAACAAGCACAGACGTTAATGATGCACATTTCCCAGAGCTGACATATTCCAATTAATAAATTCAAAATAAAGAGATATTTTTCTACCTTTTGTGCATTTTTTTCAGCAGCAATTGCTCCAGCCACTTGCTTCTGGTTTCTTTGTGTCTTCTGCTAACTGTCCATCGTCTGCTGTCCATTTGTCCTTTCTTCTCTCCTAGTTTTTTTCCATTCTCTCTCTACATCTGCTTTAACATACTAATCTTTCTCCTTTTGCTCTTTCCTCATTCCTATTTCATCCACTCAAATTTTACCCCTCCATCCTCAATCCCCACTTACTCTCCCAGTACCCAGCCAATTGCAGATTTTTCATCCCTCCCACACAAAATATTTTTCCCCTCTCCATTTTACTCTCCCAGCCCCATCCCATTCTAATCCTCCCCCAACATCAGCTCCCTTCTAGTTCCAGTCTCATCCAGCATCCATTCCCTTCTAGTCCCTGCATCAGCCCATTTCCAGTCCTAGCCTCCCATCAGCCCATTTCCAGTCCTAGCAACCCCCCAACCCAATACCAGTCCTAGCCCTCCTATCAACCTACTTCCAAGTCCTAACCCCCCATCACCCCATTTTCAGTTTAAGCCCCCCCTATAACCCATTACCAGTCCTAACCCCCCATCAGCCTTCTTCCAGTCCTAACCCCATCAGCCCATTTCCAGTCAGCCCCCCATAGCCCATTGCCAGTCCTAACCCCCTTATCAGCCCACAGCCCATTACCAGTCCTAACCCCCCCATAGCCCATTACCAGTTCTAACCCCCCCAACAGCCCTCAGCCCACTACCAGTCCTAACCCCATCAGCCCATTTCCTGTCCTAGCCCCCCCACAGCCCATTACCAGTCCTAACCCCATCAGCCCACCTCAAGTCCTAACCCTTCCCATCAGCCCATTTCCTATCCTAGCCCCCCCATAGCCCATTACCAGTCCTAACCCCCCATCAGCCCACAGCCCATTACCAGTCCTAACCCCATCAGTCCACCTCCAGTGTTAACCCCCCCATCAGCCCCATTTCCAGTCCTAGCCCCCCCATAGCCCATTACCAGTCCTAACCCCCCAGTACCAGTCCTAACCCCCCCCCCCCACAGCCCATTACCAGTCCTAAACCCATCAGCCCACCTCCAGTCTTAACCCCCCCAGCCCATTTCCAGTCCTAGCCCCCCCATAGCCCATTACCAGTACTAACCCCAACAGCCCACAGCCCATTACCAGTCCTAACCCCATCAGCCCACCTCCAGTCTTAACCCCCCCCAGCCCATTTCCAGTCCTAGCACCCCATAGCCCATTACCAGTCCTAACCCCCCCCATCAACCCACAGCCCACCACAAGTCAAGTCCTACCCCCCCCCCCCCCCCCCATCGGCTCAAGGAAAATTTTTTTTTTTAAAAAGCTGGCTGCTACCGCTGCCGCCGCAGCAGAATGGAATGTCCCGCGGGGCTCCCTCTGCCCGTCTGAGTCCCTCCCTCTGCGATGGCTGAGCCCCTCTGTGCCGGCTTTCAGATTCGCGAAGGGAGAGTGTCTCCCTCGCGTCTCTGTTAAGCCCGCAGGGTGCTGATGGGAAATTTCCCATCTGCCCCTGCAGACTTAACAGAGACGCAAGGGAGACACTCTCCCTTCGCGAATCTGAAAGCCGGCACAGAGGGGCTCAGCCGTCGCAGAGGGAGGGAGGGACTCAGCCGGGCAGAGGGGGCCCCGCGGGACACTCCATTCTGCTGCGGCAGCAGCGGCAGCGGTAGCAGCCAGCTTTTTTATTTTTAATTTAATTTTGAAAAAAGCAGAATGTTCTTTGCGCGGGGCCCCCTGAAACGCGGGGCCCTGTGCAAAAAACATTCTTGCTCAATGGACGGGCCGGCCCTGACTCAACACCTTGAATTCAGGGAAAAAAGCTTTTCTGTGGAGCTGAGTGCCCCTGGAAAACATCTGGGAAGATGTAAGAAATGTAAAGAAAAGAAATTCTTTACACTTAAAAACAAGATTTCAAAACCCTGTTCTTATCATCTAAGGACACAAAGGTCACCAATAAAGTACTGTAGCTCTTTTCGAGATTATATTCAGATGAGTCTTCCAAAAATTTAGTCAGATCCTGGCTAATATTTGGAGACAAAATATCTAATCCTTCTCCAAAGTTAGACCCCACTGTTGTGTAGTAGGCAAATAAAATCATTTAGAAAGAGAAATAAATTCTATAATCTGCAATACCTCTCTAAAGTACTTAGTCAAAAAAATTTCTGCAGAAAGCAGATGTGTAATAGGAAAATTCAGGAAGTGGAGATTGTTGGCTCTGGAAAAATTCTCCAGATATTCCAACTTGTAGTGAATAGCAACAGACTCTTTAATTGCGGAAGTACTAGTCTGCTGCATAACCTGCAGTTGACCAGCCATGTTCGAAATAGTGCTATCCACCCCAACTAGACTGATATCCCTGAATTTCTTTAGCCGATCCTGTGAAAATAAAAATAATGACGCCACAGAACTAGACAATTTTAGAGTCTATTTTGGAGATAGCAGTCCACACATCTTTTAAAGGTAACTTCTTCTGATGGCGCTATCAGAGCATCAGAAACCTCTGTTAATATTAGCGCTTTAGGCAATGGACCCAGCACAAAGGAAGGCACAGTCTGCTCCGATAAGCCCCCAGACAAACCAGTAGACAATAACTGAGGATGAGGGATTGGTGTGGGGGGGGGGGGGGGTGTCCACACAGCTGAGCTCAGAGAAGCCCTGTTAGGCGAGATAGGTTAGTCCATGGGCAAGATGAAATGCTTATCCAAGGGGCCAACCATCTTAATCGCAGACACGGCAGAAGGTGGCACCTTAGGAGCAGATTTAATTTTCGATTTACCCATCTAAAACAGGAGTATCCTTCTTGACCTCTCTGCTGCTTTCGACACTGTTGACCACAACCTTCTCCTCGATACCCTGTCCTCGCTGGTTTTAGTGGCTCTGTACTATCCTGGTTCTACTCCTATCTCTCCCATCGCTCTTTCAGTGTGTGTTCTGGTGCTCCTCCTCCTCTGCTACCCCGCTCCCAGTTGGTGTACCTCAAGGATCTGTCCTTGGTCCGCTCCTTTTCTCTCTCTATACCCAGTCCCTTGGTGCGCTTATCTCTTCCCATGGCTTTCAGTACCATCTCTATGCCAATGACTCCCAGATCTACCTCTCAACGCCTGAAATCTCTCTGGCAATCCAGACCTGGATCTCTGCCTGCCTTTCTGACACTGCTGCCTGGATGTCTCACCGCCGTTTGAAATTGAACATGGCCAAGACTGAACTTCTTATCTTTCCCCCTAAAACCTCCCCTCCTCTTCCTCCTTTCTCAATCTCTGTGGATAACTCTGTAATCCTTCCTGTTTCCTTGGCCCGCAATCTGGGGGTTGTCTTTGACTCCTCCCTCTCTTTCTCCACACATATCCAGCTCATAGTTAAGACCTGCCATTTCTTTCTCTATAACATTAGCAAAATCCGCCCTTTCCTTTCTGAACACACTACTAAAACGCTTATCCACTCCTTAATCACCTCCCGTCTTGACTACTGCAACATACTCCTTGCTGGTCTCCCTTTGAATCATCTCTCTCCCCTTCAATCTGTTCAACACTCTGCTGCGCGACTAATCTTCCGCCAGCCTCACCATGCCCATATTACTCCTCTTCTCAAGTCACTTCACTGGCTCCCTATCCATTTCTGCATCCAGTTCAAACTTCTCCTGCTGACCTATAAATGCATTCACTCTGTGGCTCCTCACTACCTTTCTTCTCTTATCTCTCCTTATAACCCCCCTCGGGAATTCCGCTCTTCCAACAAACTGTTTCTATTTGTGCCCTTCTCTTCTACTGCTAACTCCAGACTTCGCTCCTTTCACCTTGCTGCACCTTATGCCTGGAACAAACTACCTGTGTCTGTATGCCAGGCATCCTCTCTGGCCCTCTTCAAATCTAAGTTGAAAACTCACGTCTTCGCTGCTGCCTTTGGATCCTGGACTCACCTGATCTCCTTTTCCTTCCCCTTTCCTTTCCCCTAGTTTTATCCCTGCCTACACCTTCTGTATTTTCTCTTGTATTTGTCTTGACTAGATTGTAAGCTCTGACGAGCAGGGACTGTCTCTTACATGTCTGTACAGCACTGCGTACGACTGGTAGCGCTATACAAATGCTCAGTAGTAGTAGTAGAGTAATGAAACAATAGTACAGCTACTTTAACAAAAGTACCTGAAGTTGCTCCCAGTCTAGTTCTTCATTGCTTTTCTATTGGGTCACCGTTGGATCACCAAGGGGCACCCAAGGGGCGTAACCTGCCCCTTTAGGCATGGCCCAAGGGCCTCTGGCCCAGATGATATACCTACAGAGGGTCTCTAATGCAGACATCACGGGAGGAAGACTGGGGGTTGCCTATTCCACCACCTGCACAGGCCAATCCCCGCCAATGTTGCTCCCCAGACGCCAAGACTTCAGAGCAGCAGGTACCACCAGAGAAACCAAACTCCGTCCCCTCCCCTCGCCGCGATTACCGCTGGGACCAGCTGATATATCTCCAGTGGGTATCTAATGCAGACTTCACGGGAGGAAGATTGGGGGTTGCCTAGTCCACCACCTGCACAGGCCAACCCCTGCTGATGTTGCTCCCCGAACGCTGAGACTTCAGAGAAGCAGGTACCGCAAGAGAAAACCAAACTCAGTCTCAGTCCCCTCCCAGACACTGTATTTTTAACCATATGAATGAGATAAATCTTTCAATTCAAGGTCCTGAAATCACCATTAGGAATGCTACTAGAAATTACAAGTTTCTTGAATAAGCTGCTGATATGGAAGAAGAAAGCAGAGGCAGACATCTTTGCAAACTTTCAAATGCTGGAGGAAATGTTTCACCAAAATTCTCTGTCAGATTTCTTTGAAGAAAGAAATCTGTGAACATCTGAAAACACTTCAGAACTCATTCAAAAGCTATTTCTATCTTGATGGCATTAAAGTTGGATCCATAATCATTTTCATTCTGATATAAACTGTATTGAAGATGTTGACCTGCCAAAGATAAACTCATTGATCTTAGGACAAAACACTTAGGATAACTGGAGTTTAACTCAAAAAGCCTTGGAGAATTCTGGTGTTCCTTGAGAGAAGCTTATCTTTGCCTTGTAAAGTAAGCTATGGAAGCTTTAACTCCATTTGTAAGAACATATCTTTATGAATCAGGATTTTCAACATTTGTAACTGTCAAAACAAAAAAAACTAAAAATTGATCGGCTGTCCAACATGACATGCGTGTTGCCTTGTCAAAGGCCACCCTAAAGTTTAATGTTCTTATTCAAGGTAAGTAACAACAGCCTTCACACTGTTTTTAAAAACTAAAATTTAACTTGCCTATATTTTAAATGTATTGTCTTGTTATTTAATGTGTTAATGAAGAAGCACATATACCACAAATTAGATTTTTTAATATTTTGATATCTATTTCAATATAATTAATTTCTTTCATAATCCTATGAATTTTACTTTATGCATTTAAAAACATTGTTCTGAGAAGGGGTCCATAGGCTTCACCAGACTGCCAAGGGGTTCATGGCACAAAAGAATCCCCACATTAAAACAACTGTTGACAGGTAACTTTCCAGAGCATTCACCTAGGCAAAAGTTAGCAGAACAGTGACTGTTTAATGAACCACTGAGAACCTAGCTGTGCTGGAAGAAGTCTGACTCAACAAAACTTGCCCTGAAGTAATTTGGGTGCTTGCACTTAGGAAGAACCCCAAATGAAAACGTTCTCCTAAGGACTTACATTACTACTACTATTAAACATTTATAAAGTGCTACAAGGCATACAAAGTGCTGTAAAGACATAGAAAGAGAGTCCCTGCTCTCTAGAACTTACAAGCTAATTAAGACAGACAAGACAAAAGATAAGAAGAAGGGGAAAAGCGAAGGGTGAGGAGACATAAGGAATAAGGGGTCAGGATTATCTTATCTTTGTCCACAGAACTATTCACACTGGTGTTCCTTTGTACCTTGCTGATCTGATACACCTTCACACCCCGCACCGTTCTCTCTGTTCTGTCCACTCCAACCGCTTGTTCCTTCCTTCCCTGTCCCAAGCCCACCTAGAATCTACTCAGTCTTCCGCTTTTTACTTTCTTGGGCCCCGCCTCTGGAACTCGCTCCCCCCTGCCCTCCGATTGGATTCTTCTTTCAAATCCTTTAAAACGCATTTAAAAACTCACCTTTTTTGTATGGCATTCAACCTTCCACCCCCTCCCTCACCTCCTACTACTTTCCCCCTTAACGAGTATTGTAATTAACTTCTTTATTGGTTGTCTTGTCTTTTTTTTTTTACTTTTCTGTTCTCTTTCCTTTTCCCCTCTTGGAAACGTCTAAATTGGCATTCTTTTTCCTTTCTGCAGCTTTTTATGATTTTATGTTTGTAAACCGCTCTGATACCCTGTGAAGGGCGGTATATAAAGTTTTAAATAAACATAAACATGATCTAAAAGCAGCTTCAAAGAGGTGGACCTTTAGCATAGACTTGAAAAGGGGCAGAGATGAAGCATGACACACAGACTCAGGGAGCAGGGGCGGCTCAAGGCAATCTGCTGCCTGAGTCGAAGAATGAGATGGCACCCCTCCGCCCCCATCGAGGTGGGCTGGGCTTTTCAGAGCTCCAATCAGGGACCGAACCAAACCAAAAAGCCGATTAGATTATATGGAGGAAATGCAAGATGTTTGCACACCAAGAAACTAAAAGAGCGAGAACCAACAGCACAGTTTATAAAACCAAATTATAACTCATTTTTATTTTGTTGTTATAAACTGCGTTATGGTTCTTGCTTTTTCTTTTTCAACATATATTTTGCATCCATAGTGGATGCAGAGCAGAACCAGGACATGCATCCACAGAACTCAATATCTTAAAAAAAAATCTGATTCTGATCATCTCACTAACAACAAACATTCTCCAGTACCAGACATATTGTGAACTAATACAAAACCCTACAACAAAGAGCACATCTACCATACCATATTAGCCCCAACTTCCAAAACTCACATAAGGACCCCTTGTAAAAAAAGGTCACTGTAAATACTTCAGTGGGCCCTGGAACATCCATACACATATTTGAAAAGCTGAACAAGTCAAATTAATACAGTACAGTATAGATATTTAAGTACAAACTCCATGTTAACAGAACACCTGACCTCAGTCACACACTCAGAATACAGACCCTCACCAAGTACAGAATAAGTAACCACAATCTAATGTACATAGTTCGAGTATGTTATCTAGTTAACAGATTACATATTCCATGTAAATAGTTCTCCCAGGTTGCTCCAAGTTGTTACCCCTGTTATATGTAATACCGAACAGCCTGTTGTTCTGGTTTGTTTTTGTCTATGTGAACGCGCTGATCTCAAAGAGTGCGGTATATAAGAAACTAAAATAAATAAATAAAATAATAAATGTAAAAATAAAAATAGACAAAAATTTAAACTGAAACCCCAAGAAGCCAGACTCTGCATGCAGTACAACATAGATAAATAAGAGATGCAGGGACTCCATATTGTGTAAAATATAAAGATAGCACAAAGTCCAATCACCTAAAATTAAATAAAATTATTTTTTCTACCTTTTTGTCTGACAATTTTATTCTCTGATCATGCTGGTCCTGATCTGAGTCTTCTGCTTTCCTGTCTTCTCTTATCTCCGCTTTCTGTGGTCTATGGTTCATCTGCCATCTCTTCTTTTGTTTTCTTCACTTCCTTCCATCAGCCCATTTCCAGTTCCAGTAACCCTCCCCAGTATCGACCCCTTTCCAGTCCTCCCCTCCCAGTACCCTCCAATGTCAACCGCCTTGCATTCCCATGACTGCCACTAGTGTCCATTCCCTTCCAGTCCCCCTCCTTCCCCACTGTCCAGCCCCTTCTAGTCCAAATACCATCCCAGGTATCAGCTCACGTCCACTCTTAGTGCCACCTCCCCCCGTCAGCTCCCTTCCAGTCACCCTACCCTCTGTCCATCCCCCTTCCAGTGCCATTTGCACATGTCAGCTCCCTTCCAGCCTCCTCCCCATTACCCAGCCACCTACCACTCCCATCCCCAAATGTCAGCTCCCTTCCAATCCCCCTTCAGTACATCCCAGGTGTCAGCTCCATTCCAGCCCCCTCCTTCCCCCACCATATCAGCTCCTTTCCAGCCCCCTCCTTCCGCAGGCAGACCCTCTCAGTATCCGCTCTCTTCCAGTCCTATTCTCCCAACCCCCCACATAGCATGATCACCTTTGATTTAATTAGTGGAGGAGGGATAGTAAGGAAATCCACAGTACTACCCTTTAACTTTCGAAAGGGAGACTATGATAAAATGAGGAAAACAGTTAAGAAAAAAATAAAAGGAGCAGTTGCAAAGGTTAAAGACGTACATCAAGCTTGGGGTGTTGTTGAAAAATACTATCTTGGAAGCCCAGACCAGCTGTATTCCACGCTTTAAGAAAAGTGGAAGGAAGTCCAAAAAAACTGCCAGCATGGTTTAAAGGTGAGGTCAGAGAGGCTGTTGTTGCCAAAAAAAGCATCTTTCAGGAAATGGAAAAAAAAGAGCAAAAACGATGAAACCTGGAAACAGCACAAGCACTGGCAAGTCAAATGCAAGGCATTGATAAGGCAGGCAAAGAGAGAATTTGAGAAGAAGCTTGCTGCGGAAGGCAACAACGCGACATAAAGACCTTTTCAAGTACATTCGTAGCAAAAAACCTGTGAGAGAGTCAGTTGGTCCATTAGATGATAAAGGGGTTAAAGGAAGCACTAAGAGGCGACAAGGCGATAGCGGAGAGACTGAATGAATTCTTTGCTTCGGTCTTTACTGAGGAAGATGTAGGGATGTTACCCATGACTGAAGTGGTATTTAAAGGTGTAGAAGAATTGAAGGAAATATCGATACATCGGGAAGATGTCTTACAACTATTAGATAAACTGAAGAGTAGCAAATCACCTGGGCCGGATGGTATACATCCAAGGGTGGTTGAAAGAACTGAAAATTTGAGATTGCAGACCTGCTATCAGTAATCTGTGAACTATCATTAAAATCATCTCTAATACCTGAGGACTGGAGGATCGCCAATGTAACACCAATTTTTAAAAAGGGTTCGAGGGGTGATCCGGGAAACTACAGACCAGTGAGCCTGACATCAGTACCGGGAAAAAAATGGTAGAAACCATCATAAAGAATAAATTACTCAGCATGTAGATAGTCACGACCTAATGGGAGACAGCCAACATGGCCTTTAGACAAGGAAGATCTTGTCTTACTAATCTGTTATGTTTTTTGAAGGAGTGAATAAACAGGTGGATAAAGGTGAGTCGGTTGATATTGTGTATCTGGACTTTCAGAAAGCCTTTGACAAGGTCCCTCATGAGAGACTTTTGGCAAAACTAAAGAGTCATGGGATAGGAGGCAGTGTACTACTGTGGATCAGGAACTGGTTAAAAGATAGAAAGCAGAGGGTAGGGCTAAATGGCCAATTTTCCCAATGGAGAAAGGTGAATAGTGGTGTACCCCAGGGATGCTGTGCTGGGTCCGCTGCTTTTTGACATATTCATAAATGACCTGGAAAGTGGGAATAACAAGTGAGGTTATCAAATTTGCAGATGACACAAAACTATTTAAAGTTGTTAAAACCCAGGAGGATTGTGGAAAATTGCAAGAGGATCTTGATAAATTGGAAGACTGGGCATCAAAATGGCAGTTGAAATTTAATGTGGAGAAGTGGCAAGGTTATGCACCTAGGGAAGAAACAACCCAAACTATGGTTACACGATGCAAGGTTCCACATTAGGAACCACCACCCAGGAAAAAGATTTAGGCGTCATTGTGGATACCTTGTTAAAAACCCTCGGCCCAGTGTGCAGCGGCGGCCAAGAGAGCAAATAGAATGCTAGGTATGATAAGGAAAGGAATGGAAAATAAAACAAAAGATATTATAATGCCTCTATATCGTTTCCATGGTGAGACCGCACCTTGAATATTGTGTGCAATTCTGGTCGCCGTATCTTAAAAAGGATATAGCGATTTTAGAAAAGGTTCAGAGAAGAGCCACAAAAATGGTAAAGGGGATGGAAGGGCTACTCCTATGAAGAAAGGCTAAAAAGGTTGGGGCTCTTTAAGCCTGGAGAAGAGACGGCTGAGGGGAGATATGATAGAAGTCTATAAATTAATGAACGGAGTGGAACGGGTAAACGTAGTATCAATTGTTTACCTTATCAGAATATGGAAAGACTAGGGGACATGCAATGAAGCTACAGGGTAAACTATTTAAGACTAATAAAAGAAAATATTTTTTCACTCAACGTGTAATCAAACTCTGGAATTTGTTGCCGGAGGATGTAGTAAAGGCTGTTAGTGTAGCTGGGTTTAAAAAAGGTTTGGACAAGTTCCTGGAGGCAAGGTCCATAAACCATTATTAAGAAGGGACCCAGGATATCAATGCTTGAACCAGTACAAGCATTGTGGAACCTGTGTCCCTTGGGGAAACTGCTAGGTACATATGACCTAGATTGGCCACTGTTGGAAACAGAATGCTGGGCTTGATGGACCTTGGTCTGACCCAGTATGGCATATCTTATGTTCTTATATGTTCTTATCAGCCCATTTGTAGCCCTAGCCCTTAGTTTTCTTCCAGGGCCAGCGGCATTCTCCTCCCCTCGCCCATTAGCGCATTTCCAGTCCCAGCCTATTTCCATTTCTATCCCCCTAATCAGCCCACTCCAGTCCTAGCCCCCCAATAAGTCCTTTTCCAGTCCTAGCCCCCCTAATCAGCCCATTTCCAGGCCTAACCCCACCAATCAGCCCATTACCAGTCCTAGCCCCCCTCCCAATCAGCCCATTTCCAGTTCTAACCCTCCATAAGCCCATTTCCGGTCCTTACCCCCCCATTAGCTCATTTCCAGTCCTAACCCTCCCCCCCATCAACCCATTACAGTGCTGCCCCCAGCGCAGCCCAGCCCAACCTTCAAAGGGAAATTTTAAAAAACAAAAACAAAAAAACGTTCGGAGCTGCTGCCGCTGCCACTGCAGCAGCAGCAGAATGAAGTGCCCCGCCAGTGGGCTCAAATAACAGAGCCGCAAAAAAGGGAAAATTCTCCCTTCGCGGTGCTGAAAGGAGAGCTCTGCAAGGGAGGTGGAGGGGGGGGGGGACCGCGGGGCACTTTATTCTGCTGCTGCCATGGTGGCAGTGGCTCCGATCATTTATTTATTTTATTTTTTAAGGCCGAGTGAGGCGGTCTTTTTGGGGGCAATTTTTGCTGCCCCCAAAAAGCTGCCACCTGAGGCCACCACCTCACTCGGCCTCATTATAGAGCCGCCCCTGTCGGGGAGCTTGTTCCAAACATAAGGAGCAGCAAAATGAAAGAACCGAAGTTTGGACTTGGCAGTGGAAGAAAAGGGTAAAGAGAGAAGCAAGCCATTAGAAGAGCAGAATTCATGAGGAGAGGCGTGGAGAGGGAGGAGAGAGGAAAGGTAGTAAGGAGCAGAAGAGTGAATGCACTTATAGGTCAGAATCTTGAATTATATCTATGCCAATCATCCTCACACCTGTTCCCAGGCCAATGAGATCATGTACCAAACACAGCAAGTTCCAACACAGAAGACCCAGGCACGTAATTCCCATCACAGCAGAAGCACCCACTTCTCCACCCACCTATACCTACCACCCTATAAAATGAACCTTGGTGAACGCATGCTGCCTGCAACAAAATACAGATTCTCCAGGACTTGATAACTGACAACAAGCTAGACATGATGTGTATCACAGAAACATGGTTCTCTGACAGTGGCAACATTCTGCTCAATCAGATCAGTACTGACACTCACACCATCCACAACTGCCCACACAGCAACACTACAGGAGGAGGCGTCTGCAGCCTCTCATGCAAAATGCTTGAATTTGAGAACGACAGCATCACCTCCACACCAGCTATTGACATCCTCAGGATTTCAAATGAACACATCACCATTTGCCTGGTTTACAGAGCACCACACAACAATGCCGAGGAGCTCGACACCCTCCTTGACACAGTCTGCTCTCATACTTCCCACAGCAAACACTTCATTCTCCTCGGAAACCTGCCATCCACCTCAAGCAACTAAAATACCACCTTTCTTCAGGCCATGCAGGACCTGCAATACACACGAGTCATCAACACCCCTACAACACAACAAAGGTGGAATCCTAGACCTGGTCTTCCTCCTCAATCTCCTCTTAACTACGGCTGGGTACATCCCCAACCACAATCTCAGTTCCCTGGTCAGACCACCATCTCATCACGGTCACACTACCCCAGCAATGCATCAAGTATGCACCCCGATACGCCACCTCCATAGCTAGACACTTTGTAGCATTCAACGAACAGACCTTCCTGCAACATACCTTGCCAGCCCTGAAGGAACTCAGACTAGAGACCACAGCTGACCTTGAGGCAGCAATAACCGCATGGCACGTAACTATCTCAGCAGCAGCCTACACACCTTTACGAGCCAGCTTTACTAAGCAACGCAGACAGGCGCCATGGTACTCCACCAAGTTAAGAGAACAGAAACGGGCCTTCGCCGCACAGAATGCCAATGGAGGAAATGCAGAGACCCTGAACTGCATGTCATATATATGGAAAAACTCAAGGCCTACTGCGACAATACACTGGGGGGCAAAGAAGTTCTTCCACAACATCCAGAACAAAATGCTCAACAAGCCCAGAGAGCTCTTCAACATGGTCAAATCACTCACAAGGGATACCACCCAACCACACCAAAGACACGCCCTCAACCCTGCCACCTCCTGACCAAACACAGATCCGTCAACCCCCTGCCCTAGTCATACCTACCCTATGTGAGGGAACAGACGACCTCCAAGCCTGGACTATCGTAGGGAACTTACCATTAGAAGAAGTCGATGCGATTATCTCTGGCTATCAACACAAGGACATCCCCTGCTGGACCCATGGCCAGTGGCGTGGGTAAAGAACACAAAGAACCACTTCCTACCATTCATATCAAACATAATACACAAATCCCTTTTCCATGCCTACCTCCCCCCCCCTCACTCAAACAAGCCTATACCCATATACCCATCCCTTCTAAAGAAACTCAACCTGGACCCCAAGTCACCCACCTCTTATCGACCCATCACCAGTGTACCATTCCTAGCGGAAGTAATAGAAAAAGCAGTTCAAATACAGCTCCAGGAGCACATCGACCAGCACGCACCTCTGGACCAAAATCAGCATGGATTCCGCCCACACTACAGTGAGGAATCCCTGCTGACCTCCCTGCTATCAACCTCATCGAAGTAACAGAAAACAAGTCAAGAGGCTTCATTCTGCTTTTTCTGGACATCTCCTCTGCTTTTAACATAGAAACATGATGACAGAAAAAGACCACATGGCCTATCTAGTCTGTCCTTCCATATCAACAACTACAACAGTCCCCTTTTTACCTTTAGAGATCCTCTGTGTTGGTCCCATGCTTTTTTGAATTCAGTTACTGTCCTCATCTCTACCACCTCCACTGGGAGACTATTCCACAGATCCACTACTCTTGCCGTAAAGAAATATTTCCGCATATCACTCCTGAATCTATCTCCCTTCACCCTCATCCCATGTCCCCTCATAGCAGAACTGCTTTCATTGAAAGAGGGCTCTCTCCCTGAACATTTATGCCACGGAGGTATTTAAACATCTCAATCATATCACCTCTATCCCGCCTTTCCTCTAAGGTGTACATATTAAGATCCTTAAGTCTGTCCTCATATGCTTTATAATGAAGCCCATTAATCATTTTAGTAGCAAACCCTCTGCACCGACTCCATCCTGTTCACATCCTTTTGAAGGTGCGGTCTCCAGAATTGCACACCATACTCCAAATGAGGTCGCACCAAAGATTTATACAGAGGCATTATCACCTCCTTTTTTCTGCTAGCCATTCCTCTCCGTATGCACCCAAGCATCCTTCTAGCTTTTGCCGTCGCCTTTTCTACCTGTTTAGCTACTTTAAGATCATCAGACACAACCACGCCTAGGTCCCGCTCTTCTTTAGTGGACAAAAGTACTTCACCTCCTATACTGTATTGCTCCCTTGGATTGCTGCAGCCCAAATGCATGACCTTACATTTTTTAACATTAAATCCCAGCTGCCAAATTCTAGACCATTCTTTCAAGCTTAGCTAGATCCCTCCTCATGTTATCTACACCTTCCTGGGTGTCTACTCTATTGCAGATTTTGGTATCATCCGCAAAGAGGCAAACCTTACCCGGACAGCCCTTCCGCTATATCACTAACAAAGATGTTAAAAAGAATCGAAACCAAGGACAGATCCCTGGGACACACCACTGGTAACATCTCCTCAGAGTGAGCTCCATTTACTTGTATTCTTTGTCGCCTCCCACCCAACCAATTTCTAACCCAAGCAGTAACTTTAGGGTCCATCCCTAGGGTGCTCAGTTTGTTTATAAGTCGCCTGTGAGGAACAGTGTCAAAGGCTTTAATGAAATCTAAATACACCACATCTAGAGCTCTCCCTCGGTCCAACTCCCTGGTCACCCAGTCAAAGAAATCAAATCAGATTTGTCTGACAAGACCTGCTTCTGGTGAATCCATGCTGCCTTGGATCCTGTAATCCGCTGGACTCCAGAAACCTCACTATTTTCTCTTTCAGCAGCGTTTCCAATAATTTACTCACCACCGAAGTTAAACTAACGCGGCCTGTAGTTTTCAACCACATTTTGACACAGTATCTCACCAAACGCTGCTAAACCAACTCAGCGAGATTGGAGTGCAGGGTAAGCCGCTCCAGTGGTTGCACTCGTATCTCTCGCAATGCTGCCAACAGGTCAGAATAGGACTAACCTCATCATCCCCTACACACTGCCACAAGGAGTAGCCAGGGATCCGCACTCTCATCTCTACTATTCAACATATAGGTCCGCCCCCTTTGCACAACCATCCAAAAGCACAGCATCAGATAGCTGGTTTACGCTGATGACATAATGGTATTCACGCTGTTCTCCACAGCAGCCCCAGACTACTCCAAGCTTTCAGCATGCTTTGAGGAAATGGTCCAGTGGGGCTCAAGCATCACAACCTGACAATCGACCTTAACAAAACTGAGATTCTGCACGTTACCAGAGACTCTGAGTTTATGCCTCCAACATCCATCAAAATCGGTGACACAGACATTAAAGTTAAAAACCAGATCAAATACCTTGGAGTTGTCTCGACTTTCAGGCACACATCAAAAATGTCACAAAGGCAGTTTAGTTCAAGCTCAAAACTCTACGCAATCTGTGCCCCTACTCTCCTCTGATGACTTTCACACAGTCTGCCAGGCTACAATCACTGCCCTGCTTGATTATTGCAATTCAGTATACTACAGCTTCCCAAATGCACCATCCATCCACTACAGCTTGCTCAGAACACTGCAGCATGAACAATCTGCAGAACACCTAAAAACTCCCACATTACACTTTTTTTTTTATTTATTGTCACACTGCCCCCCTAGTGGTGATGGCGTGGCACGACAGAAGGGCGTGGACAGGGAGGAGAAAAGTTTGTTTTGTGGAGGAGGTTGGTTCTCTTGCAGGGCCCAGGCTTCTACAGGCCTGGTAGCCTTCTGTATAACTAACACTCCCAAGAATTTACAGTCCGAGTATAGGGAAATTGTAAGGCTTTTATTTTCCTCTTTGCAAACAGGTTCTTTAGCCCAGAATACAACACATGAAAAGAAATATCCTTGCTTCAGGTTAAGGGAAAACACGTACTGAAAAACACTGTTAACTTCACAGCACAGGTAAATGAAATACAGCATCCACTTTTATCCCAAACCACAGCTATGCCTCTGCTAGGGCTCAATCCTTTCTGATAGGCAATAGTTAACGTCCATGGGAATGTCCAAGGGGTCCTCCTGGTATTCGACCTGCATGGGCTCACAGTCCAGAATGTTTGGAGGCTCTCCTTCAGGCTTTCTGCCTAGCGCTTGGATGATGCGCCAATAGTCAGCGTTACAAGGTAAGTCCTGGCTTTGTATATTTTATACTGAGGACAATCTCTCCTGCATACAGTTCCTTCTCTAGTAGGCTTCCTGTTAACTGCAGGTCTGTACTTTGTTTCATGAAGGCCTCTTGAAGGACAGCATGCTCTAGTGCCTGACTCCTTCTGTGTCACAGCATTCATAAAATCATCATTATAAAATTGGCATTTACCTTTTCTTCTAAGGCGGTCTCCGGGAGGTGAAGGCTGAGGTTGGGCCTGCTGGGTCTTGGATTCTCAGGTGCCCAGGTAGGCCTCTGCTTCCTAGTTCTGCCTTCTGCTGGAGTCAGGGCATACTGGTGCCATGGTTCCTTTCTCCCACGGCTTTGGAAGTGACCCTTCTCAATTCTTCTTTCACCCCTTTCACTGCCGTTCACTGGTGCTCCTTCCAACAGTTGCTGGCTCCTATTAAGTTAGGCCTGGGACCCTCTGTTATAGTCACCTTCTTTCAGGGTTAGCTTCTTTATAAAACCTTTCCCTCCTGGAAAGTATATCTTTTCCTCTTTTGCAATGTTTAAAGTAGGTTCCTGTTCGGTAATCCAGTTTAGTCCTCCACAATCGGTAGTGCCCCTCCTCCTGCAGCCCGGAGACTGGACCAATCAAGTCTTCTGTAGTATATATGCAGACGGAGCTCCCAGAAGCCCCCAGTGTGTCCAGTCTCCTTGCAGCTTGAGGACTGCTGTGCCCTTTAGGGCACACTAAGTGACACTTGAAGGAGCAACACTAGTTAGTTAGTTCTTTTGGGGTTTTGTTTTTGGTCCTTTATTTACCATTTCTTTGCTAGGTAGCTGTATCTTTAAAAAAAAAAAAAAAAATCCATTACCACAGGGGACATCCTGGGGGAAGCCAGACCTGCATTGGGCTCCTGCCTTCCTGCCTGGGGATTTCTGAAGCCTGGGTTGAGCTCTCCCCTAGGCTGTACGGGGAAGAGCCATACCTGCTACAGCATTGTCTGGTACCTGGAGAAGCTGGCTGAGTTCCTGGCTGTTTCCTGAGCTGGTAGGAGTTTTCATTTCCTTACCTTTCTCGGGCACTGCTGCTCCCTCCTGTTTGATTTGTCAGAGGGTCTGTCAGCTCCCCTGCCTCACGATTTACATTTTTTCCTGAATTTTTTCGCTTGCCCTGTATTTGAGGGTCGTTTTCTTTCTTTTCCATGTTATTTGGTTGCCTTTGTATTTTCGCGCCGTTTTTTACCGCGGGTGAAAAAGTGCGGCGGCCATTTTGAATTTCTAAAGAGTGCTTTTTAGGGGCATTTTTTAACACTTGTGCACGGGTTCCCCTGGCATTTTTGGGGTTTTTTTTGCTGGCTTTTTTTCTTTGGGCACCCCTGGTTTTCTGGGTTTTTTTTTTTTTTATTTAAAAAAAAAAAAAAAAAAAAAAAAAAAAACGTTTTAAATTTAAGTCTGTACTGATTTGCATAGGGTTGGTCCCTTTGGTGTGGGCTTCCCTGTTTCTGTTCCCTTCTTTCCCGCTGGGCGGAGGTTGCTTTAGCATGGCTGCCAAACCCCAATGCATGGATTTGTGGGTCCCGCAGAGGTTGCAGTGGACTGACTCTGGCATCTGCAGGGGCTGTGCTTCAGTTTCTTCAGACCTGGAGCGTCCTATTGAAGTTAAGGAACAGCTTATCCCCGGGGACACTTCTCTTTTGGGGGACAGTGTCCCTTCAACGAGCATCCCCCCTTCTGGATCGGTCCCACCGTCCAATGATTCGGTACCTGAGCTCCAACATGCGGCTATAGTAGCGCCGCCAATGGACTTTTCCCCTGATTTCGTTCTCCTCATGCATCAGGCTTTCCGCTTGAGCCGGTCCGGTCAGTTGCCGGAGGCTTGGCCCGCCTCTCTCCCCTCAGACCCGCAGGGGAGGTTCAGCGGTCTTCCCAGCCCGCGGTCAAGCGGCTCAAGTTGGTGGACCAGGATCAGGTCAACCCTTTGTCTCCCGGATTCCGAGGCGGAGGGTGATCCTGAGACTGAGGCTGAGGAGCTAGAGGACGGGGAGATCCCTGAGCCGGAAGATCAGGCTCGGATCATTCGGGTGTTTCGAAGGGACGAGCTGATCCCTTTGGTCACGGAGTCTCTGCAAGCGCTTAATCTATCTGCGGTGCGGCCCCTGGAGGAGGAGGGTCTTGAGGATCCTCTCATTCAGGCGGTCAGGGATGCCCAGGTAGTTTTCCCCGTGCACCGCGTGGTTGAGCAGATGATCCATGCGGAGTGGGAGCAGCCGGAATCCGGTTTGAAAGGGATTCGGACCATGAATCGTCTTTACCCCCTTGCCGACAAGGACAGGGACTTGTTTAAGTCTCCACGAGTGGATGCTGCAGTTTCGGCAGTGACCAAGAAAACCACCATCCCGGTTGAAGGGGCTGCGGGCCCTGAAGGATGTTCAGGACAAGAAGGTTGATAATTTGTTGAAGCAAGCCTTCGACACCAATGCCTTGTCTTTGCAAGCCTCTATTTGTGGGGCGTGGGTAGCTCGGGCTTGTTTGCGGTGGTCACAGCATCTGCGCTCGGGTTCCGGTCTAGAACCACACCAGGGTCTGCTGGACGTTACCCGCATGGAGTCGGGATCGGCCTACTTGGCGGATCTGTTTTATGATTTAATCCGCTCCTTAGCGAATAGTATGGCCTCCGTGGTAGCGGCGCGCCGGTCCATCTGGTTGCGCAACTGGGCGGCTGACGGTTCTTCCAAGTCTCGCCTCAGTAAGCTGCCCTTTAAGGGCAGATTGTTATTTGGTGAGGCTCTCGATAAGTTGGTGAAGGATCTCGGTGAGTCTAAGGGTGGACGGCTTCCGGAAGATAAGCCTAAGCTCAATAGATCGTCCACCTCGGCGCGCGGTCAGTTTCGGGATTTTCGCAGGTTTCGTTCCTCCCGACTGTGGACATCGCAGCGAGGTCGTTTTGGAACCCGTCATCAAGGATTTCGTGGTTTCAGGGGAGCGGGAAGAGGCTTCTCCGGAGCCGCCTCTTCCTCGGCCTCTTCCTTTAATCGCAAGCCACAATGAAACGAGGCGGGCTCTAGAGGGAAGCCCGGTTATCGGGGGTCGTTTTGCGCGACTTTCTTCCTTCTTGGGCCCAAATTACGTCAGATCGGTGGGTGCTGCAGATTATAGAAGAAGGTTATGCCCTGGAGTTTGCGTACCCACTTCCAGATTCCTTTGTTCTGTCACCCAGCAAGGGAGCTCAAAGGACGCGGGACATCCGCGTGACCCTGGATCGGCTGCTTTCACTGGGGGCAGTGGTTCCGGTTCCTCCTTTGGAAAGAGGCGCAGGTCGCTACTCCATCTATTTTGTGGTTCCCAAAAAGGGCGGCTCTCTTCGTCCGATCTTGGATCTCAAAGGCGTGAATCGCGCCTCTCAGAGTGCCGCACTTCCGTATGGAGACCCTGCGGTCAGTCATCGTAGCTGTGCGTCAGGGAGAGTTTTTGACGTCCCTCGATCTCACCGAGGCCTATTTACACATTCCCATCCGGCCCTCTCATCAACGGTTTCTCCACTTCGCGCTTCCGTGGGGCCACTTCCAATTCCGGGCCATGCCGTTCGGACTCGCCACGGCTCCCCGCACCGTCACACAGGAAAAGGTTGTCTGTGTGGCGGCCTAGCGCAAGGCGGGCATCTGGTCCATCCGTATCTCGACGACTGGTTGATTCGAGCAAAGTCCAGTCGGGAGTGTGGGCAAGTCACGAGCAGGGTGGTGGCTCTGCTGCGGTCCCTCGGCTGGGTGGTGAACGAATGCAAGAGTTGTCTGTGTCCGACGCAGGATCTCGAGTCCCTGGGGGTTCGCTTCGACACAGCACGGGGCTTGGTGTGCCTTCCGTTAGCGCCGCTTTCTGGCGTTGCGGGCTCTTGTCCGACTCTTCTGAGGGATGCCCGCTCCGTCGGCGTGGTGGTACCTGCGGCTCCTCGGAACGATGGCAGCGACCTTGGAGGTGGTGCCTTGGGCGCGCTTCCACATGCGTCCGCTGCAGAGTGCTCTTCTGCGCCGTTGGTCCAACCAGTTCGACTCATTGAACAAGAGATTGCCTTGCCCAAGGGCAGTTCGCCGATCACTACGGTGGTGGCTATCCTCCGAGAACCTGACGCGGGGGATTCCCTTGGAGCCTCCACTTTGGGTTCCGTTCACAACGGAATGCGAGCTTAACCGGCTGGGGGGGTCACTGCGAGACCCGCTTCGCTCAGGGGGAATGGTCTCCCCGGGAGGCTTCTTGGTCGATCAACCGTATCGAATTACGGGCAGTACGGCTAGCCCTGTTGGCCCTGGAGACTCTAGTCCTCGGCCGACCGATGCGAGTCCTGTCGGACAATGCGACCACAGTAGCTTACATCAATCGCCAAGGGGGCATCGGCAGCGTGTCCTTGGAAGCAGAAGCGACGGCCTTGTTCAATTGGGTGCAGACTCGTCTTCCGGCAATCTCGGCAGCACACATTGCAGGCGCAGACAATGTCCAGGCCGATTTTCTCAGCAGAGTGCGGGTAGACCCCGGAGAGTGGGAGCTTAACCCACAGGTTTACGCGCAAATAGTCCGGCGGTGGGGTCCGCCAATCATGGATCTCATGGCGACATTTCAATCGGCCAAGACAGGGCGCTTCTTCAGCAGATGAAGGGAGCGCATGTCCGAGGGGATCGACGCTCTCATTCAGCCGTGGCCAACGTCCGGTCTTCTTTATGTCTTTCCTCCGTGGGCTCTGATCGGCCGGGTCGTGTAACGCATCGAGAGCCATCGGGGTCGAGTGCTGCTGGTGGCCCCGGATTGGCCCCGGAGGCCCTGCTATGCCGATCTGGTCCGGCTGCGCGACGGCGTTCCATGGCTCCTGCCCGCGCTGCCGGATCTTTTTCTTCAGGGTCCCTTGCGGATGCCCCAAGTGGATCGATTCTCGCTTACGGTTTGGCCATTGAGAGGGCTCGGCTGAAAAAGAAGGGCTACTCCCCCACGGTGATTTCTACCCTTCTGCGGGCGAGGAAAACGTCCACTTCTCTTACTTACGTTCGGATTTGGAGGATCTTTGAGGACTGGTGCTCCCGGCGGGGAGTCCGGGCGGCGACGGTTTCCGTGCCCGTCGTTTTAAGTTTTCTTCAGGATGGTTTCGATAAGGGCCTTGCGGCTAGTTCCCTGAAAGTCCAGTTGGCGGCTATCTCGTGTTATCGAGGCAAGGTTTTGGGCCGTCTTCTCGGGGCTCCTCCGGATGTACGTCGTTTCCTTACGGCTGTTTTTCATTTGCGGCCCTCCCGCAGGATTTTCGTTCCTCCGTGGGACTTGAATTTAGTGCTGCGGGCACTGGTTCGTGAACCTTTTGAGCCCCTGAGTAGGGCGTCCCTGAAGGATCTCACGCTGAAGACAGTTTTTCTTGTAGCCATCTGTTCGGCACGGCGCATTTCTGATCTGCATGCATTGTCCTGCCGAGAACCTTTTTTGTCTTTTTCCGCGGATCGGATCGTCCTCCGTCCGGTCCCTTCCTTTTTGCCAAAGGTAGTGTCTCCTTTTCACATGAATCAGGCAGTGTTCCTTCCGGTGCTTTCTTCGCACTCTGTCGGGCCGGCGGACAAAGGTCTTTACCGGCTCGATGTGAGTCGTACGCTTCGTCGTTATCTGAAGGCTACCGAGACTTTTCGGAAAACTGACCGTCTTTTCGTGCTCTTCGGGGGTGCGCGTAAAGGGGAAGCGGCGGCTAAAGCCTCCATTGCAAGATGGCTCAAGGAAGCGATCGCGTCTGCGTATCTGTTGCAGCAGCGGTCTGTTCCGGAGGGGCTACGGGCTCATTCCACTAGGGCTCAGGCGACCTCTTGGGCGGAGTATAGCCTAGTTCCGCCAGCAGATATCTGTAAGGCGGCCACTTGGTCGTCTCTGCATGCTTTCAGTAAACACTATCGCTTAGATGTGTCAGCGGCTCGGGATTCCTGTTTTGGTTCGGCGGTTCTGCGCGCCGGATGGCAAGGTCCCGCCCGGTCTTGACTGCTCTGTTACATCCCGATTGTGGAGGACTAAACTGGATTACCGAACAGGAAATGGAAATTACACTAACCTGGTAATTGTAGTTCCTGGAGGGTCCAGTTTAGTCCTCCTTCCCTCCCGACTATCTGCTATAATAATGCGGCGCGCTTTTCCGAACGGTTGATCATAAGACGGTTCCTCTTTTCCGTTCGGACCTTTTTTCTTTACAGCCACGTTTTTTGCTATGGCTCTTCCTTTTCTCAGGTGTTCAGTCAGCTCCTGAGATTTCTGATGGTGAGCTGTGTTTTGCTTGCCGGGGCGTCGGTACCGGCGCAATACAGTGTTCTGACTTCCTCGTTTTGGGAGGGTGTTGGATATTTATTGGGGGGTACAAATTGTTCTTTAATTATGTCATTTTGTATATTAATCTAATGTGTTGCTTCGTTAAGTATGCTTTGTTACTAGTACACTGGGGGCTTCTGGGAGCTCCGTCTGCATATATACTACAGAAGACTTGATTGGTCCAGTCTCCAGGCTGCAGGAGGAGGGGCACTACCCGATTGTGGAGGACTAAACTGGACCCTCCAGGAACTACAATTACCAGGTTAGTGTAATTTCCATTTTCTGTACCTGGCTTGGCCTGGGTCTGCTAGGCCGGATCCCTTGGTCAGGACTCCTCTCCTTGGATCCTCCAGATATCTGTAAAAATCTGGAACTGAAACTTCCTGCAAGACTCCTTGACAGTCTCCTTGCCCATCTGGAGCTGTCTGCCAATCTCCTTGTCTTTCTCTTTCTCGCCAACCTCCTTCTCTGTACCGGTCTCTTTGCCACTCTCCTTGTCTCTCTCTTTCTCTCCAACCGGAGTCTGAATCCGAGTCTTTTTGCCACTCTCCTTGCCTCTCCGACTTCCTCCAGTCATCTGAGCATTTAAGAGGAGTTCTTCCCTTTCTGCATTGGGTGTTGGCTGGAATTACATCATTGGCTCTAAGGCGTGGTTCTTCAGACCTCCAGAGGTCTCTCTGGCTCCCTCTATGTGGCTCCTCATGATGCTGCAGCTCGTCTTTACCTCTTTTTTCTGTGTTTAAAACCTTTCCTTCTGCCTGCAGCTGGTCTGCAGTGCCACATTATGCAATTTCAATTTTAACGCAAGATATACACTACACCTATTTTAAGGTCCTTTCACTAGTTACCCATCATCTCTAGAATCAAATTCAAAGCCATCACAATCATCCATAAAGCTCGGAACAGGCTTACTGCCCATCACCTCCAAAGATCAATCAGCAGCCCCAGCTCCGACAGGCCCCACAGGCAGACCACTCAGTCTGCCAAAACAAATCCGCACTAGCACCAATATGTCTGCCACAAGTCTTTCCCTCTTTATGCACCCACTCTATGGAACACACTGCTATCTACCGTAAGAAATATCCAGGAGAGAAAAGCCTTTTGTAAACACTTAAAGACATATCTCTTCCAGGAATACTATGACACATGATGACCCACCAAGAAATCACTCCCACTCTTACCTACCCCTCACAGCATACCTAATCACCTACGCACCACCACCAACCTTGATCCCATGATCTCCCCCCCAAGATACCCCATTAGCCCTGAAATGTACGAGTACTCCCCACTATCCTGTTAATAAATTGTACACTGTTTTGACTGGTAGAAAAATGGTATACCAAATACAGTTAAATAAATAAATAAAATACGGAAATGGAAAGGAAGCCAGTGAAATTATTTGAGAAGAGGGGATATATGAATATATTGAGGCTGGTGAAAGATAAGTCGCGCAGCAGAGCCATGAACAGATTGAAGGGGAGAGAGGTAGCTAAGAGGGAGAAGAGCAAGAATGAGGTTGCAATACTCAAAAAACGGGAAGTAATTAGAGTGGACAAGTGTTTTAGTATTGTGTTCAGAAAGGAAGGAGAAAATTTTGTTAATGTTATAGAGAAAGAAATAACAGGTTTTAGCTATCTGTTGGATATGTGAGGAGAAGGAATGGGAGGAGTCAAAGATGGTAAAGGGGATGGAAGGATACTCCTATGAAGAAAGGCTAAAAAGGTTAGGGCTCTTTAACCTGGAAAAGAGACGGCTGAGGGGAGATATGATAGATAAATTAATGAACGGAGTGGAACGGGTAAACGTAGATCGACTGTTTATGTTATCAGAATATAGAAAGACTAGGGGACATGCAATGAAGCTACAGGGTAAACTATTAAGACTAATAAAAGAAAATATTTTTTCACTCAACATGTAATCAAACTCTGGAATTTGTTACCGGAGGATGTAGTAAAGGCTGTTAGTGTAGCTGGGTTTAAAAAAGGTTTGGACAAGTTCCTGGAGGAAAGGTCCATAAACCATTATTAAGAAGGGACCCAGGATATCAATGCTTGAACCAATACAAGCATTGTGGAACCTGTGTCCCTTGGGGAAACTGCTAGGTACATATGACCTAGATTGGCCACTGTTGGAAACAGAATACTGGGCTTGATGGACCTTGGTCTGACCCAGTATGGCATATCTTATGTTCTTATGAACCAAGGTTGTAGGCTGAGGAAACAGGAAGTAGAAGAGTGTTATCCACAGAGACAGAGAAAGGAGGAAGGGGGAAGAAGGTTTAGGGGAAAAATAAGAAGTTCGGTTTTTGCCATGTTTAATTTCAAACAGCGGTGAGACATCCAGATGGCAATGTCAGACAGACAGGCAGAGAGGCGGGTCTGGAGTGTTAAAAAGATATCAGGTGTAGAAAAGATAGATCTGAGAATCATTGACATAAAAATGATACTGAAATCCATAGGAGGAGATGAGAGCAGCAAGGGATTGGGTATAAAGAGAGAAAATGAGAGGGCCGATCCCTGGGGTGCACCAACTGAGAGACGAATAGCAGTAAAGGAGGAACCACCAGAAGAAACACTAAAAGAGCGATGAGAGACAGAAGAGAACCAGGACAGTACAGAGTCCCTAAAACCAATTGAGTTCAATGTGTTAAGGAAAAGGTGGTGATCAACAGTGTCAAAAACAGCAGAAAGGTCAAGAAGGATGAGAATAGAGCATAGACCCAGGAACAAGTCACTGGAGATTTGGTAGAATGAAAGGGATGCAAGTCAGATTGAAGTGGATCCAGCAAGGCTTGAGAGGAAAAAAATTCAAGACAAAGGCAGAGGACTGCACGCTCAAGAAGTTTAGTAATGAAGGGAAGGGAGATAGATCGATATTTAGAAGGACAACTAGGGTCAAGAGAAGGTTTTTTTTAAGGAGAGGTGTGATTACAGCATGCTTGAAGTTATTCCTTCTCCAAATTTATTTTAACAGCCCTATGTATCCCCCACTTTGTCTCATTCCCTCTGCATTGATGACTTTGCCTGCCTGTGTTCATCTTTTTGTTTTCTGTCTCCTCTTGAGAACTGCATCCGTTTCTTTGTCCTCTTATTTTTATTTACTTCCTTTATAAACATAATTGCTGCCATATTCAGTAGCGTAAGTTCCAATGAGAGGCCCAAACAAAATTTTGCTGAGGGCCCCCCATTGTCATGGTGGCGCACCCCCCAGTGTGGGCCCCCCTTCGTGCTGCACTCTTCCTGTGCGGGGCCCCCACCCATGCAGCAGTGGTAAACTTACTTGAGTGGCCTAGTGGTTAGGACAAGGTACTTCAGGCCGGAGGGCCAGGGGTTCAAGTCCCACCTGGGGACAGCAATCTCAGGCCGGAGGGACTGGGATTTCTAGTCCTATAGGCACTCCTTGTGGTCTTGGGCAAGCCACTTAACCCTCTCCATTGCCCATGTTCCCTGTAAGTATTAGCGTATGTGTGTCATATCCCCTCGTGTTAAATGTATCTCCCAATTGACCGCTTTGACCCAGTGAAAAGCGGGATATAAATACAGCTAAAAGTGAAGATGATCTGAAACATTTGCTTCTCACAATCAAAGAACATAGTCTCAAAATGGGCCTGCACCTTAATGTAAAGAAGACAAAGATCATGACAACTGGCATAATCAAACAGGTTCATCGTTGAAGGAGAAGAAATTGAAATTGTGAACAACTTTAACCTACTTGGATCAACTATCAATAAAGAAGCAACAAGCAGTCAAGAAATCAGACTACGCATTGCTCTTGGCAGAATGGTTATGAAAGACCTAGATACGATTCTTAAGAGCAGAGATGTCTCTCTCCATACAAAGATTCGACTTGTTCAAGCCATAGTATTTCCTAACAACAACAAATAAATAAATAAATAAATAAATACAGCTAAATAAATCCTCTTTGCCACACTGCTGCCTCCGATCTTGCAAGTCTGCTGTAGGCCTGGCAGCTGTTCCATGCCGGAGCAAAGTGTTACGGTGTGGCTGTTATCTTGAGATTTTGGCCCGGTGGGGAACAGCCGCTAGGCCTGCATCAAATTTGCAAAAGTAGAGTTTGCATGGAAAAGAGGATCAAGTAAGTCTGCCATGCTGTCATACCACCGCTGTGTGGGCCCCTCCTTTCTGCCCAGGCAAGGGCTGCTTGGGTAGAATTTATGCCACCGCTAGTATTATAGCTCTTTTTAGTTTAGCCTACTGTTCCTTCAGTCAGATATACTACCTTGTAAAAGTCTGTTGTTGTTAAGTGCCGTCGAGTCGGTGTCGACTCATGACGACCCTCTGGATAGTTGTCCTAAACTGTATTCAGTCTTAAGTCAGGTGGCTCATTGTTGATAGAGTGGCATCCATAGCTGCTGTTATTGTATCGATCCATATCATTGCTTGCCTTCCTCTTTTGTGTTGACCTTCAACCATGCCAAGTATGATGTCTTTCTCTAATGATCTCTTTCTTTGCATGATGTGCCCAAAGTATGAAAGTCGAAGTCTTGTCATCTGAGCTTCTAAAGAAAGCTTAGGTTTGATCTCCTTTAGTACCGACTGGTTTGTTCTTCAGTCAGTCCATGGTATACACAGTATTCTTCACCAGCACTATAATTCAAATTTATTTTATTTATTTGTGAAACTTTTCTATATCGCCCCTTCCCAAGATCAAGGGCGGTTTACAAGTAACGAACATTTTACATTGAACATTTTGGCACAAACCATGGGAGAATTTACATCTAACACAATGTATACAGGCAAACCAGTCCAACTATGTACAAATCAACTATTTACAAGAGATGCAGGCATTGATTTTCTTCCTGTCTTATTCACTGTCCACTTTTCGCATCTACAAGGTGTTACTGAAAATACCATTGCTTGGACAAATCAAATCTTTGTATGGAGAGAGACATCTTGAGATTCTTGTCTAGGTCCTTCAGAGCCATTCTCACAAGATCAATGCATCGTCAGATTTCTTGACTGCTTGTTATTTCTTTATTGATTATTGATCCAAGCAGATTAAATTTATCAACTAATCCAATTTCTTCTACATCAATGATAAACTTATTGATTTTACCAGTTGTCTGGATCTTTGTTTTCTTTATGTTAAGGTGCGGGACCATTTTAAGACTACATTCCTTGATCTTGAGAAGCAAATGTTTAAGATCATCTTCACTTTTAGATAGTACTATGATATCATCAGCAAGCAAAGGATGTTGATGAATCTTTCACCAGTCTTCATAGCTCAGTTATATTCATACAGTCCTGCTTCTCTGATGATTTGTTCTGCATATAAATTAATAGGTAGGGGGAAGTATGTTAGAATCCATTCCAAGGTGAGGATCTTAGACTTTAGGAAGACTAACTTTGTGAAGATGGGCCAATACCTCAGGGAGTCGTTAGTGGGATGGGAACAGCTGGGGGATGTAGAAAAACAGTGGGCAAAACTGAAAGGGGGTATTTTAAGGGCAACCAACCTTTTTGTTAAAATGGTAAATAAAGGCAAAAGGAAAAGGAGACCGCTATGGTTTTCGAAGGAAGTAGCTGAAAAAGTGAAGAAAAAGAGGGAGGCCTTCATGAAATACAAGAGATCACAGAGAGAGGAAGACAGGCATCTGTCTTTGGAAAAACTTAGAGAAGCTAGCAAAGTAATCAAGAAGGCAAAGATTCAAAAGGAGGAGAAAATAGCCAATGCAATAAAATGGGGGGATAAGACATTTTTCAGATATATTAGTGAGAAGAGGAAGGGCAAAAGTGGTATTGTCAGACTCAAGGGTGCAGGGGGGGAATATGTCGAAGCTGATAAGGATAAAGTGGAATTGCTTAACAAATATTTTTGTTCTGTGTTCACAGATGAAGAACCAGGAGCAGGACCTCAGAAAACACCCACAAATAGGAAAAGAAGCGAGGGACATCTTGAAGAATTTTCAGAAGACTGTGTTCGTGAGAAACTAGCTCAACTTAAAGTAGACAAAGCGATGGGACCGGATGGGATACACGCTAGAATACTGAGGGAACTTGGGGACGTTCTAGCAACTCCACTGACTGACCTTTTCAATGCCTCGTTGGAGTCGGGAGTGGTGCCAAAGGACTGGAGAGAGGCTCATGTGGTGCCTTTACACAAAAGCGGAAGTAAGGATGTGGTTGAAAACTACAGGCCGGTTAGTTTAACTTCAGTGGTGAGTAAATTATTGGAAACGCTGCTGAAAGAGAAAATAGTGAGGTTTCTGGAGTCCAGCGGATTACAGGATCCGAGGCAGCATGGATTCACCAGAGGCAGGTCTTGTCAGACAAATCTGTGATTTCTTTGACTGGGTGACCAGGGAGTTGGACCGAGGGAGAGCTCTAGATGTGGTGTATTTAGATTTCAGTAAAGCCTTTGACACTGTTCCTCACAGGCGACTTATAAACAAACTGAGCACCCTAGGGATGGACCCTAAAGTTACTGCTTGGGTTAGAAATTGGTTGGGTGGGAGGTGACAAAGAGTACAAGTAAATGGAGCTCACTCTGAGGAGAAGGATGTTACCAGTGGTGTGCCCCAGGGATCTGTCCTTGGTCCGATTCTTTTTAACATCTTGTTAGTGATATAGCGGAAGGGCTGTCGGGTAAGGTTTGCCTCTTTGCAGATGATACCAAAATCTGCAATAGAGTAGACACCCAGGAAGGTGTAGATAACATGAGGAGGGATCTAGCTAAGCTTGAAGAATGGTCTAGAATTTGGCAGCTGGGATTTAATGTTAAAAAATGTAAGGTCATGCATTTGGGCTACAGCAATCCAAGGGAGCAATACAGTATAGGAGGTGAAGTACTTTTGTCCACTAAAGAAGAGCGAAACCTAGGCGTGGTTGTGTCTGATGATCTTAAAGTAGCTAAACAGGTAGAAAAGGTGACGGCAAAAGCTAGAAGGATGCTTGGGTGCATAAGGAGAGGAATGGCTAGCAGAAAAAAGGAGGTGATAATGCCTCTGTATAAGTCTTTGGTGCGACCTCATTTGGAGTATAGTGTGCAATTCTGGAGACCGCACCTTCAAAAGGATATGAACAGGATGGAGTCGGTGCAGAGGGTGGCTACTAAAATGATTAGTGGGCTTCATTTTAAAGCATATGAGGACAGACGTAAGGATCTTAATATGTACACCTTAGAGGAAAGGCGGGATAGAGGTGATATGATTGAGATGTTTAAATACCTCCGTGGCATAAATGTTCAGGGAGAGAGCCTCTTTCAATTGAAAGCAAGTTCTGCTACGAGGGGACATGGGATGAGGGTGAAGGGAGATAGATTCATGAGTAATATGCGGAAATATTTCTTTACGGAAAGAGTAGTGGATCCATGGAATAGTCTCCCAGTGGAGGTGGTAGAGATGAGGACAGTAACTGAATTCAAAAAAGCATGGGACCAACACAGAGGATCTCTAAAGGTAAAAAGTGGACTGTTGTAGTTGTTGATATGGAAGGACAGACTAGATAGGCCATGTGGTCTTTTTCTGTCATCATGTTTCTATGTTTCTATGTTAAGTAAGTAGCCTTGTCATACATCTTTGCTGTTTCTCCTTTTCTGTTTGAACTCTTGCTTCTTGATCAATGTAAAGGTTGTGCAAGAGAACTACCAGGTGTTCTGGTATACTCATGCTACTTAGGTACGTATGACCTAGATTGGCCACTGTTGGAAACAGTATACTGGGCTTGATGGACCTTGGTCTGACCCCAGTATGGCATATTTTATGTTCTTAATGTGACACAGAGTTTCTCATGGTTTACACAGTCAAAAGCCTTGCTGTAGTCAATAAAACATACATAGATATCCTTTTGGTATTCTTTTTTGTCTTTTCAAAGAACCATCTCACATCCGTGATAGTGTCTCTCGTTCCTTGCCCTTTCCTGAATCCTGCTTGCACTTCAGGCAGTTCTCGTTCCAGCTATGATTGTAGTATCTGCTGGATGATCTTGAGTAGCATCTTGCTGGCATGTGGGATTAGAGCGATTGTGTGATAATTTCCATAGTCAGTCAGATCATCTTTCATCAGTTTTGCTATAAATACAGATCTTTTCCAGTCTCTTGGCCATGATGTTGTCTTCCAAATTTCCTGGCACAGCTTTGTAAGTATGGAAACAGTCGCATTTGATTGCTGTAATACTTCAATGTAAATGCCATCTATACCTGGTGCTTTGTTCTTTGATAATGCTTTCAATACTACTTTAACTTCTTTCATCACCAATGGTTCCTGATCATAAGATACAGGTTGAAATGGCTGTTGGTCCACTTGTAAAAGTCTACACACCTTTTAACATTCTTTCACATTCATTATTGCATGGTATTTATTGTTTTAAATGCCCCACTTGCCCTTTTCATTGAAAGATGTAGGCCTTATTATGGTACAGTCTTTTGTCATTTCTTAAATAGCCAGGTTCTCTATATTATCTTTATACCAGGTTTTCAGCCAAATATTAAGAAACATAGAAACATGGCGGCAGAAAAAGAACACATGGCCTATCTAGTCTGCCCTTCCATATCAACTACAATAGTGCCTTTTTTTCCTTTAGAGATCCTCTGTGTTTGTCCCATTGAATTCTGATACTGTCCTCGTCTCTACTACCAACATGAGACTATTCCACGCATCTACACTCTTTCTGTAAAAAATACTTCCTCATATTACTCCTGAGTCTCTCTCTTTTCAACCTCATCCTATGTCCCGTTGTTGCAGAGCTTGCTTTCAAGCAAAAGAGGCTCTCCTCTTGTGCATTTATGCCACAGAGGTATTTAAACATCTCTATCATATCTCCTCTATCCTGACTTTCCACTAATGTATACATATTAGATCTTTAAGTCTGTCTTCATATGCTTTATAATGAAGACCACTAACCGTTTTAGTAGCCACCCTCTGCACCGACTCCAACCTGTTATATCCTTTTGAAGGTGTGGTCTGAAGAACTGTACATAACACTACAAATGAGGTCGCACCAGAGACTTATACAGAGGCGCTATCACCTCATTTTTTATGATGGCCATTCCTCTCCCTATGCACCCAAGTATCCTTCTGGCTTTCGCCGTTGCCTTTTCTACATGTTTAGCCAATTTAAAAAGATCAGAAACAGTCATGCCCTGGACCTGTTCTTCTTTTGTGGATAGAAGTGCTTCGCCCCCTCCCTGTACCGCTCCCTTGGATTTTGCAGCCCAAAGACATGACCCTGCATTTTTTAGTATTAAATCTCAGCTGCCAAATTCTCAACCATTCTTCAAGCTTAGCTAGATCCCTCCTTATGTTATCTATCCTTCCTGAGTGTCTACTCTATTGTAGATTTTGGTATCATCTTCAAAGGGGCAAACCTTACCCGATAGCCCTTCTGCAATATCACTAACAAAATTGTTAAAAAGAATCGGACCAAGGACAGATCCCTGGGGAACACCACTCGTAACATCGTTCTCCTCAGAGTGAGCTCCATTTACCTATATTCTTTGTCACCTCAAACTTAACCAATTTCTAACCCAATCAATAACTTTAGGGTCCATCCCTAGGGTACTCGGTTTGTTTATAAGTCACCTGTTGCAGAATGATGTCAAAGGCTTTAATGAAATCCAAGTGCACCACATCTATGGATCTCCATCAGTCTAACTTACTGGTCACCCAGTCTAAGAAATCAATCAGATGCTGCCTCGGATCCTGCAATCCACTGGACTCTAGAAATCTCATTATTCTCTCTTTTAGTAGTGTTTCCAATAATTTACTCATCACAGAGATTAGCCTTACCGGCCCGTAGATTTCAACTTCATCCTTACTTCTTTTGTGTAAAGGGATCACATGTGCCTTTCCCCAGTCCTCGGGGACCACTCCTGATCTAAAGAAGCACTGAAAAGGTCAGACAGTGGAGCCATTAGAACTTTCCCAAGTTCCTTCAGTATTCTCAGATGTATCCCATCCGGTCCCATCGTTTTGTATAACTTTTAGAAACATAGAAACATGATGGTAGAAAAAGACCACATAGCTTATCTAGTCTGCCCTTCCATATCAAGTACTAGAATAATCCCCTTTTTTCCTTTATAGTGTCCCCAGGCGCCCCTACTGGCGTAGGAAATAAGGGCGTCCTGTGACATTTAATTTATATTAAGGAGTGGTTGAGCTGAAGGACCAGGAGGATTCTGGTCCTTGTAGTGCAGAACTCCTTATAAAGAACAATCTACGCCAAAGTGTAGGGTAATAAGGCTTTATTTCCCCGGTCAACGCTTAGGTTCAATAAGACACAAAAGAAAATGAAGGTAATTCTTTCCTCTAACAAAAAGGTTCCACCGTGATACAAACAGTTAAGGGTTGTAGGCTTCACAATTAACTGTTTATCTGGGTTAAGGCTTTCTTTCACATCAATAGAAATTAACACCAGGAAACAAATGGTTATCAACTTCACCATATGCAGAGTTCTCTTTTCTCTATACAGCTAGCAAGACAATCAAGCTATTCTTGAACAAAAGTTGCATTCCATTGGTTCACTCTGAGGAATGGGAACACTGGTTTCACAATCAAAGTCCATTGACTCTGGGTCACTCCCTTCTTCAATGCTATGACTGTCTTCAATATCTGTTAACTCCTCACAGGGGTTCTTCTGTTTCTCATACAACTTCCTTATCACACTGTTGGGAAGTACATTTTATTTTTTGAAAACTCTGATTATTGAAAACACCACCACACAATACAGATCATGCAAAACATTATACAAACATGGCAACCCTTGCAGGGTTGTGTCTTAGCCCCCGCGCCAGGGTGTCACCACAGATCATACAAAAAGGTACCGCAAAGTTTACAGTTTAATCCCACCTCCCGCCCTTCCCCCCCCCATCCCCCTACCCCCCCAACCCCCACAGCTCTTCCTCTACCACAAGGGAACATACATGAAGCTTATCCATGGTTCCGCACATCTCTATGTACTCCCCTATCCTCCTCTGTCCTGCCTTAGCCCACCCGGAGGACCTCATTCCGGGCCCGAGGGCCCAACATCTGAATAGAATATATGGCTCCCATACCAGCAGGAATGAAGCCCAGCGACGGGCATTTCCCTTAGCTCCCCTCCTTTCCATAAGCATTAGTTGGTGGAAGCTATTGTGCCACTCCCAAAAGGTAGGGCTCGCCGCTTCTCTCCACCGGCGAAGTATTGGGCCTTTACCCACCAGACATGCTTTCCTAACTAACAGGCGTTCCCACCTCCCCTTCGGGTGGAGTGGTCCAAGTATGTCTAACACCACAAGCGATGCCGTCCAGTCAATCTGTTGTAATATGACCGTACTCATATAATCAGCAATCTTTCTCCAATACTGGTAAATCCTCGGACATCTCCACCACATATGTCCCAGATCCGCCAAGGGGCTAGTACATTTTGGGCATCCTCCCTCCTCAGTGAGACGAACACCGTAGTGCACGTCTAGGAGAGAAATGTGCTCGTATTAGGCATTTAAACTGCACTTCCCGCCAGCGTGCCCCCTCCACCAATCCACGTATCCTACTCAAGGCCCTATGAAGTGCCCCCCGGGGGCACACCACCAAATTCAACTCCCGACCCCCACACAGTCTCTTCCGCCCCATAATCTGGCGGATTAACATACCCATCCATGCGCCTCTTCAAACTTGCAATTGTGGGCGGATCTTCCTCCCCCAATGCAAAGAACTCCAATATCTGCGCAGCCCTTTCCACCCGGAGTGCAGCCTGCGGGAGTGAAGCTATATAGTGATGTAATTGGGCATAGGCAAAGTAGTGCCGGCTGCTTATCCCATAATCCTTGCACAAAGTCGCAAAAGATCTGCACTGTCCCGTTGGATCAATCACATGTCCAATATTCCGTATACCCTGCCTCCTCCATCCCAAAACACTGGTGATTCCGATCCTGGGGTGAACCGACAGTTCCCTTGTAGGGGCAGCCAACTCGAGACCGCTGGAGTCTCCCTCCAAAGCCCATTCAAGCATCGCCACGTTTGTCGTGCTGGACGAATCAGCTCACTACTCGTCACTCCTCCAGTCAAGTATTTACTCTCCAAATGCAGCACCGCTAGCAGAGATTGCGGGGACACAAAGGCCTCCTCCAATGCTCGTGGGGTGTACACCTCCGTATCCCCCAACCAGTCCCCGATATGCCGCGCTTGGCACGCTAGGGCATAACCCCGTAGGTCTGGAAGCCCTAACCCCCCTCGTTCCCATCTCCCTCTCAGTCTATGTAATGGTATACGAGCCCGGGCCCCTCTCCAGAGAAACTTCCGAATCTCTCGTCGATAGAGTTTAAGTCTCGTTTCAATATCCACACTGGAAGAGTCTGCAACCAATACAGCACCCGTGACAAAATCACCATCCCCAATGCCGCCACCCGTCCCAACAGAGACAGGGGGAGCGGAGTCCATGCCTGAAGCTGCGAGCGCATTTGGGCCAAGACCCGTTCCAGATTTTGCCTATATAGCTCTCTCGGTTCCCTAGTCAATAGCACCCCCAGGTACACAAAGGAGTCCCCCGCCCACTTAAGTGGGAAGCTCCCACTCCACTGCCCCTCAGTGTCCCCGCCACATCCAAGGCCTCCGACTTTTCCATATTAATACACAGTCCCGCAAAACTGCCATAGAGAGAGAATTCCTGTAATAGACTAGGCAGCGACGTCTGAGGGGACAGCAAGTGCACAAGCATATCATCTGCAAATGCAGCCATCTTAAAGGTATGCCGCCCTATATCTATGCCGCGTATATCCCTGGACGCCTCAATCCGCCGGCACCAGAGGGTCCAGAGACAGCACAAAAAGCAGCGGAGAGAGCGGACATTCCCTGCCTCGTTCCTCTCTCCAACCTAAAGCCATCCGATAGCAACGCCATTACAGAGTACCCTTGCTGTAGGCCTCGAGTATAAGAGCTCACCATATTACAAAAAGACACACCAAGGCCATACTGGGGCAGCAAATATTTTAAGTATGCCCAGTTCACTTGGTCGAACGCCTTTTTCCGCATCGAAGCTGATCAAGAGAGACTGCAACTTCCTACTCCGTACCCACTCCAGCGAGGCCACAATTTTACGTAGGTTACGCACTGCGTACCGTCCCTTCACGAACCCCACCTGAGAATCATGCACCAGCTCCCCCAAAACCGGGGCCAGGCGGTCCGCCAGCACCTTGGCCAGTATCTTCACATCAAAGTTCAGCAGGGATATAGGCCGATAAGACATAGCCTGCGTACGATCTTTCCCCGCCTTGGGGATCAATATAATGTGCGCTTTATTCTCCCCCCGCCCAAATCCCCCTTGCTCCACTCTCCTATGATACACTGCCACTAGGGAGGGGCCCAGCTTCTCCCCCAACAACATATAAAATTCCCGCCCCGAAAAACCGTCTGGAACCCCGCGCCTTGCAGCAACTCGCCCGCTGGATAAACCGTTGTATCTCCTCATCGGACACCGGCGCATCTAATTGTGCCCTCTGGTCCACTGTCAGCCGGGGCAGGCGCAAGTCTCCCAGGTAATCTTCCATGGCAGACTGGGACCCTCCCTTCCTCGAGTACAAGCTTTGGTAGAACGTCCGAAACACTTGCACAATCGCCTTACTCTCTCTGTGCAGCGTCCCCTGATTATCCCTCAGTGCTGCAACCAGTCCGGGTCCCCCTACTACCCCTAAGGCATCTCCCCAAGAGCTTACCCGGCTTATCCCCATAGCGGTATAGCTGAAACCTATAATATAAAAAAGACTTTTTGGCCCTTTGGTGCAACAGCTCATTCAGGGCCGTTTGGGTTTCCCATACTTTCCTCCCATTCGCCACCGAGGGGTTCTGCGCCCGCCTTCTCCGCTCTCTACGTGCCTGTTGCTCCAGCCGGACAATCTGCTGTGTCAACAACTTCCTCTTCCTCCCGACATACCCTATAATGTCTCCCCGTAGGACTACCTTTGCGGTTTCCCAGAAGAGCTCCGGGTCCTCCCGGTGCTGAGCGTTGTGAAACAGCAAATTCTTGCCACTTCTGCCCTATAAATGTATGGAACTCTACATCCCTATACAATTCCATAGGAAACCTCCAAATGCGAGTCCGTGCGCTAATATCATGCCATACCATGTCCACCCAGACCCACGCATGGTCCGATATCTCGATAGGGCCCACTTGTGCATCTTCTATTTGGGCAAAGGATCTCTCAGAAACAAACACATAGTCAATACGGGCACTCGATCCATGTGCCCGTGATTGGGGCGTTATAGTCTCTTTCAAAAGGGTGCAACAGCCTCCAAGGATCCACCACTCCCAATCTACGCCCTAAAACTCTGTAACGCTTTAGCGGTGTGACCCGAGCCCTATCTCCCCCACCTCTAGTTGTATCTAGTTCCGCATCATGACTCCATTAAAGTCTCCTGCCAAAATCAGGGGGGCGGCCGGCAACTGCTCCACTCGTGAGCCCAGACTGGCATAGAGCGACCGGTCCCAGTACGTTCGGGCTATACACGTTACCCAACACCACAGGTTTCCCCTCTAATACCCCATACAGAAGCACATACCTTCCCCCAGCCCCCACAAACATGCTCTCCTGGACGAATCTGATTCGCTTGTGTATCAGAATGACCACTCCACCTTTCCTCCCCATCGCCGGTGCCCCCCACACATGTCCCACCCAATCCCTTTTTTAATTTAAGATGTTCCTCAGCAGTCTGGTGGGTTTCCTGTAACATTGCCACATCGCATTTCTGCCTCGCTAGGGCCTGCAACACTTTTATATCGCTTGATAGGGTTACCGATCCCACAGACATTCCAGGATATAATCTTCAGGTCACTGGATAGCCATAGACCTCAAACCTCACAGCAAGTCGTCTGTTGCAGGAAAGGGCCCCCCCAGCCTGAGGGCCTCCCTCTCTGTTATGTATGCACCCCATCTCAAACCCAATAACTCCTCTCGAGCTGCTCTCCTCCTCCTCCCCCCCTCCGCCTCCCTCCCCCCCTCCCTCTCCTCCCCCCACCACCCCCTCTCTACAACCCCCGCTACCGTCCCTCCCTCGCCCCCCACTCCCACTCCCCTCTCTCCTCCAACCCCTCATCTGTAACCTATTACCTCCTCTCCCCCTCCTTTGTGACCCCAAGATGCGTGTGGTGCCCCCCCACTCCTCTCTCCACAACAGTGCTCTATGCGCCCATCGAAGTTTCCCCCCCCCCCCCGCTCTTCCCCCTGGCTCACTCCACCTCCATGTGCATCCCCTCCCCACCCCCAAGACCACAGCCCCACAATATATCCCAGGAAGACAAAATGGTTTAACTTTAGCTCAACAATTTCAAACCCCTGATACCCCCCCAATGGAGGCAGCTCTTCCTCCCAGTAGGAGCAATATGGTTTATTCTAGCTCCTCCCGGATAGCTCTTCCATTCCGAGACTCGCTCTCCATGACTCACTGTCGTCCTTCTGTGGCAGCTGCTGCTCCTCTCCGTATCTCATTTACATATGATTTCGCTGCCGCGGCTGATTCAAATGTCCTGCGAACCTCCCCGTGGGTAAAGATCAATCGGGCCGGGTATTGCACTATAAATTTAATATTATTATCTATCAGTGTCTGACACAGAGGTCCATAGTCTCGTCGACGTTGGCCCAGGGCCGCAGAGTAATCTTGTACTATTCGCAGCTTAGCATTGTCCTTGGAAATCGATCCCATCTTTCTCGCCGCCCGCAGCACCGCCTCCTTTTGTGGGAATCTCAGGAATCTCGCCAGGACCACTCTAGGTCGGCTATCATTTACTCTCTTGGGCCCAACACGATGTGCTCTCTCTATTTGCACCAGGCCTCCTTCTGCGTCATTCTCCAAAATTTTCTTCACCAATTCTTCCACATAGGGTTTTAACTCTCTGTCTTCTATGGTATCTGGAACCCCAAGAAATTGCAAGTTATTGCGGCGAGACCTGTTTTCTAGGTCATCTAGCTTGGCCTCTTGTCCCTGTAACTGTGTTCTCATGCGGTTCACCTCCTGCTGCAACTCCAGCACATTCTCTTCAGTTTGCTCTATCCTATGTTCTGCCTCTTGAATTCGACTGCCAAGGCCTCCACTGAGGACTGGAGAAGATCCATCCGGCCTCGCAGGTCTTCAAATTGTGCGGATAGCGCCCCCACCACCGCCAGCGAGATTTCATCTACCAGTTCCGTTTTGGCCCCTACCTTTGAGGGTGAGGGTTGCTCAGCCGCTCTGTGTTGCGTGGGCACTTTCTCTTTTTCGCGGCGTCCCCCCTTTGCTGCCGCCGCCATCCCCTCTTCTTCCTTTGGCTCCTCGCCTGTTTCGCTGCCTTCACGAGAACGCAAGGCCTCTCCGGTCCCCGGCTTCTCCCCGCCAGGCAAGCTGTAGAAACGCCCGACTGGGTGCACTCTGGGCTAACAGGAAAAAGCCTGATCCCTGCAGTATCAGTCCTGTGGTGCCAACCGTACGGAGACCCAGGAGCAGCAGGAAGAAGCTCTCGAGGAATGCTGAGCCCCGAGGGCGGCAAGGGTGGAAATAACAGCATGTAGCTAGCTTTCTCCAGAATAAAACCGTTGAAAGGATCAATCCAAGAAGTATACTCAGCAAAGCACCACTGCAAAGCTGCAAACCTCCCCCGGTGTTCCCCCAAGAGCCACCACTCTGCGATCTCAGTGTGTGGCTGAGGCACCGGGTCGGGTGGGGGCCAAGGCCTTCAGATCTCCCGCAGTCTGCCTCCTCTCCGGGTTAAGAAAAGTGGGGGAGGGGGGGCTCCGGTCGTCTCTTCTTCCGACTACAATGGCCACAGGGATCCGATCCCCGGCAGCAGCAGCACTGTGGCCTCCTCTCTGCCCGAAGGAGCGCAAGGGGCGCAATCCGACGTCTTCGCGGTTCTCGGCACTGCGATCTTGCGCGGGGTAAGGGGGCGTCCGAGCACCAGAGCCGGCCGCCTAATTTCGCCGGTTCAGGGAGGCAGGGGGGCGTCTCTCCTACTGGCCGCCACTTACCGGCTTGCCGCCGCAGGCTCTATGAAGCGAGGGGGAGGTTCCTCTCCTCCTACAGAACCGCTGCAGGGATAGGCCTGGCTCCGACATCAACCGATCGTCCCTCTCGCCGTGGCATCGGAGAGCGCGGGGGGACCCAACCCCGTGCGGCTGATACAGGTGAGCAGGGGGGAGGTCAAGGATCTCAAACCGGCGCTTTTACATCAGCGTTTTTAAAGTCAGAGGAGCAGGGGGGCCCGGAGCTCGAGTGGCACGTGTCCGCTCTTGCTCACCGCATCACCGGAAGTCTCCTGGGAAGTACTTTTAAAAGGTTAGCTTTACTTCTTCTAACTTTCTGAGGCTTATCTATTTCCATAAGGTTTTCATCACTTAAACTTTCCCTTATAATGAAAGGCTTTTCATACCTTGGCTTCTGTAGGCTGCCACACCCAGGACTCAGCTTGCGACGTAGCTTCTCAGGCTGACAAGCTGTTCTGTGCACTGCTCTACAATCAGAGTTACCAGGAAAACCTGACGTGGATTTACACTCTCTGTGTTTCTTGGCAAAAGTATCACTGTAGAAGGAATCTCCTTTCCTTGTGCCTTTCTGGTTTAGCACAGGAGACTTACTTGGGCTAGGAGAGTTGCTTTCATCAGGCAAGCTGCTTCTTTGGTTTGCTTGGCTTTGGACTCCGTTCCAATACTTTGGCCTCTCTGGACTTTATCCCTTTGAGAATACCTCTTTTGGATTCTGTCTCCTTGAGTTGGCTGCACATGGAAGCCTTCCTCTTCCAGGCTTCTCTCACTGGTCCTGCTGCCGGTCCTTCTGACCTCGCTCTTGCCACTTTCCCAGCACTTGCTCTTGCCTCCTCCTGTTTCTCTCCCTGTTCCTCCTATCTTACTGATCATCTGGTTTCCTTTATAAAGGGATTTCTGGTTTGCCCGTTCTGAGTTTGAGGACAGGTGAAACTGCTTGTTATTAATGTGCTCAGTGCTAGAGCACGTTGCTTCAGGTACTGTGTAATTGTTCATGTGCCCTCTGGCTGAGCTGCGCTGGAATTGCGCTCTCTGCCTTTTCTGAGTTCCATGAAAATCAGGAGTTTTTTTCAACACTGTTTCTTTTCTAGCTCCAGCCTCATGACAATAGATCCTCTGTATTTGTCCCATGCCTTTTTGAATTCAGATACTGTCCTCATCTCTACAACCTCCACTGTGAAACTATTCCACGCATCTACCACTCTTTCCATAAAGAAATATTTCCCCATATTACTCCTGAGTCTATGACACGTCCAACATCCTAGATATGATATATGCAGCGAACCACCCACACAAGACTCTCATCGTTCAAGGAGACCTGAATTTCACATCCTCATCTACAACTCTTGAAACGGCTTTTCACAAAACAATGGAATCCATTCACCTAAAGCAGATCCTCTCTGGTCCCTCATATCGCTCTGGCTCTATACCAGATTGCATATTTGTACCAAAGAACAATCTAGATCAGTGGTCCCCAACTCAGTCCTATGGGGCCCACCGGCCAGTCAGGTTTTCGGGATATCCCTAATGACTATGCATGAGATATATATGCATTAGAGATATCCTGCCAACCTGACTGGTTTGTGGCCCTCCAGGGCTGGATTTGGAGACCCCTGCCTTACACCTCTGTCATTTAAGATTGTGAGTGGGCAAGGTGCAGATGTCCAAGACATCAAAAAGGTAGATAGAATGTGTCACATTCCTCCTCACTTCTCACCACCACCAAAATATTGTCTATTAGACAACTTTTTGGTGGTGGTGAGAATTGAGGAGGAATGTGACACATTCTATATACCCTTTCGATGTCTAGGACATCTGCACCTTGCCCACTCACAATCTTAAATGACAGAGGTGTAAGGCAGGGGTCTCCAAATCCAGCCCTGGAGGGCCACAAACCAGTCAGGTTGGCAGGATATCTCTAATGCATATATATCTCATGCATATTCATTAGGGATATCCCGAAAACCTGACTGGCCGGTGGGCCCCATAGGACTGGGTTGGGGACCACTGATCTAGATGACGGTCTCTTAAAACCACCTAAAACCACACCAATACCATGGTCAGATCACCATGCTATATGATTCAAGCTCCATCAAAATAACCACCATTCATCTTGGAGAACTGAACAGCCAACCAGATGCTTCAAAGCTTTTAACAAAGAACAATTCCTGAAAGACACCCTTCAGTCCCTTCCCCAAGACTTCAGTGACCTAGACGAAGCTATCAACATATGGAATAACATTATCCTGGTAGCATCTCAACTCCCACCTCAAAAGAGCCCACATTACAATAAAAACAGACCTAGATCGACACCTTGGTATTAAAACACCATAAGAGAATCCAAAAGAAAATTATGACAACTGGAACGCCACTGGAGACGTAACAAATCAGAAACTACATTGAGACAATATCAGGAGATGCAAAAGAATATAATAATCTAATTAACAAACATAAACAAGAATACCATACAAACCTTGTTCTAAAAGCCTGTAACAAACCTAAAGAGCTCTTCAACATTGTACGCAACCTTACAAATGACCCAACCATGAAGGATGAAAGCAAGATCTATCCTCAAACCTTTGCTGATTTTCTAATAGCTAAGAATAGTCCCAATCACAGCACACCAATTAACAGCATCCCTCCTATGGGCACACCAACTACTGATGATGACTGCAATATCACCAATCAATGGAAGAACTTCAGCATTCCATCATCGAAACAAATAACTCAAACCATCACCGCTCTAAACACCACCACTTCTCCATTGGACCCCTGCCCGGTGACGTGGATTAAATCCACTAAAGATCTAAGCACATACATACAAAAAATAGTAAACACCTCTCTCAAACAGGGCTACATGCCCAAAGCACTCAAACAATCTACTATATGCCCTATTCGTAAAACCACATCAATGAGCAACACTGACCCAGCAAACTACCGCCCAATATCAAGCCTTCCATTCCTAGCAAAAATAACCGAAAAAATTGTTCAGAGACAGCTTCAAGAACATATTGATCAACACGCCCCACTGGACCCTCACCAGCATGGATTCCGTCCAAACCACGGGGTTGAGACACTTCTCATTCATCTATTTGATAACATACTAAAAGGAATAGACAAGATAAAGAAAGGCTTCCTACTTATCTTTATCGACATATCATCCGCATTCGATACAGTTTCACATCACATCCTTCTGAAGCGCCCTTAGGAAATTGGCCTCCAAGATACCACCATAAAATGGTTTCAATCATACCTTGATGACAGACAACAAAAAGTAACATCCGATAACCTCACCTCAGCACCCTTCCACTCAACACAAGGAGTTCCCCAAGGCTCCTCACTATCCGCACTCCTCTTCAACATCTATATCCAACCTATTTGCAAAAATATTTAATAAATACAAGATTCAATATGCCATATATGCCAACGATATCATGGCATATACTCCAATCCACCTGGATGCCCCAGACTATATAGATATATCAATCTGCATTCACGAAATAACGACATGGCTTACAAACAACAATTTAAAAATCAACATAAAAAATCTGAAGCAATCGTCATCACAAGGGATTCCACATTCACTCCTCCTACTACCATCAACATATCAAATACACCAATCATGTAAAAGATGAAGTTCGATATCTTGGAGTGATACTAGACAAACAATTTACTCTTAAGGCACACATTAACAAAACATCCAAAACAGCCTTCTTCAAACTAGCAATGCTCCGCAGACTAAAACCTCTGCTCAGCAAAGAACACTTCCATACAGTATGCCAGGCAATCATCACACCTGTGCTAGACTATTGTAATCTCCTCTTCCAAGGCCTACCCAAACAATCCACTCGACCCCTTCAAATAGTCCAAAACACTGCTGCCCGCATTATTGCTGGCGCTTCACTACAAGACCATAAAACTCCTATACTACAAGATCTGCATTGCCTACCAATCTCCTCACGAGCAAAATATAAATCAGTGCTCACAATCTTCAAGATCAAAAACAACATGTCAGCAGGAATACTTCAAGAGCTCATTGGAACCAAAACAATAAAAAGACCGAACAGGAACAGCACTAAAAACACAATACCAACTCCTAGTTTATTCACAAAAAAACAATAAATCCACATCCATGCGGGTTTTCTCCCTTGCTGCCCCTACTATTTGGAATGCACTTCTGGAAAAGCTACGATCCACAACTGATTTAAAAGAGTCCGCAAGTTACTCAAGACCACCTTATTCATTGAACATTATAATGAAGACCACCAATCCCAATCGTATTGAAGGAAATTAAAAGACAGTTTAAGACTTTGAAATGCAATGTTTCAATTTACAATTGAATGTTCCTTGTAAAATGAGTATGAAGTTACAAGTTTGTTCAAGTTGTTGAAACATGATGTTACCCTTCCTGTATATAACCCCTTGTACACAGCTCATCCTGTAAACAGAGCACCATGAAATCATCCCCGTCACTCACACAAATACCCACACGTGTTAACACTGCATGCCTATCCCTACTGACACTGATCATTGATTGTTTGAAGTGTAAACTGCTTTGATTTCAGGACAAAGCGGTATATAAATCCTTTTAAATTAAAATTAAAATTAAAATCCCCTTTCACACCCTCATCCTATGTCCCCTCGTAGCAGAGCTTGCTTTCATTCGAAGATGCTGTCCTCCTGTGCATTTATGCCACAGAGGTATTTAAATGATTCTATCATTTCTCCTCTATTCTGCCTTTCCTCTAAAGTATACATATTAAGATCCTTGTCTGTCCTCATATGCTTTATAATGAAGACCACTAACCATTTTAGTAGCCACCCTCTGCACCGACTCCAACCTGTTTATACTTTATGAAGGTGTAGTCCACAGAATTGCACACAATACTCCAAATGAGGTCGCACCAAAGACTTATACAGAAATAATTCACCCCTTATAGTGTACTGCTTCCTTGGATTTTTGCAGCCCAAATACTTGACCCTCAATTTTTTAGCATCAAATCTCAGTTGCCAAATTCTCAACCATTCTTCAAGCTTAGCTAGATCCATCCTCGTATTATCTACTTCTTCCTGGGTGTCTACTCTATTGCAGATTTTGGTATTATTTGCAAAGAGGCAAACCTTACCCAACAGCCCTTCTGCAATATCACTAATAAAGAATTGGACCAAGGACAGATCCCTGCAGCACCCAACTGGTAACCTCCTTCTCCTCAGAGTGAGCTCCATTTACCCGTACCCTTTGTCACCTTAAACCTAACCAATTTCGAACCCAATCAATAACTTTAGGGTCCATCCCTAGGGTACTAAGATTTTTTATGAGTCATCTGTGCGGAACGGTATCAAAAGCTTTACTGAAATTTAAGTATACCACATCTAGGGCTCTGCCTCATTCCAACTCAGAATGAGTCAGAAGTGAGATACCTTGGGGTTACGCTGGACAATAAACTCAATCTCAAGCCACACATAGGCAAAACAATACAAAAAGCCTACTACAAGATGCGAATCATCAGGAGACTGAAACCACTCCTCGCCCCAGAACACTTCCGTACCGTATGTCAAGCTCTGATAACCCCTCTACTGGACTTCTGCAATCCGATATACCTTGGTCTACAGAAACAAGCCATCAAACCACTCCAACTGGCACAAAACACCGCAGCACGAATCATATCCGGAACTGCAAGACAGGAGCACATCACACCCACCTTAAAGGACTTACACTGGCTTCCAATCAGTGCACGCATCAGATACAAAACTATCATAAACCTATACAAGATAAAACAGCACACATCAGCCAACAGCCTGCACACCCTTATACAACCAGACACCAGTACACGTCCAAGAAGAAAACAAACTCACAACCGAGTCAGCACCCCAAGTGAATACAAACACACACGCAAGGACACAACAGACCGAGCACTCTCCATGGCTGCTCCAACAATATGGAACAAACTACCGGACGATTTGAGGGCAACTACAGACCTCAAGGACTTTAGGAAACAGCTGAAAACCATGCTGTTCATAGAACACTATGGACACATCACATAGTCTAAATAGCTGTATATCAGCACACGTCACCGCCTAACACTGTATGTATATAAGATGTTTTTAGCACCACTGTATATAGCCCACATTGTACATAACTCAAACTAATCTAGCACACAACACAACACGCACCCAACTAAATTTTCACCCTCACTGCATGTATAACACACTCACACTACCAGATTGTTTGCTGTGATACCACCTTGATTATTATGATAAGGCGGTTTAGAAATACTGTTAAATAAAATAAATAAATAAATAACTCCCTGGTCACCCAGTCACAGAAATCAATCAGATTTGTCTGAGAAGACCTGCCTCTGGTGAATCCATGCTGCCTTGGATCCGGTAATCCGTTGGACTCTGGAAACCTCATTATTTTCTCTTTCAGCAGAGCTTCCAATAATTTACTCACCACAGAGGTTAGACTAACTGGCCTGAAATTTGTGTAAAAGGACCACATGTGCCTTTCTCCAGTCCTCTGACACCACTCCCAACTCCAGAGGCATTGCAAAGGTCAGACCTGTTCCCGTTCCTTCAGTATTTGCGGATGTATCTCATCCGGTCCCATCGCTTTGTCTACTTTTAGTTTAGCTAGTTCCTCAAAAACATAGTCTTCTGAAAACCATTTGAGATCCCTGCCACTTCTGTTCCTATTTGTGGGTGTTTTCTGAGATCCTGTTAATAGCCCTTCATCTGTGAACACAGAAATATTTTTAAGCAATTTCTCTTTATCCTCATCAACTTCTCCATATTCCTCCTCATCACCCTTGAGTCTGACAATACCACTTTTGCCCTTCCTCCTCTCACTAACATATCTGAAAAATGTGTTATATTCCCCCCCCCCCCCCCCATTTTATTGGATTGGCTATTTCTTCTTCTTTTTGTATCTTTGCTTTCCTGACTACTTTGTTAGCTTCTCTTTCCAAATATAGATGCCTTTCTTCCTCTCTCTGTGATCTCTTGTATTTCATGAAGGCGCCCCCCCCTTTTTCCTTCACCTTGTCAGCTATTTCTGTTGAGAACCAGAGCACCCTCTTTTTCCTTTACCTTTATTTACCTTTCTAACAAATAGGTTGGTTGCCCTAAAAATATCTCCTTTCAGTTTTGCCCACTGTTTTTAGTTTAACTAGTTCCTCACGAGCACAGTCCTCTGAAAATCATTCTAGATCCCCATCACTTCTGTTCCTATTTGTGGGTGTTTTCTGAGGTCCTGCTCCTGGCCCATCACAGAACAAAAATAATTATTAAGCAATTCCGTTTTATCCCCATCAGTTTCTACATACGCCTCCCTTTCACCCTTGAGTCTGACAAAATCACTTTTGCCCTTCTTCCTCTCACTAATACGAGGTGTGACAAAAAAGAAACGAGACTGTCCCATAAATGTTTTATTACAAAATCTACAGAGAAATTACGCATTGTCCCCTTCAAAGTAATCCCCCCCAGAGTTAATGCACGTCTGTATGCGCTTCTGCCATGTATGGAAGCCCTCGGTAAAGTCCACCTCCTTGAGGTCTCTCAGCTCCCTCGTCACAGTGGCCTTGATCTCTTCTACAGAGGAGAAATGAGTTCCTTTGAGCACAATCTTCAGCCTGGGGAAGAGCCAGAAGTCACATGGTGCGAGATCTGGGGAATAAGGAGGGTGGTCGAGAGCTGTGATCTGTTTGTTAGACAAGAACTGCCTCACACTGAGCGCGGTGTGTGCGGCGTGTTGTCGTGGTGGAGCAGCCATGACTTGCCTCGCCACAGAACCCGCCTGCTGTGCCGAACCCGGTCATGGAGGCAACTGAGGACCTGACTGTCTGACCCTCAGGCACAAACTCATGATAGACCACTCCCTTCTGGTCGAATGTGATCAGCATGACCTTGATCCTTGATTTGGATATGCGCGCCGTCTTGGGTCTGGGTGACATTCGAGTCTTCCACTGCAGGCTCTGTCTCTTGCTTTCAGGGTCGTACTGGAAGACCCAAGTCTCGTCTCCTGTAATGACTCGGCCAACAAACTCTGGGTCTTCTCTGATCTTTTCTAGCAAGTCTCAACAAACATTGACCCGTGCTCTTTCTGGTTGTCCGATAAAAGCTTGGGCACCATCTTGGCGTACACCTTCCGCATCCCCAGCTCCTGCATCAAGATGGTCCACACTGACTCCCTGTTCAGGCTGAGCTCCTCAGCTATCATCCACACCATCAATCTGTGATCACTCTGCACCAGCTGGTTCACTCTGTCAATATTCTCAGCCTTCTTTGTCATGGAAGGCCGTCCTGACTTGGGGTCATCCTTCACCCCCTCGCGACCAGTCTTGAAGCGTTTGTGCCACTCGAAGACTCGCAGCCTTGACATTACATCTTCTCCATAAGCCTTTTGGAGAAGTTGGAGACACTCAGTTGGGTCCTTCTCCAACTTAACCAGAAATTTCAAGTTGATTCTTTGCTCCATATTTCTGCGACCTTCAGTTGTGTGACAAAGCGATGGGAGCAGTGTGCTACAAAAAAACCTGAAAAAGAAAAACAGAGTGAGAGAGATGAAAAATATTATAGCAGAATAATGATGAGATTTTGCACAACACAGTGACATAAGCGGTTAGTCAATTGGCATTGAGTCACGGGCATGGCTGCCACAGTCTCGTTTCTTTTTGGTATATCTGAAAAATGCCTTATCCCCCATTTTATTGCACTGGATATTTCTTCTTCTGTTTGTATCTTAAGCTTCTCTTTTCCAAACAAAGATGCACGTCTTCCTCACTCTGTGATCTCTTGTATTTTTATAAAGGCCAGCCTCTTTTACATCACCTTATTAGCTGCTTCTTTTGAGAGCCATAGTAGCCCTCCTTTTCCTCTTACATTTATTTACCTTTCTAACAAAAAGGTTCGTTGCCCTTAAAGTATCCCCTTTCAGTTTTGCCCATTGCTTTTCTACATCCCCCAGCTGTCCCCATCTCAGCAAAATTATTTATTTATTTATTTATTTAGCATACATTTGTATGCCGCTACTTCCAGCGATCAGTAGCGGCTTGATTACAGGCGTGAAAATGACAAATCATGACAGAAACTTTGAAGAAATATACTATTGATTTGATAGGGAAAGCACAGCATAGCACACAGTTAGGGGTCTCAAAGAGGGGTCAAATATTCACATATATACATAACTGCATCAAAGATCTGTCTAGGTGATGCCATAATGGGATTGGAAAAGATGGGTCTTAAGCTGTTTTCTGAAGTCCTTTAGGTCGTTGATCTGTCGTATCTCGTGAGGCAGGTGGTTCCAGAGCATGGGAGCCAAATAAGTGAAAGCCCGGTTGCTTGTCCGCATATTGACTGCTCTTAAGCTGCTTGGTATGCAGAGGGTGTTCAGGTTCATGGTCTGTCTGCTTCTGTTGAGAGTGGTGATGAGGTTAGAAAGGAACGAGGGGGATACTTTGTGGATGATTTTGAATATTGTGATTAGCACTTTGTATATTATTCGTGCCGGGATGGGTAACCAGTGTAGCTCAATCAAGACTGGTGTAATGTGATCTACTAGGCTCTTGTTCATGATGATCCTGGCTGAAACATTTTGTGCCATTTGTAAAATGTTTATTGTTTTTTTCGGTAGACCCTGAAGGATGGCATTACAGTAGTCAAAGTGGGGAATGATGAGTGCCTGTGCTACTGTTCTGAAGTCAGAATGGTCAAAATTAGGTTTCCTAAAGTTTAAGTTAAAGCTTTTGAATGGATTTTATCAGCCCTAGTCCTAATACTGAACCATTTGGTGATCCCTGGATGCGAGATAATCTCCCATGACATCAGAAACACTTTCCCCATTGGTGAGCACCAAGTCCAGTATGGCACCTTCATGTGCTGGTTCCGTTACCAGTTGCCATAATAGTTCTCCCTGTAGAGAATCTAGGATCTCCTTACTTCTAGATGATACTGCAGCAGAAGTGTGCTAATCAATATCCAGCATATTGAAATCACCTATTAGTAGCACTTCTCCTTTCATACAATACTGTATATGTCTTCTATTAAATCTCCTTCCACTTCTTCTCTCTGTGATGGAGATCTGTATATCACACCTATGCAAATGGATTTCCCTTTCCCTCTTTCTAGTTTAACCCACAGTGCCTCCTCGCTACCTTTTAAGCCCTGTAATTCTATAGCTTTAATATTATTTTTTTAATATAGTGCCACTCCTCTTCTCCTTCTTCCTACCCTGTCCTTCCTGAATAAAGTATAGCCCAATATAATTATATTCCAGTCATAGCTGTCCATTATCCATGTCTCTGTAACTGCCATTAAATCCAAGTCAGCCTCTTCCATTAAGGCTGCAGCATCTGGAGTCTTGGTTCCCATGCTACGGGCATTTCAACACACCGCTTTCCAGATGTTGCCCCTTTTACCAATTTCTACAGAGGTATTTAATGTTTCACTTACCTGGGGGCTTTCTTTTCCCATCCCCAATTAATCTAGTTTAAAGCCCTCTTTAATAGGTTAGCTAGCCTGCTGCAGAAGACATTTCAATCCTTCTTGGACAGATGGATGCCATCTCTGCTCTGCAGCCCTTGGAAAATCATCCCATGGTCCAGGAAACCAAAACTTTCTCGATGACACCATCCACACAGCCGTGCATTCATCTCTAGGATGCAAGCTTCTCTGCCTTGGCCTTTACCCTCAGCAGGGAGGATTGAAGAGAACACTAGCCGCACACCTATTCACCGTCTTCCCAGAGCCATGTAGTCATATTTGATATGCTCTGAGGGATAGCTAGCAGCATAATTTGTGCCAACATGGATAAGCAACATCGGATAGTAGTCAGTAGGCTTGATGAGTCTCAGCAAACTCTCTGTAACATCTCGGAATTTGATACCTGGCAGACAGCACACCTCTCTGGATATCAAGTCAGCAGATGGATGCCTCGGTACACCTCATAAAAGACTTACCAACCACCACTACCCTTTGCTTCCTTGTCGTCATTGATTCTGCAACTTGGGGGTGCCTGAGCTCTGGTTCTTCCCTTTCCTATGAGGCTTTCACCTCCTCCACTTCCAGGGTTCCATGCTGGTTCTTCAGTTCGAGTGCTGGAGGAGTTGGATTGTTGATTCTGCAGGCTCTGGTGATTTGTGTTCAACTTTCTTCATTCTGTAGCCTCCTATTTTAATTTCTGTCGAAGAGCTTGGATGTTTGAAGAAGCATCCCATTGATATACTTATCGCTGTCTCAAATGCTTCTCAGTCTCACCACCTCTTCTCTGAGCATCTTCATTTGTTTGAGGGCTTCAGCTTGCAGGCATCCTTCAACTGGCATCGGGCTCACTGTCTGGACAGAGGCAGAAGCTCTAATGTGGGCAACAGCTTTGGCAATACAATTTTTCCTAGCCATTGTTCAGTTGGTGCAGCTTTGTAACTTTTGAAGTAAAAGAGAGAGACCTTGCCTGAAATGGAGACTCTGTTATTGAAGTTGGCTCTATGATCTAGCCTCTCTTCTCCCTTTTTCAGAAGCAGGTAATCACATTGACAATCATGCCCCTCTAGATGATAACCAGCATGGATTTCGCCCATACCATGGAGTTGAAACACTTCTGATCTACCTCTTTGATAACATCCTCCGAGAAATAGACGACCCCAAGAAAGGTATCTTAAGGATCTTTGTAGTCATCTCCTCAGCATTCGACACAGTTGACCACCTAATTCTCCTGGAAAGGCTAAAGAAGATTGGGCTTCATGGTATTACTTTAAAATGGTTTCAATCTTATCTCTCCGACAGGCAGATTCGGGTCAAGGTAGGAGACAACACTTCCCAACCCATAAAAGTTCTCCAAGGAGTGCCTCAAGGTTCCGCCCTCTCATCTCTTCTATTTAATATATACATCCAACCTATATGTGACATCCTGAATGCAAATAGCATTCAGTACACAATTTATGCAGACGATATTTTGATATACACGTCTATTTCGATTGAAAACCCAGTATACTCCAAAATATCAGACTGCTTAACACAAATGACAAGTTGGTGTACGGACAACAACTTCTCAATTAACTACAGCAAAACTGAGGCTCTAATAATAACTTGCAACCCTGATTTCGTACATCCACTTGACATCAGAGTAGCAGACACAACCATTCCAATGAAACCGGAAGTTAAATACCTTGGAGTAACCCTGGATAGTGAATTGAACCTTAAAGCTCATGTAAACAAAACAATCAGGAATGCATATTACAGGATGAGAGTTATCAGAAGACTCAAACCTCTCCTCGCCACTGATCATTTCCGTACCGTTTGCCAAGCGCTTATTACTCCTATACTGGACTTCTGCAATCCCATCTTCCTTGGGCTAGCAAAGCAGTCAATCAAGCCACTTCAACTAGCTCAAAACACTGCAGCCCGAATTATATCTGGCTCAACTAGACATGACCACATTACTCCAGTTTTAAAAGAACTTCACTGGCTTCCAATCAGCTCGCGCATTAAATACAAAACTATAATTAATATATTCAAAATTAAGCATCATATTTCAGCCAACAGCCTGCACTCCATCATTCAGCCAGACATCAGTACTCGACCAAGAAGAAGTGGAACTTCCAATAGAGTTAGCACCTCAATTGTCTTTAGAAATTCACGAAAGATCACTACAGAAAGAGCTCTCTCCCTGGCTGCTCCAAAAATTTGGAACTCACTCCCAGACGATTTGAGAGCAACAACGGACCTCAAAGACTTCCGAAAACTGCTGAAAACATTGCTTTTTTTCGAGCATTATGGTCCTGTCACTTAACCAGTAGTTCTATCTACTCACCCCTATCAAGCCTGTTAAAATTTGTTCAGTGTCCCTTGATTTTTAAAACTATTTGTATTTAACCTTATATCCACTCACATGCAAATCTTTTAACCTCCTTCTCTGTTTTAATCACACTCTCTTTACGTTTGTTTATATTGTTGTTACAACCGCCTTGATTTTATGATAAGGCGGTATAGAAATACTGTTAAATAATAAATAACTGCTTTAGTTCCACCCTCAGCTTCTGGAAATATCTCTGCACTAGAGAAATGCCATTTTCCATCTAGGTCATTTGTCCCCATGTGAATTCTAAGAGCAATTTCAGAATCCTGATTTGCTGCTCTGATTTCATTTTGAAATCTTTTTTTTACTTGTAGTAGGCCAAGGATCATGGGTGCCATTTAACCTTTTTCTGTTCCTTGAATGTGTGAGTGGAGGAGTAGCCTAGTGGTTAGAGCACTGGCTTGAGAATCAGGATTCGATTCCCACTAGCACTCCTTGTGACCTGGGGCAAGTCACTTAACCCTCCTTTGCCTCAGAAGAATCTGTTATCAATATCCCTGTTTAGTGACATTACCAAGTTTGTTACAATGTAAACCACTGATTAAAATGATAAAGCAGTATAAAAAAAACCTGTTAAATAAATAAATTGAATGCCTTTGATGATAGAAAACTACTTTTCTTGGGTGATTTTATTTTAAAAAAATTGTAAATTACTTTAGGGATTCTGCATGCACTGGGTTATCATCTCTCAGCTCTGATCCCATTACAGATTCTAAATGCTAGAGCATCATAAAGGGGCATATGGGAACTAATCAGGGCCGGCCCAACCACTAGGCAAACTAGGCAGTGACATTCAAAGCTAAATAATAGATTGTGACAGCGAGATGGGGTGTAAAGTTTGAGGTTTGCTTAGGGCACTAACACTTTGAACCAACTATGGGGCAGACCCTGGAACTAATCTCCTAGTTAAAATAACATTGTTACTCAGAGTTGTAAAAGGGTCCTAAGCTAAAGGGAAGATTCCTATCACTTAAACATTATAGCCTGTCTTGGCTCCTTGTTGCCTTGGTAAGTCACTTAACCTTACATTGCCTCAGAAGAAAGGCCTGGCAATCTACTTCCAGTCACACTGCCAAGAACACCCAGGAGCTACTGGGTCATCAGGAGGCACTGACTGGAAGGCACACATTGGATTGTTGCATTGGGAAATGTGATGAAGAAAATCACTGTAAATCTGTATTGTAGAAACGGAAAGCATGCTGTAGAAGCAAATGTTGAGAGTTTGCTTCTACAGCTTCTCAACTTCAGTTTAGATCAGACAGAGGGTTTACGCTATGGTGTGAGAAATGTTTCTATTAAGTTGTGCAATCAGTTATATAAAGTGGTTGTATGTTAGCTATGGAACTGCTAGAAGCAGGGCCGGTGCAAGGGTTTCTAGCGCCCCCCTGCAACCTATAAATCAGCACCCCTCCCTCATTATTATTAATGTTGGCTGCACCCTACTCTCTTTTTCCCCAAAACTAACTTTATGAACTCTTTTCAAGTGATATTAATATTTCTCTTCAAATCCAGTGTTGTAAGAAAATTGCAGCAAAAGAGCAAATGCATAACCAAAATAAAAATATTTAGCAGTAAATTCTTAGCATCATATAAACAGGCTGTGATAGTCCAAAAAATAAATTCTGATTCTGGTCATCTCACTAACAACATAAACATTCTCCAGTGCCAGGCATATTGTGAACTAATATAAAATACTGCAAAAGTCACTGAAAATCTGCAGAGTCAAATCTACCATACCATACCAGCATACACTTCCAAAACTATTTGTGTGCTTTTCTATACCGCCCCTGATCTCTGGAAGGGGCGGTATAGAAAAGCACACAAATAAATAAATAAAACTCATACAATAAGGGGCCTACCCAGAAAAAAGCACTACAAATACTGCAATGGGCCCCAAAACATCCATACACCTATTTGAAAAGCTGTACAAGTCAAATTACTACAGTACAGATCCCTACGTACAAACTCCATGTTAACAGAACACCTGGCCTCGGTCACACACTCAGAACACAGACCCTCACCAAGTACAGAATAAGTGACCACAATGTACTGTAGACAAAAATTAAAATGAAACCCCAAGAAGCCAGACTCCGCATGCGGTGCCACACCAGATAAGAGAGACAGTTCTCCATACTATTTTAAATATAAAGATAGTGCAAAGTCCAATCACTAAATTGAAAATAAAATTATTTTTTCTACCTTTGTTGTCTGATGATTTTTGATCATGCTAGTCTGGGATCTGAGGTTTCTGTTTTCCTCTGTCTTCTCTTAGCTCTTTTTCCATGGTTTATAGTCCATCTGCCATTTCTTGTCTCTCCTTTTGCTTTCTTCATTTTATTCCATCAGCCTTTTTCCAGTCACAGTAACCCTCCCCAGTATCAGCCTCCTCTCCCAGTGTCAAACCCCTTGCATTCCCAGCACCGTCACTGGTGTCTATTCCCTTTTAGTCCTCCTCTTCTTCTCGTTGGTCCAGCCCCTTCTAGTACAAATACCATCCCAGGTATCAGCGAACTTCCAATCACCATGCCCCCTCCCATGTCAGTTCCCTTCCAGTCCCTCCTCCTCTGTCTACCTTCCACAGCCATCCCTGGGTGTCAGCTCCCTTCAAGCCCCCAACCTTTCCTCCAGCCTCCTCCTTCCCCTCTTTTCCACTCCCAACCTCCTATGTGAGCTCCCTCTAGCCCCCACCTTCCACCCTGTCAGTTCTCTTCCAACCCCCTCCTATTACCCAGCCACATTCCAGCCCCATCCCCAAGTATCTGCTTCCTTTCAGCTCCCCCCATTTCTGCTCCCTTTCAGTCCCACCTCTTGTCTGCTCCCTTCCAGCTCCCCCCATGTGTCTGCTCCCTTTCAGCTCCCCCCCATGCCTGCTCCCCTTCAGCCCCCTTACCCCCCCCCCCTTGTGTCTGCTCGGATTCGTCCTTCAAAAAAGAAAGCAGCCGCGGGAACATTTCTCTGTTCCCACAGCTCTGCTAACTTTTAAACTGCTGGGTTGCAGAGTTTCTAAAGGCAAGAATAAGCATTTCCTGTGAGAAACAGAAAGCGTAGTTACTCACCTGTAACAGGTGTTCTCCAGGGACAGCAGGAATCAGTTCTCACTTATGGGTGACATCGGCACTGACAGAGCCTGCGCGGAGCAATTCCCCAGCTTTCAAAGAAAGCCTTTGGGATTGCTGCCACGCATGCGTGGTCCTCTTCCCGCCCACGGGGACCATCTTGTTCAGAGCTTAGGTCCCTTAGCTTGAGCTCTACCAAGCAGATGGCAAGGAAAGGATAAAAATCCAGCAACTCATCAGGGGAGGTGGGAGGGTACTGAGGACTGATTCCTGCTTTCCCTGGAGAACACCTGTTACAGGTGAGTAAATATGCTTTCTCCAGGAACAAGCAGGAAGTCAGTCCTCACTTATGGGACTCCCCAGCTACAGGCTATTGAACCTGTAACCAAAAAACACCTCCACGAGGTCGTGATAAGCCAATGCCCGAAGGAGCCTGAGTCCTCGGGGTGAAGCCCTCAGTAGTCGTGAAGAAGGGTCGGAGGGCAGGAGTTGCTTATACCCCAAACAGATTACGAAGTACGACCTGGCCAAAGATGCTGTCCCGAGTGGACTCCCTCTCCAGGCAGTAGTATGTAGCAAAGGTGTTTGCTGAAGACCAGGTTGCTGCCTGGCAAATGTCCATCAGGGGCATGGAGCACAGCGAGGCCACCTTGGGCCAGACCCCATGCATGGTGACTCAATGATCTAACGGGGCACCCGCCTTCGTGTGAGCAAAGGCGATGCAGTTCACCACCCAAATGGAGAGGGTGCGTTTAGTGACTGTTTGGGATCGTATGTCACAAAAAGCCAGCCAGACTTGTGATGAGCCTGGGTGCGCTGCAGACAGAAGGCAAGGGCCCTCTTGCAGTCGAGTGTGTGGAGAGCCGCCGACACCTGGTCAGTGTGAGGTCTCGGGAAGAAAGTCGGTAGGACTATCTCCTGGTTGAGATGGAAGTCTGAGACCACTTTAGGTAGGAATTTGGAATGGGTACGGAGGACCACCCTATTCCTATAGAACCTGGTGTAAGGAGCATCAGCCATGAGAGCCTGGAGCTCACTAACTCAGGGTTCCGAGGTCAGCACCATCAGGAAGACCACCTTCCAGGATAGATGCCGAAGCAAGCACGTCGCCATCGGCTTGAAGGGTGGATGTTAAGCTGCATGAGCACCACGTTCAGGTCCCATTCCGCTAGGGGAGGCCAGATGGGCGGCTTGGATAGCAAGAGACCCCGCATAAAGCGGGAGACCAAAGACTGCCCCAAGAGGGGCTTTCCCTCGACGGAGAGGTGGTTCGCCGAGATGGCGCTCAAATACACCCTGACGGAGTTTGACTTCAAACCTTCCCTCGAGAGATGGAGGAGGTACTGAAGGACCCATCGAGTGGGACATGAAAATGGGTCGATCTGGAGCCCTGAGCACCAGACCGAGAAGTGCCGCCACTTGAAGGCATAGGCTTGTCTAGTGGAGTCCTTCCTCGAGCCAAGAAGGACCTCCTCTGGGAGAGCCAGCGAAGCTAGGGAAACCCGTTCAGCCACCAGGCTGTGAAGGATAACAAGGCTAGGTTCGGGTGCTGCACCCGCCCCTCCTAGGTTAGCAGACACAGGGCAGAGCTCAGGGGAACAGGGGGGCTCCGTTGACAGCCGGAGCAGAAGCGGGAATCAGGGCTACCGAGGCTATGAAGGGGCTACGAGGATTAACGATGCCCGGTCCCGCTGGGCCTTGAAGAGGTTTCTCACAATGAGAGGGATGGGAGGGAATGCATAGAGTAGGCTGGATGCATCCGGACTCTTCCTGCTTGGGTGCGGTACCGGCCTGCAAAAGTGGGGGAGCTGCACATTCTGGGGACTGTCAAACAGGTCCATTGCCAGCATCCCCCAGCGAAGGAACAGCCAGCCTGCCACACCTGGATCCAGACGCCACTCATGAGGGCGAAGGATCCTGCTGAGCCTGTTCACCAGGACATTCTCTTGGCCCGGGAGGTAGGCCTCCTTGAGAGACATCTTCTGTCGGATGGCAAAGGAGCAGAGGAGGACCGCTTCCTGGCAGAGGGAGCGCGATCTGGTGCATCCTTCCTTGTTGATGTAGAACATCGCCATGCGGTTGTCGGTCTGCACGAGTACCGACCTTCCCTTGAGGTGGTTCTCGAAGGCCCCCAGTGCCCACCGAATCGCCTGGAGCTCAAGCAAGTTTATCTCCTGCTGAGACTCTTCGGACGACCATTGCCCTTTCGTGCACAACAGCCCGCAGTGGGCTCCCCACCCGAACAGGGAGGCATCCATTGCTAGCACCATGTTGTGCTGTGGGGCCTGGGTGACCCTTAGAGGAGATTGCGGGGGTTTTGCCACCAACTCAGGGACACCCGAAGGCCGGAGAGGACTCGGACGGGGTCTCGGAGGTGACCGATGTACGGGCTCCACTGATTGCTGAGGCACCACTGAGCTGTCCGAATGTGCAGGTGGGCATGAGGGACCACATGGACGGTAGAGGCCATGTGGCCCAGGAGGCGTAGCATAGTCCGAGCTGTGACTTGGGGGGTGCTTTGGACCTGAGTCTGTACGCGAGGCTGCATCTCTGCCCCTTTTTGAATCCATGCTAAAGGCTCACCTTTTTGAGACTGCTTTTGGATCTTGATCCACTCAGTCTCCTATGTGTCTCCTTACCTTTCCCTAGCTGCATCCTTGTCCTCAGTTGTTGTACTGTCTGTATTTACTAGATTGTAAGCTCTGATGAGCAGGGACCATCTTTTTATATGTATCTGTACAATGCTATGTACGCCTTATAGCGCTATATAAATGTTTAGTAGTAGTAGTAAATACTAAGGGAATCGGATTAAGCTCATGCCTTTTCTCAGTTCAAGATGAGTAATATTCAGGTACAGTAGGTATGTTCCCAAAGGGCTTACAGTCTAATTTATACCAGAGACAATGGAGGGTTAAGTGACTTGCCCAAGATCCAATGGAGCATCATACCATTGTGCTGCCCGTTCATGATAAATGAAGTTAGAGCAGAGTTCATGACCCAAACAGCTGAACTTGATGGACCACCTTGTGACAAAACCAGTGGTTTGTGCTAGAAATGGCTGCATCGCTGGAACAAGTGGTTTACTACTGAGAATGTGAACTATCTGGCAGGGAGACCTTTTCAACAACAGCAAGAAGAAAACCTTAAGAGGAATATAGGAAACAGCGAATATATATAGGTTGTATCTTTACCCGGGAAGCTTTCTTTGTTTTGAACCTTTTTGATTTTGACCTCCACAGCACCAAGCTTCTGTTTACAATCCAAAGTACAACTTCAGAGTCAAAATCTTTTCAGAGACCATTTGCAAATGGTTGAATTATTGAATATTCTCTGATACAAACTTAGTCAACCCTTCTATGGTCATCCAGAAGGAGTCTTTATGGATACTGACTTAGCTCATGCCTTTCTCAAAGTGAGTTACATTCAGGTACAGTTCCTGCCCCCACAGAGATTATAATCTGGGTTTGTGCCTGAAACAAGGGAAGGTTAAGTGAGTAAGTGGGATTTGAACTCTGGCTTTCCTCATTCTCAGGCTATTGCTTTGACCATTAGGCTACTCCTCTATGCACTCTGAGTGTGATGGCACTTTCAAAGGTTCTCCTGATTGTACTGACCATTCCTGTCTCTGTACCTCACAAGTAGCTGCTTTTCCTGAGACACCAAAAAGCGCCACAACTTACTATAATAAACTTCTGTTGCTCTAACAGGGTCCCTGCCCAGACCTGCTGAAATGTCAACCAATGACAGCTCATTTGATTCACTGGTCGAACTATGCAAGGCTGGCTCCAATAAACATAAGACATGCCATACTGGGTCAGACCAAGGGTCCATCAAGGGTCCAACAGCAGCCAATTGAGGAGAAGGATGTTACCAGTGGTGTGCCCCAGGGATCTGTCCTTGGTCCGATTCTTTTTAACATCTTTGTTAGTGATATAGCGGAAGGGCTGTCGGGTAAGGTTTGCCTCTTTGCGGATGATATCAAAATCTGCAATAGAGTAGACACCCAGGAAGGTGTAGATAACATGAGGAGGGATCTAGCTAAGCTTGAAGAATGGTCTAGAATTTGGCAACTGGGATTTAATGTTAAAAATTGTAAGGTCATGCATTTGGGCTGCAGCAATCCAAGGGAGCAATACAGTATAGGAGGTGAAGTACTTTTGTCCACTAAAGAAGAGCGGGACCTAGGCGTAGTTGTGTCCGATGATCTTAAAGTAGCTAAACAGGTAGAAAAGACGACGGCAAAAGCTAGAAGGATGCTTGGGTGCATACGGAGAGGAATGGCTAGCAGAAAAAAGGAGGTGATAATGCCTCTGTATAAGTCTTTGGTGCGACCTCATTTGGAGTATGGTGTGCAATTCTGGAGACCACACCTTCAAAAGGATGTGAACAGGATGGAGTCGGTGCAGAGGGTTGCTACTAAGATGATTAGTGGTCTTCATTATAAAGCATATGAGGACAGACTTAAGGATCTTAATATGTACACCTTAGAGGAAAGGCGGGATAGAGGTGATATGATTGAGATGTTTAAATACCTCCGTGGCATAAATGTTCAGGGAGAGAGCCTCTTTCAATTGAAAGCAAGTTCTGCGACGAGGGGACATGGGATGAGGGTGAAGGGAGATAGATTCAGGAGTGATATGCGGAAATATTTCTTTACGGAAAGAGTAGTGGATCCGTGGAATAGTCTCCCAGTGGAGGTGGTAGAGATGAGGACAGTAACTGAATTCAAAACAGCATGGGACCAACACAGAGGATCTCTAAAGGTAAAAAGTGGACTGTTGTAGTTGTTGTTATGGAAGGACAGACTAGATGGGCCTTGTGGTCTTTTTCTGTCATCATGTTTCTATGTTTCTAATTGAGGTCACAAGTACCTGTCAGGTTTCCACAAAGGTACACAGATTCCAAGGGAGGAGTAGCCAAGTGGTTAGAGCAACTGACTAGTACCCAAAAGATCAAGGGTTCAATTCCCACTAACACTCCTTGTGACCTTCACCAAGTCACTTTACCCTTCCTTGCCTACACTGCCTAGAAACCCCCCTCCCCCCCACAGATTCCATGTTGCTTATCCCAGGATAATCAGTGGATTTCCCCAGTCCTCTTTAATAATGATTTATGGACTTTTCCTCCAGGAACTTGTCCAAACCTTTTTTTAAACCTAGCTACATTAACAGCTTTTACTACATGCTCTGGTAACATATTCCAGAGTACGATTATGTGTTGAGTAAAAAAACTATTTTCTCTTGATTAGTCTTAAATGGGTTACATTGTGGATTCAATGCATGTCCCCTAGAATTTCTACTTGTTAAAGGAATAAACAACCAGTGGCATCGTCTACTCGCTGTTTTGGGATCCTGACCCTATATTCTCCCATTTATTCCCATGTGTATTTAATCATTTCCATTAAGAATTCCCTAGTCCCCTATTTGTTCGGTGTGTCTGTCTTAGAAAACTGGAAGCTCTGTGGAGCAGACTGCTTCTTATGTGCATGTGTACATTGCTATGTATGCCTAATAAGTGCTACAGCATATAACAATAGCAGTGATTTGAAAATAGAACAAGTGGGGTGACTAAATTTGCAGATCATAAAGCATTCAAAGTTGTTAAACTGCAGGAGGACATGTGAAAATTGATATCCAAATTGTGGATGCTAGGTTCCACATTAAGCGTCACAGCCCAGGAAAAAGGATCTAGTCTTTGCCTTGGAAAACACATTGAAATCTCATGCTCAATGTGCAGTGGCAATCAGAAAAACAAACAATGCTGAGAATTATTAGGAAAAGAATAGAGAAGAAAACAAAGCATATAATAATGCCTCCGTAGCATTCCATAGTAAGTACTGTTTTCCATTGTGATTGCCATACCATAAAAAGATATACATGTAGAATTAGAAAAGGTACAAAGAAGGGTGACCAAAATAATCAACAGGATGGAACAAATCCCTATGAGGAAAGGCTAAAGAGGTCAGCCTGGAGAAGATCTGATAGAAGTCTATAAGATCCTGAGTGAACTGGAATGGGTGAACAAATTGATTGCTTAAGTTTTCAGAAAATACAAAGGGAACATGCCGTTGAGTTACTAAGTAATACATTTCAAAGAAATAGCAGAAAAAAACTTTTCCCTCAATACATAATTAAGCTTTGGAATTTGTTGCCAGAAGATGTGTTAAAAGAGTTAGCATAGCTTCATTTAAAAACGTATAGACAAGTCCTGGAGGAAAGTCTATAAACTGTCATTAAAGCAGACTTGGGAAAAGCCATTGCTTATCTTTGGTTGGTAAGCAGCATGGAATCTTGCTACTGTTTGGTATCTTGCTTTATACTTGTGACTTGAATTGGCCACTATTGTAAATAAGGACACTGGTCCACTATAGCAATTTTTATGTTTCTCTTCTCCAAACTCAATATGACTTGCAGGGCCAGGAGGCATGGCAGCTTTCCTTCCCCCATCAGAACTTCCAAAAGCACCACACTGGAGGTTTGAGGCATCCCAGCTTCTTGGTGGACAAAGCAGTCAATAAGGTCAGACATAGGAAAAATCCAGATTTTACCCTTCTGCTTCACCATATTGGTGGATCAGCATCTTGCAGGAAATACATGAATAGCGAAATCCATAAAACTCAGGAGCTCAAGTCAAGGCCTTGTTTGTCATCCTTGGTACTATAGTATGTTACTCCTAGAGAATGCTCTGAATTTCACACACTAAGTGCCATGTTCCCAAAGTTTATCATAGCGTAGAATAATTTAACATTCTTATGGCAATATTGGCTCTGGAATTCACCAAGATGACACAGGAAGACTTCCTTTAAGCTAAAAAGAAAACAATGTTAATGAAGGGCATCATCCTATAGATCCAGCACACTAAAACCACATCACCTTTCTCTTTCTTTATTGACAAATGTAATTAATTAATTGATGTTTTTATTGGGATGACAGTTACAAACTGTGAGCTATATTATATGTTTACATAATCATTAGAAAACAGCATATTAAAACCCCAAAACATGACTTGAGATTTAGAATTAAAACTCCAGATCTACGAGCATTAAAGCACTGTTCAGGGCTATAATTAAGAAGTCAGTCTTGAATGAACCAACTGTGTGTAAGTATGATGAAGGCAGTAAGGTCAGAGTCTCATGTGTCTGATAAGCCAGAGCGCGATGTTCATGAAACCGTCAGCCTCGGCATCCACTTTGGAAAGAGAGTGGTTATTTCCTGGGTACCAGAGCACTCTAGAGTAAAGGAGAAAAAGACCATTCACTCACATTTAGCATTAATTATGAAAACAAGAAATATCAGGGGACTAGAGGGTTGGGGAAAACAAAAGATGCATAACACATCGGGGGGAGGGAGAGATGGGGGCTTAGCAGACTGGCTAGCCGGGACTTTTCCTAAATAGGGGGTTGCACCAATCTCCCCCAACAGATCCTCACTGGGACCTGCCCAAGAGGGATTGGTGCTGCGGGGGGGTGGGGGGGGAGGGCACACACTTCATTTGGTAATACTGTCGGTGCTGGCACTGACAATATTGTAGGGATGAAGGCTTGATCATCGGCAGGGTAGCCTGTACTATTGGGCCTCCCAGCAGATAATGCCGCTCTTGAGGTGGCGTTATCTGCTGCCACGATCGGGGCCGATTTTGACAGCCACTGTGCAAAATCTTTTTCACATGGTGGCTGCTAAACATGGCCAGCCCCAATCCCCACCTTGATCTCGCTCCTAGGGAGCTATACCACGAGAAAAGCAGATACCATGGAAATTGCCTGCGATATCTGCTTTTTTTTGCAGGTTAGCTGCTACCGCGAGACTAATGCGGGATTAATGCCCCAGCAGTAGCAGCTAACGCGCTTTAGTAAACATACCCATATGTGATTAATTGCAGAGAAATGAGATGGAAAATCCACCAGGCTTGTTCATACTGAAAGTGCAGTAAGATTTCTTCTGCTTCCTGGAAGTTGGTGGAAACCGCTTCTCCCAATGCATACTATTCCAATACTGCAACAATTCAACAACTCCTGTGCTTAATAGCTTCATAGAATTTCCTCTAAAATTCTCCACTTCTACAAACACTTTTATATAAGAAATATGCTCCAGTCAAAGGAAAACAAAAACAAGTTGATTTCTTCTGGCTCCTCTGTCTTTTTCAGCTATATTTAAGTGTCCTCTTTTTCTCTCTCTCTCCATGTGCATCTTATTCCTTTAGCTCTCTCTTTGTATCTGTTCCATCACAGGTTTGGGTATGCATTGTGGAATTGTGCAGGGGGCAGGATCTAACCTTGGATACAGATTTTGGAATACCAGGCTGAAAGGGAGAGACTGTGGCTGGTAAAAGGAAATGGTCAGACATGTCACCATGAAAACTCAAGACTCTATGAGATTCTCACTCACCGAACAGGGACACCGTGGGCTCTCAGAGCTCGGTAATACTCTATCCCTTGCTTGTTTGGGACTCGTCTGTCCTCCTCACCCAGCATTAGCAGAACAGGAGTCTTCACCTGAGAAAGGCACCACAGTATTATTATTCTTATTAAGCATTTATAAAGCACTACCAAGCATATGCAGTGCTGTACAGAAACAAAAGAAGACAGTCCCTGCTCAAAGAGCTTACAATCTAGAAGTCAAACATACAGGACAAAATAATACCACAGGAATAAGGGCAATAGGAGTTGAAACACAAGGGACGAGATTAAGAATCCCCAACGGTTTCAAAGAGGTGAGTCTTAGGCTTGGATTTGAAGAGGGCGAAGGAAGAGATTTGACACAGGGACAGGGCAGGTTGTTCCAGGCAAATGGAGCAGCAAGGTTAAAAGAACAAAGCCTGGAGTTAGCAGAAGAAGAGAACGGCATAGAGAGAAGGAAGGTAGAAGAGGAACGGAGATCACGGGAAGGAGGTATAGAGAGAGGAGAGATAAGGAGGAGCAGCAGAGTGAATGCATTTATGTGTCAAGATAAGTAGCTTGTACTGAATGTGGGAACAGATAGGGAACCAGTGAAGGGACTTTAGAAGATATGACAGTAATGTTGCTGGCGAAGAGCTGGCAAAGAATTAACCATGCAGCGGAGTTTTGAACCTGAGATCAACAAAAGACCTCAAAGACGTCCGAAAGATGCTAAAAACTATGAACTTCACAGAACACTACAATAACATCACATGAACTGTCCAATCAGATTGTAAAAATGTAAATGTAAATGTAAAAATGTAAATAGTTTATGTACATAGCTCACACTGTATATAGCTCACCACACAATCAACCTCCTCATACCAATCACACACACATGCCTCGATTTTTCAATGCATGCCCACACCCACCCACCCACCCAACCATTTGATTTGTTTACTGTGTAATCTGCTTTGATTTCAGGATAAAGTGGTATATAAATCCTTTTAAATAAATAAATAAATTGAGGGAGACCAGCAAGGAGGAGGTTGCAATAGTCAAGCTGGGAGATAATAACAGAGTGAACAGTACATAACAAAAGTACTAATCAGAATTCACTCAATAGACTCCGGGGACAGAGAACACAGCGAGATACGAGATTCTACCCAGAGCCCTCTTAGCATATTCCGGAAAAAAAGAATCCACAGTAAGATACAACAAATTGTAGTGCACACTTAAAGTGTTGCACAATGGCATGTTTCTCCTTCCTCTATTAGCAACTCAGGCATGCTTTCTGTGGGACTTGGTGGAAAGAGAAATTGTGTTTCTCAGTAGGAGTCAGGGACTATGTGGCTGTTGGGAGCTGTATCAGGTGGTGAGTGCTACCGAGTATATTTTGAAACTGTAGATATGGATCTATGGGGATGTACTGTATGTTTGGGGAGTACTGGAGACAAGTGCAGGATATGGAAGGGTGTTGGAGGTGAGAAGTGTAAAATGTACCAGTGTATCTGTGTATATAACAGGAAGTGGTGGGGGACATACAGGCTTTATGTTCCCCTTCCCCATGCACTCTTTGCTCCCTTTCGCCTGCTCCTTGCATTGTCTCTCAACCATCCTCCATCTTGTACACCCTACTCCCTATCCTCTCGTCCCTCTGCTTACTTCCTTCTGCCCAGGAGATTGAATCCTCTGCTGCTGCAGCAGCACCTATTCTTCTGCTACTAGGGGTTAAGTCCCCAGCGACTGCCACAGCCTTCTGTCCAGTGGGAGTCTGGGTTTCATCAAGTATTATTTGTATTTATTTATTTATTTATATTCTCTTTTATACCGCGCTATTCTGCATCAGTGCGGTTTACATTGAACAAACTGAAATTACATTGAACAGGGCATTATAACTTGGAGATAACTATTTTACAGGGACCATGGGCTATGGAGGGTAAAGTGGCTTGCCCAAGACCACAAGGAGCACCTGTGGGACTAGAAACCCCAGTCCGTTCTATTGGTGATGGGGGGTGGGGTGGGTAGTCTTCTCAGTTCTCCTTTTGTGCCACAGGACTTTCTCATCTGGAAGTGGAGCCTGACTGCCCTGCCACACTGCTGTCTGCTCTCAGCTCCAAGCGCCTCCTCCTTTCTATTAAAAGCATTGTTCTGTTTGCACAAGTGCAAACAAACCTATGTATACAGATAGACAGATGGATGGCCCTTGCACAACAGGCATTATCGCTTGACTGAAACACGGGATGACCATCTGCATGTGTGAGCAGCAGCAGCCCCACCACAGCCTTATGGCTGCTCCAGAAAGGCAGCTGGACTTCTCCTCTGAGGGGTGTAGCCCACCACCCAACCACAATTCATTTGGAGAAACACCATAGTTGGCAGTGTTCCCAAAGCCCTGCTAGCAAGAGGATCCAGGAGCCTCAACTTTCCCAAACATCTGATCAGCATGGGGTGCACATTGAAACCTTGACCTTAGACCATGAACAGGACATAATGCTTGCAAGGTTTCAACATGTGCGTGTGGCGCCAGGCAAAGCAGCAGAGAGCAGAGTGGAGGCTCCTGCTACTATCAGGAGCAGATTCTAGATGGAGAGAAGGGGAAAGGCTAACATTTTGACTGCAGAACATCTGGGGCACATGGGTCCTGGTTTTTCTAGCTTCTGTGTTGTACAGTTTTTTTACATTAAGAAACCAGAGTCCCAGAACGCTTTATAATTGGGTCATCCTACTTGGTTTGGTGACATTTTTGAATTGTTTAAAATTCAGAAAGTAAGATGTCTCCAAAGCACGGAACACTTCTCAAATAATAATGCATGGGTTGATCTACCCCAGAAAAGGGAACTCCATTTAGAAAAAAAGGCTAAATTCTGTTTTTCCAAATAATTGCTATGTTTCAAAAGCACATTCAACCCTATTCAATATGATTGGGAAAAGGGAAAAGGGCTATTTGGACAGGCCTCATTTGTGCATCGGGCCCTATTCAAATCCAGGCGCTAAAAACCCACTTCTCTGAAGCCGCTTTTGAATCCTAATGCCCCTCATTCGCTTGTCCACTACTTATGTGTACCTTACTGTACTCTAGCCTAGTTTCACTATGGGGTAGATTCCGAATGGTGTTTAGCGGGGATGGACATTCGGTTTTGACATCCATCCCCACTAAATTCTGGGGTGCCGATCCTGCAGACAGAGCTCCCCGCAAGTACAGGTAAGTTGTATGGGAAGCTCCGTATGTGGGCGGGAGGGGGTGGGCCGGAGGAGGGGCGAGGGCAGGGAGTGGGTGAGAACCTGACCCAGGACATATATGGTCGATTCCGAGGTCGGCCCTGTATGTCGGACTTATTCCACCTAGACGTCGCAGAAGGATGACATTGGGCATGGAAAGTGAGATGAGGGGGTTCCCTGCAGCCCAACCCTGGCCATGGTAGGCCCGATCGGGGGTCGGGCCGCAGGGAAAGAAGATTTTGACGGTCGGCCAGTGATCGCGGCTCCAGCATGCTGTTATCACCTACAGAAAATATATTTTTTCATTTCTTCTCCCCCATGAAAATAATCAAATCTGCTTTTCCTTTTTTTTTTATTTCACTGGAATTGAAATAGAAAAAATAGGATCAGAAAAGTTTTTTTATTTTAATGGAATGGTATTGCAGAATAGTTCACTGCTGGTATGCTGATGGCGACAAGTGGTTAATCAAAGTCAATCAATCAACAAAGTTTCACAGCAGTTTATTCCTTTTTTTAAAGAGACAGTCATGTGGATGCCAGAATACATTACATCATCTATTTAAAAGCAGTTTGTTAGATCTTTCCCACTGTGCAAACACCTTTACTTACTGAGCACACGTCCCTTTGAACTGATCTTCTGACCACCAAATTCATAACTTTTTCTTATGATCACTCTCACAAGTACATATTATCTGTGGTAGGCCAGGGCAAGGGAAAGGAAAAAGGGTAGATGGGAAAGGAAAAAGGGTAGATGGATAGGGAAAAAGGGAGAGAGGCAAGGAACAAAGGCGAGGGTAAAATTTAGTTTAAATATTTTCTTGACTGTTCTTCATTCGAAACAGCAAGAGGGTAAGAAAAGAGAAAGAGGCAGTAAATACCTGAGAAGTAGAAGGGGGGGCATATATTCTGGAGAAGGCAGGTGGGTACATACTGAGGAAGGAGGTGGATGCTAGGGACTTGGAGGACTGAGTAGGGGAAACATAGAAACATGACAACAGAAAAAGACCACATGGCCTATCTATTCTGTCCTTACATATCGACCACTAAAACAGTCACCTTTTTTACTTCAGAGATACTCTTTGTTTGTCCAATGCTTCTTTGAATAAAGATACTGTCATCATCTCTACCACCTCAACTGAGGGACTATTACACGTATCCATCATTCTTTCCGCAAAGAAATATTTCTGCATATTACTCCTGCGTCTATCCCCTTTCACCCTCATCCCATGCCCACTTGTAGCAGAGCTTGCTGTCAATTGAAAGAGGCTCTCCCCCTGTGCACTTATGCCACGGAGGTATTTAAATGTCTCAATCATATCTCCTCTATCTTAACTTTCCTCTAAGGTATACATATTAAGATCCTTAAGTCTGTCCCCATATGATTTATAGTGAAGAGCACTAAACCATTTTAGTAGCCACCCTCTGTACTAACTCCAGCCTGTTTATGTCCTTTTGAAGATGCAGTCTCCAGAATTGCACACGGTACTCCAAATGAGGTTGCACCAAAGACTTATACAGAGGTACTATTGCCTCCTTTCTTCTGCTGGCCATTCTTCTCTCTATGCACCCAAGCATCCTTCTAGCTTTTGCTGTCACCTTTTCTACCTGTTTAGCTACTTTAAGATCATCAGACAATCACGCCTAGGTCCCGCTATTCCTCAGTGGACAAAAGTACTTCACTTCCTATACTGTATTGCTCCCTTGGATTGCTGCAGCCCAAATGCATGACCTTACATTTTTTAACATTAAATCCCAGCTGCCAAACTCTAGACCATTCTTCAAGCTTAGCTAGAGCCCTCCTCATGTTATCTACACCATCCTGGGTGTCTACTCTATTGCAGATTTTGGTATCATCCACAAAGAGGCAAACCTTACCCGACAGCCCTTCCGCTATATCACTAACAAAGATAGGTCTAGAACATGGGGACTCAAGGCTTAAGTGGAGAAGTGTGGAGACTGAGTTTTCAGCTTGGACTCAGGAATTAAGAGGAAAGGAGGAAGTCAGCGATTGGTTTTGAAGGGTAAAAGTAGAAGTGTAAGCCAGGGTAAAGACAGGGGCCAGGGTTGTGAAGCTGTAGAAAGGGCTGTGAAGGAGCAAGAGGGGGAAATCTTTGAAAGGAGTAAGGGGGAGTGGGAAGCTGGATAAAGAGTAAGAGGCAGAAGGGCCTTGAGGCAAGGAAGAAGATGAGACTAGAAAAAGGATGAGGACAAGAATGTAGGTGAATACATAGAGTGTAAATGAGGGAAGCATTGTAGCCTAGGGAAAGAGTGAAAAATGGTGGTGGGGTGTGGTAGAACAGGAGAAGCAGAGAGTCCAGAGTCTGAAACGGATAGGGGGTAAGTAAGTTGGAAGAGAAAGACTAAAAACCAGAAGGTAGGAGAATAGCTCAGTCAGTAAAATAAAATGATTGGAGGAAGCGATGTTGCCCGATGGAAGTGTAAGCTGGGGCTCCAGCAAGAACCACTCTAAGTTGGTGAGTAAAACTACCCCCAGAAATCGTCAGAGCCAGAGAAAGGTGGAGGAAAGGTGCAGCAGATAGAAGTGGGTGGTATGACCTTGAGAAGGAAAATGGTAGACTTCCTGGGGTTCCAGTGAGCAGGATTCAGCACTCTCACTGCTGAGCCCTGGATTTGATTTCAAGCAAGAGAAGCTTACTTTCCTTTCCCTGACTTCAGAGAAAGAAACTCAGGCTTTTCTAAGAAGTGGAACTGCTGAGAGAAGAGGTTGTGAGGCTGACAAACATCCATAATAGTGAGAGGTACATTGATGAGATGCTTCTTGAGACATCCAAGATCTCTGATTACTCCTTCAAAATGTAGAAAGACTAGGGGACACACAATGAGGCTACAATGTGGCACAATTAAGACTAATTGCAGACAATATTTTTTCATCAATACGTAATCAAACTCTGGAATGCATTACCAGATGATGTAGTAAAAGCTGTTTAGTGTAGCTGAGTTTAAAAAAGGTCTGGACAAGTTCCTGGAGGAAAAGTCCATAAAGCATTATTAAAGTGGACCACAGAAATCCATTGCTTTCCCCTGTGACAGGCAGCAGGAATCTGTATACCTTTAGGGAACCTGGCAGGTACTTCCGACTAGGATTGGTCACTGTTGAAAACAGGATACTGGGCTTGATGGACCCTTGGTCTGACCCAGTATGGCATATCTTATGTTCTTATTCCAATCCCAGCCCTCGAGGAGGAAGAAAGTTCTTTCTAAATTAATGCATATTGTTGACAATGAAACTTTCCAGACAGGTCAGTATGGGTGGTTTAAAATTTTGGCTAACAGAGGATTAATAAATCGGACAAGTTATGAGGACAGGGGAGGAGGTGCAGAAGTTGGAGGATCTGAAAGAAGAATAAGGACTACAGAAGAGTGATAGCCCTTAGTATCTGCAACAATGACATTTTTTGATGCGGAAGGGGGTCCCCCAGGATTTGGGTAGGGAACGTACCCACCTTGAGGTGAAAAAGGTACAAGAGATGAACCGTTTGAAGGGCCCTATTATCAAAGTTGTACGGATAAGTATTGCCCAAAGGGAGCCTAAATACAACAGATGCAGGGAGGACGACATACTGGGGGAACGGAAGGAAAAGAGATAGGGTGGAATTTATGAGGGGGTAAAGAAAGGTCTCATTAGGTGTGTCTCTGTTGGAAAACAGTATGAAAGTGCTGTATTGGATGTCATGGATGTTAATGCCACTGGCATTAACCTTTTTAAAGGTTAATGCCAGTGGCATTAACCTTTAAAAAGGAGATAGAGAAGCTTTTAAAACTAGAAAAGAGGGGAAAGCCGACAAGTCGCCCAAGAGCGCAAGGTTCAGAAGAAGGTATCCTTGAAGGATACTACCAAAAGCAGAGAGGTTCCAAAAAAAGAGTAAAGTAGCCCAAATGCCCTTGAGTATGGTGCAGACAGAGCGTAAAGATTCCAAATTACCCATGCCTACCAATAGCCAGATTAATATGAATAAAATACAGTCTCTAAAATGCTTGTATGCAAATGCTAGAAGTCTAAACAATAAGATGGGAGAGTTAGAATATATAGCACTAAATGAGAGGTTAGATATGACTGGAATCTCAGAGACATGGTGGAAGGAGGATAACCAGTGGGACACTGTGATACCTGGGTACAAACTATATCGTAATGATAGAACTGATCAAATTGGTGGAGAGGTTGCGCTCTATGTTAGAGAGGGCACTGAGTCAGAAAGGATTAAAGTTTTGCAGGAAACAAAATTTGCTGTAGAACCTCTATAGATGGAAATTCCATGTATGAAGGGAAGGTGATGGCAGTGGGGGTGTACTATCGACCGCCTGGCCAGAATGAACAAATGGATGATGAAATGCTCAAAGAAATCAAGGAAGCTAACAAAAGTCACAGCACAGTAATGATTTCAATTACCTCGGTATCAACTGGGTCAGTATCACGGCAGGATATGCTAGGGAGATAAAGTTTCTAGATGAAATAAATGACTGCTTCTTGGAGCAGCTGATTCATGAACCGACCAGAGGGGAAGCCATATTGGACCTAGTCCTTAGTGGAACACCAGATCTGGTGAAGAAATAAGGGTGTTGGGGCCACTTGGCAATATTGATCATAGCATGATCGTATTTGATTTAATTAGTGGAGGAGGGATAGTAAGGAAATCCACAGTACTACCTTTTAACTTTCGAAAGGGAGACTGATAAAATGAGGAAAATAGTTAAGAAAAAACTAAAAGGAGCAGTTGCAAAGGTTAAAGACTTACATCAAGCTTGGGTGTTGCTTAAAAATACTATCTGGAAGCCCAGACCATTAAGAAAAGTGGACGAAAGTCCAAAAAACTGCCAGCATGGTTTAAAGGTGAGGTCAGAGAGGCTGTTGCTGCCAAAAAAGCTTCTTTCAGGAAATGGAAAAAGAGCCAAACGACGAAAATTGGAAACAGCACAAGCACTGGCAAGTTAAATACAAAGCATTGATAAGGCAGGCAAAGCGAGAATTTGAGAAGAAACTTGCTACGGAAGCAAAAACGCAAAATAAAGACTTTTTCATGTAGATTCGTAGCAAAAAGCCTGTGAGAGAGTCAATTGGACCGTTAGATGATAGAGGGGTAAAAGGGGCAGTAAGAGGAGACAAGGCTATAGCGGAGAGACTGAATGAATTCTTTGCTTCGGTCTTTACTGAGGAAGATGTAGGGATGTTACCCAAGACTGAAGTGGTATTTAAAGGTGATACTGCAGAGGAATTGAGAGAATTATCGCTACACCGGGAAGATGTATTACAACTATTTGATAAATTGAATAGTAGCAAATCACCTGGACCGGATAGTATACATCCAAGGGTGTTGAAAGAATTGAAATATGAGACTGCAGACCTGCTATTAGTAATCTGTGAACTTTCATTAAAATCATCTGTAATACCTGAAGATTGCCAATGTAACGCCAATTTTTAAAAAGGGTTCCAGGGGTGATCCGTGAAACTACAGACCAGTGAGCCTGACGTCAGTACCGGGAAAAATGGTAGAAACCATCATAAGAACTAAATTACTCAGCATGTAAAATAGGCATGGCCTAATGGGAGACAGCCAACATGGCTTTAGACAAGGAAAATCTTGTCTTACTAATCTGTTTTTTTTGAAGGTGTGAATAAACAGGTAGACAAAGGTGAGTCAGTTGATATAGTGTATCTGGACTTTCAGAAAGCCTTTGACAAGGTCCCTCATCAGAGACTTTTGGCAAAACTAAAAAGTCATGGGATAGAGGTCAGTGTACTATTGTGGATCGGGAACTGGTCAAAAGATAGAAAGCAGAGGGTAGGGCTAAATGGCCAATTTTCCCAATGGAAAAAGGTGAATAATGGAGTACCCCAGGGATCTTTACTGGGTCCGCTGCTTTTTGACATATTCATAAATGACCTGGAAAAGGGAATAACTAGTGAGGTTATCAAATTTGCAGATGACACAAAACTGTTTAAAGTTGTTAAAACCCAAGGGGATTGTGGAAAACTGCAGGAGGATCTGGATAAATTGGAAGACTGGGCATCCAAATGCAGATGAAATTTAATGTGGACAAGTGCAAAGTTATGCACCTAGGAAAGAACAACCCACACTATGGTTCCACGATGCAAGGTTCCACATTGGGAACCACCACACAGGAAAAAGATTTAGGCGTCATCGTGGATAACATGTTAAAACCCTCCACCCAGTGTGCAGCGGCGGCCAAGAAAGCAAATAGAATGCTAGGTATCATAAGGAAAGGAATGGAAAATAAACAAAGGATATTATAATGCCTCTGTATCGTTCCATGGTACGACCGCACCTTGAATATTGTTTGCAATTCTGGTCGCCGTATCTTAAAAAGGATATAGCGTTATTAGAAAAGGTACAGAGAAGAGCCACCAAAATGGTAAAGGAGATGGAAGGATACTCCTATGAAGAGAGGCTACAAAGGTTAGGGCTCTTCAACCTGGAAAAGAGACGGCTGAGTGGAGATATGATAGAGGTCTATAAATTAATGAATGGAGTGGAACGGGTAAACATAGATTGATTGTTTACGCTATCAGAATATAGAAAGACTAGGAGACATGCAATGAAGCTACAGGGTAAACTATTTAAGACAAATAAGAGAAAATATTTTTTCACTCAACGTGTAATCAAACTCTGGAATTTGTTACCAGAGGATGTAATAAAGGCTGTTAGTGTAGCTGGGGTTAAAAAAGGTTTGGACAAGTTCCTGGAGGAAAGGTCCATAAACCATTATTAAAAAGGGACCAAGGATATCAATGCTTGACCCAATACAAGCATTGTGGAACCTGTGTCTCTTGCGGATACTGCTAGGTACGTATGACCTAGATTGGCCACTGCTGGAAACAGGATACTGGGCTTGATGGACCTTGGTCTGACCCAGTATGGCATATCTTATGTTCATGGATGCCAGCATGTTGCATGATATATGTGGATGGTATGGATCAAACTGTGAATGTGCGGCAGAAGGGGATTTTATTCACATGTTATGGTCCTGTCTAACGATGAGAGACTTTTTTTTGGGGGGGGGGGACTTATTTTGCATCTGTTTGGTTAGAGCACTGGCTTGGGAACCAGGAGACCAGGGTTCAATTCCCACTAGCACTCCTTGTGACCTTGGGTAAGTCACTTAACCTTTCATAGCCTCAGAAAAATCCAAGTTATCAATGTCCCTGTTTAATGTACATTACCAAGTTTAAGTTATAATGTAAACCACTTTGACTGAAATGATAAAGCGGTATAAAAAACCCTGTTAAATAAATAAATATTCTGGTGAAAACTGGAACCAGAGCAGGTGATGCTGAATGAGTACAAAGAGGGTCGGGAGGGGCCTATATGTAGGCTACTTAACTACTGCGTGATTGCGGTTCAGATGGAGATTGCACTCTGTGATTTTGCTGAGTTGTACTAGTTCTCACTTGGTGAAGGTGACATTTTACTTACCAGTTAACATCCTTTCCTTGAGTCCTGCTAGACCAGTGGGTGTGCTCCCTTACCAGCAGAATGGCGGAGACAAAGAACCAATGAAAATCCCAGGTTTCAATGACATCAACTCCTATGCCTCTATTCATCTCAGCCACCAAAGGTCCCTTCAGTATTCGTTCCAAAGTATATGGGAGCAACAGCACAAGTCTCACTCAACCTCATTTGTGGGCAAAAATGAGTAATCAACAGTAGTAAACTATGTACAGGAAAGCCAAAACACAAGGCTATGAGTAGAAGATGAATCTGTAGAGCCAAGTATAAAACTTATAGTAGAGCCAAGAGTACAGCAAGCAGAAGAACAGAGCAAATATAGGTTCAGGGGTGAGTCCTGGAGTGGTCTAGCAGGACTCAAGGAAAGGACATTAACTGGTAACTAAAATGTCACCTTCCATATTGTCCTGCTAGACCAGTCCAGACAAGTTGGATGTATCAAAACTACAACTCCACTGAGTGGGAAGAAGACACAGCAGCTCACAAAACCCTTGAGCCAAAGGCTGTGTCCTCTCCCCCCCTGCACTTGGACATCCAAGCGGTAATGCTTGACAAAAGTGGAAAGTGATGCCCATGTTGCTGCCCGACAAATGTCTGCAGGGGCTACCGAGCTCTGCTCCGCCCAAGAGAATGTGTGTGCTTGGGTAGAATGGGCGCGCAAACCCTCCGGAATCAGCCGACTCCACAAGCTACCACTCTACCTGAGAGAAAGCACAGTTACTTACCTGTAACAGGTGATCTCTGGGAACAGTAGGAATAAGTCTTCACATATGGGTACGTCGGTACCGACGGAGTCTGCGCGGGAACGCTTCCCAGCGGTCCAATCAAAAAGCTTTTGGAAACATCCCACCACGCCTGCGTGCTGCCTTCCGCCTTTCCCAACTGCCTCTCATCATTTTATGTGTTTATGTTTATTTGATTTGATAAAAACCGCCTTTCATTAAAAACAAAGCGGTGTACAATTAAAATTCAATAAAAGAAGGCCGAGGCCAACGAAAGGAAAGGAAATATACAATGGTTGACAGGACAGCTGAAATCAAGAAAGACAGGACAAGACATAAAAGGGAGTAGGTAGGAAAGAGGAAGAAGGGGGCAGAGGGTAATCATACAAAAGGGGAGGGAACATTGAATGCTAAGGAGAACAAATGGGTCTTTAACTGTTGCTTGAAACCGGGGAACTGTGGATCAAGACGGAGGGCGGGGGCAGCAAAAAAGAAGGCAGAGGAGCGGGTAGATTGCAAGTGAGCACGGGAGGGCGGGGGAAGGGTAAGACGGTTGAGATGGAAGGAGCGGGGGGGGGGGGTCGGGGAGAGTGGAAGAAAAGGAGATCTGTTAAATATTGGGGAGTGCTAGCATGGAAAGCTTTGTGAGTCAATACCAGGAGCTTGTAGGTGGACCGAAAAGGGATGGGCAACCAGTGAAGGTGAAAGAGCAGAGGAGTGATGTGATCCGGGGGAGAGGAGCAGTTAAGTTTCAAGCTGAGACAAAGAGAGAGAGAGAGAGAGAAGGGAAAGAAGAGATAGAGAGATACAACTCTAGGGGAGGTGGGGGGGTTGTGAAGACTTATTCAGGCTGTTCCCAGAGAGCACCTGTTACAGGTAAGTAACTGTGCTATCTCCAGGAACAAGCAGGAATGAGTCTTCACATATGGGGGCCTCCCAAGCTAAGATGCCTGGAGTCCCAGATGTCATAGAGTGGAACATGCTATCCCCCCACAACACCAGGCATCCTGAGGATGGAGGGTAGGAGTTGAAAAAGAACGGCGCCATGGAACAGCAAACTAGCATAGGACTGCAGACATGTGTGGATGATAATTGATCATCAATGATATTGAAAGAAATATTGCAATATGGACCTCCCCTAACAGGGATTACACAGCAGAGTAAGGAGGTTCATGGGATCTCACTAGGGAACCCAGGAGAGGAACCTCAAGGAGGACTCATTGTGAAGTGGAGGCAAATTAAACACTGTAGGACAAGAAACAGTGGAGGTCAGATTCCTGAAAGGTACGAGGGAACCCCAGTAATAAGTGGGGTACTACAAAAAACGGTGGGCCTTCAGCGGAAGGCGTTATGACAAAAGCCGAACTCTTTTGGCAGACAGAAGTGGCATCACCCTAGGGGCAAAAAGAGAAGGCCTGACCGATTTGGACAAACAGGCACAGTCCTTGTGGGAGAAAAAGGTATGGAAACACCTTGTAATCCCAAAAGAAAAGGACAAATGCCTGAGTCGTTAGAGCCTGTGATTAACTGAAGATCCGCAGATGTCTCCTCCTAAACTGGAGTCAGCTAGATGAGCAGATACTGGAAACATGGAGAAGAGCTTCAGAGGGTACCTAAACCTTAAGGTGTAGTGGTAGGAGTTGTTCAACTACCACAGAGAGAGGGTGTGCGTGTAGAACCCCAAACATGCATGGATAAGCATGAGGTATGGGTAAAGCCCATCTGTCTGAATCATATAGCTATATGAGCCTAGACAGTCAGGTACTAAATATGCGAGATACATATCTACCGATAATACCAAATATCTCAACAGAGAAAAATAAATATATAATATAGTATATAAATATAGATATATAGATTATGTCACCAACAGGTGGGAAGGGCTGCCGCCTAGGGTAGAAGGGGTCGGTATGCCTGATGATGGTATGAAGAATAAGTAGTAGGTGCCGACACGAAGTTTGTTTCCCCCCCCAGGTAAAGTTAGGGTTTTATTTCCTCTCCCGGGGTTGGATTCTCAAATGCACAACACAGAGAAATCAAGACAATAAAGCACTACTCTCTGGCATGGGATACCGGAAATAAAGCATAGCTTCTTTCTTGCTTCTATTAATTAAATGATAGCCATAAATCATCCAAGGAGCGGTCACTAGCATAATCAATGGACCACGGTTCATGCTGACTTTCAGATGGACAAACGTTTCCCTTGCTACAGAACGTTTTGTAAATCTCCTTGCAATGTAGCGTCACGGAGCTTATCTGACAAGCTCTCACTAGGGGCTAGAATTGTTTTTACTGTTACAATTCTCAGAGTGTGAGAGAGGAGAGACCCACCATGTCAGGATTTTCAGAACATACCTTCTTATTAAGAACTTTTCCCTTTAAAAGTATCTGTTTGTTATACATTAAGGCTTGGGTCGGGAGGTAAAGGAATTGTTCTCCCTTGTCAGCACCGGGCTTTACTCTGGGAATCTTTCTCTGAGGTTTAGGCTGTTCAAACACTTCCTCTTCTGACATGCCAACCTCTTCTACAAGTATACCTCTCCCTTTCAGGGACTTGTTAAAGCTCGCCACGTTAGCTCTATAGTTAAATCCTTCGATTGGCGTTCACAGCACGGCATACACCATGGACTTTTCCTACGAGGCTTTTGAGGATTAAACACAGGTATTTCTTGCTGAGTGCAGTAAAATTCCGAAATCTGGTTCAGAATCACTTTCAGGATCACAGATCACAGCTCCCAGATACATACTGTTTCACTCTTTTCAAGGCTTATCCATTCCACTTCTGGTAAATAAAGTAGAAAACGGTTGCATCTGATGTTTCAAAACTGCGTCACAGCAGAACGAACTTTCAACAGCTGTGTCGTCAGACCTCTCCTAGTCTCTGATTCCCACTCTGCCATCCTGGCTGTTTCCATGTTCCTGGCTGTTCCCTCGTTTTCGCTGGCGCTTTACCTGATGGGTTCCTTATAGTGTCCGATTAGCAACTAATTTGGCCTTTTCACCCAATCAGGTGAAAGCTATTATGTTTTTATTACATGGAACTAGTGGATGTGCTGTGCTCTAGTGGTGGGCGGGGTTTTGCAAACCTTGGGGGCTGGGGTTTGGGTTTGTCTTTGACGTTGGCCGTTGCGCAAGCTGACCAAACCGTGACCGGTGATCCTCATGGACTTGACCTGAACTGTGGCCTCTCTAAGCTTCTGCAATAGGTCTCACTATGAATTCATGTCTGGTTTTTCTAAGGCAAGGGATGGATCTTCTCTCTTCCTCATTACAATAGACACATAAGTAATATATCTATAGTGGAGATACGAAACGGCATAAAAGACACACAAATGATAGACATCTGTAAGATGTATGCTATAGATATGAATCTATATAGGCCCTCAATTTTTTTTGTTTTTATAATTGGGTTGTTTGTCTGCAATGAAGCAGAATCAGAGATAGGCTACAGAAGGGTAATTCACATTACGGAAATGGTGGGAGAGAGTAGAAGATGCACTTGTCTAATAACAGTGATGAATGTGGTGAAACTACCGTGAGAAGATCTATAGAGAAGGCGATTTCACAACTGGTTATGAGCTACAGGGAGGCTAGCTAGCCAAATAACCAGGGAACGGGACGTGAAGCAGAGGAATGTTATATCAGTCTGCAGACAGCAAGTCCCGAGCTATTCCAGAACTCGTAGTCGGTAATGTTGAACCATCATACAGAAGAATCGGCAATAAAAATGAGTAACCATGAGCTGCACCCTGATTAAGGGCAAAAAAGGGTCTAATGCGTATCTTAACATGGCGGTACCGTAGAGCTGCAAGGAGAAAAAGCATATTCGCCCGATTCTGTGAAATACGTCACTGGACCCAAGTGGACAGGGGAATTGTGGCAACTACTTAATTGCGTTCACGTTCAGAGAAGGATATGTCCTGTATATTAAAAAGGAGCTAGGGAAAAAAGGGAGAACCTATTCTAGGCATGGGGACATTGACTGAAAAAGCCTTTCTTCCAAACATCTAGGATCGAGATGTTGGGAGAAGAAAAAAAAACCATGCATGGCTTCTAGCAAGGGCCCATAGTGGAGAGCTTATCTGTAGAATTGCAGAGAGCATGATGCAGGCGAATGAAGGAGATAGAACTGGCTGCTTGGGGAGAGCCCGTACCTATGTAAACGAGTGCTGCCAAAACCCAGGGGAATTGGAGATGGCAGACAAAGGAGACAATCCAACAGGCCTGTAGTGAAATAATTCCCAAAACGGATGGAAAAAAAAAGAGAAAGCACGCAAGCACTGACTTGGACGCAGTGACTTAATTACTAAGAGACATACACGAATGGTAGGGAGGTAACAAATCTGGGTGGTGGTGGACAAGAACCCGTCAGTGGTTCCAAGACCTTAAGGCAGGCTCCTGCATAGGCCAGCTGAGCTGCTAGAGGCATGCTTGCCAGAAGACAGCAGCAGGAATCCTCACTCACTGTTTAAAAACAGAAAGAACAGACAGACAAGCATCAGGAGTAGCAAAACTCTTGACATGTTTGATGAACTTCTGCCCTCCTAAAGCTAAGATTGAAAAAGAGGGATGTCCAAATCAGAGAGGAACTAAACTCCGCACTGGAAAAGTACGAAGGGGAAACTAGAGAGGCTGAAGAAGAAAAAAAGCCACTCCAGTGGAAGCAAGTAACCGCTATTACAGCGGGACAAAGCTTCGGAAGAGGGTGAAAGAGAAGGGAGCTGAAGAAAGACTTACAAAAGTAGTAAGTCGTATAGAAAGGAAAAAAAAAAAAGACAATGCTGGCAAGGAAACTAAGCGTTTGATATGTGGGTAGAACCTCTTTCCTTGTTTTTTTTTCCCTAGCAGGAGAGAAGAGTGAGAACCCGGTGACCCTATAAGGCCATGAAATGAACAGCAAATCATGACAAACAGCTCATGGAACATAGAAAAAATATGGATGGTCGTTTGGGAAGAGATCCATGTCCTAGGGTTTAGAATGAAGCCGTGGGAGTTGCCCTCTATTGTGAGGAAGAAAGATCAAAGCCAACTGCAGATTTCTAACCCCCAAGCCCAGCCAAAGAGGTCCAAAACACAACAACAAAAAGGCAATACTGATGAGATTGATCAGAAACCCTGCCGGTTGCTGGGGTTGCTTGAGCCGCCTGGTGAGGAGGTTGGATTCTGCCAGACCAGGACGGAGGCTTCCCCTGTTGGGAACAATCTGTATATGATGAGAGGCCGATAAGCATAAAAAACTTTCTTCTCCTATGGGGAAAACGAAAGTTTTGCAGGACGTTTTCCTACCTACTTACTACTGACTGGGACAGAAGAAGGTGGAGCGACAGAACAGCCCCTAGAGAAAGGTAAGTCAGTAGAGTGGCCATGAACTGTTAACCTGAGCTAAAGACCTCCTAGTTGAAAAGATTTTGCTCCAGTGCAAGGAGATAGGTTACCAGTGTTTTGCTGTACCCCCATTTGTGTACAATGTCCCTGAAGGCTTGGCGCCAAGGCTCTACTAACGTCGTGGGTCCCACTATAGTTTGATTAGCAGAGGTCCTGCTAAACAGACTCAAAAGAGTCTAGGGAAGCACGCGGTAAGAAACCAAGAGATTATTTTGAAGATGCAATTTAAGCAGTGAAGCATAACCTGCAATCTTGGACTCTCTGGAAGGGAAGGAGTCAAAAGATGTAATTGCTTTGTGACCTCCCCTCAAGAGATAGACTCATATAAAATATATATGAGAGAAGTTAGCAGAAAGCATAGATTGTCTGGAAAGGGTTTTTGACGTCCAAAGGGAATTAGTGTCTTAGAACACGACCTGGCGGATAAGAAGAGTGCGTTTTTTTCTCTTACGTCCTTGACCTTTACCCCCCGCCTCATTGCTGATTCCACTACTCTGGAAATGATGAGGAAGTTTAGAGTCTTTTGAAACCCTGGCGGCGGGGGGACCTGATATAAGAGATCAGTTGCCTCTGGAAGGTGGGGGTAACTGTAAAGGTGCTTCACACAATTCCTAGAAGGAGATCCTGCAAGGAATAATGTCAAAGGAAGCATTTATGTTCTCCTTTACTTTGGTAGACACGAGCCTTGTGCCGGATCATGTCCAGGGATAGGAATGGCAAGAAGATCTTGCTATATCCAGGAGGAAACTCTGAAGAAGAGGGATCTCCAACGGGAATCTCCTTTGGACAAGGTTAGATCTGAAGAAGCTAGCCTGCGCACCGAAAGAGCTATCAAATCAAATATCTAGGAATAGAAGATGCTGCAACCGGTGCAGGACTGTGGACATCCTTAAAGGGATGGTGCCTGGGTCACTCATACTGTTACTCTAACTGGCTGGCTTGTAGGAGCAGTGAAACCCGTCAGTACCACAGATCGTCCCATGCCAGGTAACAGCGACCACAAGCTTGGGATAGAAAGGGAGCGATCCTGTTTGATTGAAGAAGGCCAGGGCAGGAGAGATTGGCCACGATGCTACTGTGGATAACCGGTACCGATGCCAATATCCGGTACCGATGTCGGAGCCGATCCCGCACACAGACATAGGAGCAAGCCGCATCTTTTTTGGGTGGACAGTTCAATCGGTACCAAGTTAACCGAAACACCTCCGGCGGCCGCTATCCTCGGTACCGAGCCGGTACCAGTATTTTGCTTGAGTGTGGGTACCAAAGCGTGGTTGGTACCCAGGCTTCCAGGGGACTAGAGATTCGATTACATACTTGGCATCGAGGGCAAAGAGCCTGAAGGAGCGAAGCCATTGGGAAGGCACCGATCCGCCAGGGTATAATGTGGACATTGGAACCGACTTCGGTACTGTGTTCGGATACGTGGTTGGATTGAATGCCAACACAGGTGAACAACTCAAAGTGGCCTCGGAGGAACCGAGAGTTGTCGGATCCGAATCATAGGAACCGAGCCTTCGTGTTACCGACCCGTAAGCTCTGCTGCGGTAACCACAAGTCCGAGGTCGGTACCCAGGGTCCACCAGATTAGGAGATCGATTCCAGGACCTCTGAATCGAGGAAAGATGAGGCGATCGATGCAATCTTGGAGGGTAAAACCGAGTCGCGGGTGGTGGTAGTATTGTTGGTTGCTTGGTACCAAATAATGGAAAGTCAATCTGGAGGGTATTCCACGGGTCCCGAAGGCCCCGAGGGACCCGCCAGATGACCAACCCTGGTGAGGCGGAGGTGCATTTCATCCAACACCAGGTGCCCCGATGCTGGGGTATCGGTCACCTACCCGCTTTCCAACGAGGAGCATCCAGCGGACACGGCTCACCTGGTATGGTCTGTGAGGGGTGAACACCAGG
>CM066046.1:7450769-7538702 GCA_033557465.1 Ichthyophis bannanicus
TGTGAGACTAGAAACCCCAGGGTCCTTCCGGCACCCCCAAGATGGTTGCTGTCCTCTATTGGGATTTGAATAGTCTCGCCAGTTGGAGTGTGGTAGAGATGAGGACAGTAACTGAATTCAAAAAAGGCATGGGACAAACATAGAGGGATCTCTAAAGGAAAAAAGGGGACTGTGTGTCGTTTTTTGATATTGGAAGGACAGACTAGATAGGCCACCATGGTCTTTTTCTGGGGCTGTCGTCATATTTCTATGTTGTCTACATCCAAGTAGGTCTCGTTGATCTATGTACCTCTCTGTCCTTCCTTATGTCCTCTAAGTCCTGCTTACGCTAGCCTCCAGAGATTGCGGACCATCATTCCCTACGAGAGTAAAGAGATCCTTGCAATCTAGTTGTACATTATGGCTTCCTCACCAACTGGGGAGAAAATCATAGTATGTGAGACTCAATGCAAAAAGGCTGAAAAAAGCCCTCAATCTCGCTGCTGGACTGCTGTCTGCCATCTTAGTTTTTAAAGGTTGTGTTTAGGTATTTAAGGTTGTGTACTTACTAAGGTTTTGCTGGGTGATATTTTAATACCAATAAAACTATACCCTAATTACATTTAATGGACGTTGGTACCTCCAAGTTTAAACTAATCGCAGGTTCTTGATGTATGCCTGATGATGATAAGCAGCTGCACCTGAGAGTGACTATGGGCCACCTTCTTTCCTTTAAGAGATTTAAGCACCTATAAAGCTATGATTATCGCCAGTGATGGGTGGGTAGCGTCGGGGAGGAAAGGAAAGAAGACTTATTAAAAGCTGGCGGCTACACAGTAAAAAGCCTGTTCTGGGGTTCTAAGGTAAACTGTGACTAATTTCCTGGGTGATTCAAACAGCCCATGCTTGGATAGAGGGAGTCCCCTTTCAAAAATGCCCTTTTGATCTGTCCCTTGGCTTTTAACAGCTATTTAAAAGAAATTTTCCAAAACAGGAAAGAGTCTCTTGCCCCGATTTTTAGAAAGTCTCATTTGATAATGTTCTTGTAGAAAACCAATTTATTGCTCCACAGGAATTACAGGATGGGTGTTGATAATACCCCAAATCATACCATTCCTCCATGTACGTTTTATTTCTATTTAGTTTCCTATTTGCTATTTTTTATATTTTTATTGGCCATTTATTTCTTTTATGGTTGTGATTTAAAGGCTTGTACCCTCTGAAGAAGGCATTTCGGCTGAAATGTGGTGTGGGTTTGTTTTTGGGTTATAAAAGTATGGCTTAGAAGCGAACCTATTGTCTGGTGTGCACACCTGCTTTCCTGTTGTTTCTCTAGTACCGTGGCTTGCGGTGTAGGGCTCTTTTTTTTCTATATCTCTTTTCCTCCCTCCAGCCTACAGAAGGAGACAATGTGCAAGCATTTTCTTAACTGCTGTAGCATTCTAATGCAAACCCCTCCTCCTCTTGTCCACCATGACGGTCCCTGTAATTTTAGGAGATCCACAGGCCCCCTGCTATTCTGACTGCAGAGGAAAGAAACAAAGGGGGAGGAAGAGGAGATAGCAAGTAAAAATCACTGCCTGACAGTTGCCTGCTAGAAGGGATCAGATAGTAGGTGATGAAGAGGATTGAGGTAGGGCTGAGGCTTAGTCGTCAAAGCAAAACAATAGATCCTGACAGCCACACAAACTTAAAGAGCCATCAGCTAGGGTTGCCAACTGGCTTCAGATACGCCCGACAGGCTTGATCCAGCCCTGGGTTTACCCTATTGCATGCACAGGCATGTATTCTTATTTTTCTATTGCATGTCATAATGTGGTAGGCTATGGCCTAGGACAGCGATGGCGAACCTATGGCACGCGTGCCAGCTGTGGCACGCGAAGGCCTTGCAGCTGGCACGCGTGAAGGTCCGCAAAAAAAGAAAAAGCGGGCTCTGGCTGCTGCCAGCGGACGCGGCAGCATGCAGTGTCCCGCTGGGCCCCCTCCGCCCGCCTAAGCCCCTCTGCAAGGGCTTTCAGATTCGCGAGGGAGACAGCGTCTCCCTCGCGTCTCTGTAAGCCCGTAGGGGTTAATGGGAAATTTCCCATCAGCCCTTTAGACGCGAGGGACTGATGGGAAATTTTCCCATTAGCCCCTGCGGGCTTAACAAGAGACGCGAGGAATACCCTGTCTCCCTCGCGAATCTGAAAGCCCTTGCCGAGGGGCTTAGCGGGCGGATGGGGCCCCCCGGGACACTGCAATCTGCCCCGTCCGCGGCAGCACCCAGAGCCCGCTTTTTCTGTTTTTAAATTTGCCGGGGGGGGGGTTAGGACTGCTAATGGGCTGGGGGGGGTTAGGACTGCTAATGGGCTAGGGGGGGTTAGGACTGCTAATGGGCTGTGGCTGATGGGGCTGTCTGGAAGGGTGTTGATGGGGGGTTAGGACTGCTAATGGGCAGGGGGGGGGGGGGTTAGGACTGCTAATGGTGCTAATGGGCTAGGGGGGGTTAAGACTGCTAATGGGCTGGGGGGTTAGGACTGCTAATGGGCTAGGAGGGGGGGGTTAGGACTGCTAATGGGCTGTGGGCTGATGGGGCCTGTCTGGAAATGGGGTGATGGGGGGGGTTAGGACTGGTAATGGGCTATGGGGGGGGGTTAGGACTGCTAATGGGCTAGAGAGGGGGGGTTAGGACTGCTAATGGGCTAGGGGGGGTTAGGACTGCTAATGGGCTGGGGGGGGGTTTGGACTGCTAATGGGCTGGGGGGGTTAGGACTGCTAATGGGCTAGGAGGGGGGGGTTAGGACTGCTAATGGGCTAGGAGGGGGGGGGGGGGGGTTAGGACTGCTAATGGGCTAGGGGGGGTTAGGACTGCTAATGGGCTGTGGGCTGATGGGGGCGGTCTGGAAAAGGTGTGAGGGGGGGTAAGGACAGCTAATGGGCAGGGGGGGGGTTAGGACTGCTAATGGGCTAGGAGGGGGGGTTAGGACTGGCTAATGGGCTGTGGGGGGGGGGGGGCTGGGGGCTGTCTGGAAATGGGTGATGGGGGGTTAGGACTGGTAAATGGGCTATGGGGGGGGTTAGGACTGCTAATGGGCTAGAGAGGGGGGTTAGGACTGCTAATGGGCTAGGGGGGGTTAGGACTGCTAATGGGCTGTGGGCTGATGGGGGCTGTCTGGAAATGGGGTGATGGGGGTTAGGACTGGTAATGGGCTATGGGGGGGTTAGGACTGCTAATGGGCTAGAGAGGGGGGGTTAGGACTGCTAATGGGCTAGGGGGGGGTTAGGACTGCTAATGGGCTGATGGGGAGGGGTTAGGACTTGAGGTGGGCTGTTGGGTGGGGTTAGGACTGGAAATGGGCTGATGGGGGGTTAACACTGGAGGTGGTCTGATGGGTTTAGGACTGATAATGGGCTATGGGGGGCCTGGGACAAGAAATGGGCTGATGGGAGGGGTTAGGACTTGAGGTGGGCTGATGGGGTTAGGACTGGTAATGGACTGTGGGCTGATGGGGGGGTTAGGACTGGCAATGGGCTATGGGGGGCTGACTGGAAGTGGGGGGTTAGGACTGGTAATGGGTTATAGGGGGGGGCTTAAACTGAAAATGGGTGATGGGGGGTTAGGACTGGAAGTGGGTTGATGAGGGGGGGATAGGACTGGTATTGGGTTGGGGGGCTGCTAGGACTGGAAATGGGCTGATGCAGGGACTAGAAGGGAATGGATGCTGGGTGAGGCTGGAACTAGAAGGGAGCTGGTGTTGGGGGAGGATTAGAATGGATGGGGCTGGGAGAGTAAAATGGAGAGGGGAAAAATATTTTGTGTGGGAGGGATAAAAAATCTACAATTGGCCGGGTATTGGGAGAGTAAGTGGGGATTGAGGATGGAGGGGTAAATTTTGAGTAGATGAAATAGGAATGAGGAAAGAGCCAAAGGAGAAAGATTAGTATGTTAAAGCAGATGTAGAGAGAGAATGGAAAAAAAAAACAAGAAGACAGAAGAAAGGACAAATGGACAGCAGATGGAGAGTTAGCAGAAGACACGAAGAAACCAGAAGAAAGTGGCTGGAACAATTGCAACTGAAAAAAAATGCACAAAAGGTAGAAAAATATCTCTTTATTTTGAATTTATTAACTGGAATATGTCAGCTCTGGGAAATGTGCATCATTAATTTTTGCGCTTTGTTTAGTACAAGAGGAAATTAATATATAGTTTTATTTCTACAGTGTTGTTGTATATTCCAAGTTTGGCTTTTGGGGTTCCCAGTTTAATTATTGTCTTCCTGTTTCTAAATTGTGATTCCTTGTTTGGTGATGGTCTGTTCTGCATGTGTAACTGAGCTGAGGTATTCTGTTTATATAATTCCTATTTGACATTGCCACTTGTTCTTTCCCCAGTAGGTCATGTATTGTTGTTCTCTGAGATGTATTGGTTTAATATTTGCAGTGTTGCCTTTTGATAGGTAGAGTATGGTGCTTTGTGAGTCCTGGTAGTGCTGTTAGGATACGGCGGGTTTGCTATGGGTTCTAAATGGGCAGCGTTTGTAGTAGTTCCTAATGTGCCTGGCGGTTGGTACTGGATTATAGTAATGTAGAAACCTTTTAGTCTTTCTTTATCCATATACTCATTAAGAGGCATGTTTACTAAAAGTTAGTGTATGGTAACATTATGCAAATATTTATGCAAATGAAGCACCTTATGCAAATGGGGCTTTAATTGACGTGCTGGCACTTTGAGGAAATTCTTTGGTTTTGTGCGGCAGTTTGGGCACTCGGGCTCAAAAAGGTTAGCCATCACTGGCCTAGGAATATGGTAGGCTATGGCCTAGTATGGTTTACTATTGTGAAAGGCCTATAAGTGAGGCCTGAGTCCCAACCCCCACTTGTGAATACTGTAGCTATAAGAATCGAAACTTAACTCAGTTTAACTGAACATAGCTAAGCAGAAACGAAACTTGGAAAATAGAAGAAAAACAAGTTTAATTGGTACTGATAAGGTGTGCTATGCTTCTATGGAATTAATTAACTCTGCAGAGAGCAAGGTTCACAGTGCTTCTGCTTCCCATATGTTTTAACAAGCTCAGCGACCTTGGAGGAGAGAAGTAACAAGTTGGAGACACTGACCATTGTAATTGGGACTAGAAGGGGGGCAACCAGGTGCTGGGCCCAGACCAGAGTCCCTATTGGGTAGCCATATCAGTACCGGGACCAACAGATGGGTGAGAGGGGTACTGGGACCAATGAAAAGTTTCTCTATACCTAGAATGGAGAAGAACGCTATAAAAGCTGTTGTTTTGCTAGAAACCATTGCTCAGCCATTTTGAATTTGATTATTGCTTGAGCCATGTGCACATTAAACTGGCTTGGATCCTTGAAAAGACTCCTGGATTTATTTATTGCATGCTTATCTGCTGCTACATTCTTGGTGTGTTGGCCGGGAAGTGCGAGTGGTGGATAGTGTTCAAGTGAATAAATCCACGTAATTCGCCTTAAGGTTTGGTCCAGTTGGAACCATGCCAATCCGACACAGGGGAATTTCCCTGGGCCCACCGATCCTCTTGTATCGGAGGGAGTTCTGCCTGGCCTCGGCAGGCACTGAGTCCAGCTGGCCAACACTTCCGACCCGGGGGAGTCCAGGATCCAACTCAGAAGCTTGGGAACCAGATCTGGTAAGTATAGTTTTGAAAACCTGTCTAGACAGATGAGTTAGAACTGCAGTGTTTGGTAAGACTTAAGTCTTTGTTTGAAAATCCTTGCATGAGTATTCGCTAGGTACAGCTGTTATAGAGAATCATGATTCAGCCTGGTCAGAGCAGACAGGACTGGGTTTTTGGTATGTCTAGACAGAAATAGAAAGAGCAGTACTGCCAGTGGAACTTGGAATTTGTAATCTCGAGATATTGGGAATTGGTAAGAGAGCTCTCAAGGAAGGGCGAGTAACCCCTCATGGGAATTCGCCGGGTGAAACCCTCATCCTTTTTGTAATTGGGAAAAAGACTAGTCAGAATAGATAGAAAGGAATGCATTCTGAGATACGTTGCTAGCATGATTGTGTGAATGAAGTGTGAATGAGAGGTCTGGCAGCACGGATCAAGCGAGAGTGGACTCTGGACTAGCGCAGTTCCTAGTCGGGTGACTGCGTCTAGGTCGCGAAACGGATGAAGCGTTTGGTGTATTGTCCGTCCTGTGTATTTGATTTTTGCTATCTGTTGAAACTGCGAGTTTCCCTTCTGTTATAAATGTGAGATTATTCTGTTGAGTAATTTGTGACAGTTCACTGGTTAAGAAATTGTATTAATAGAGCAGAATGAAGACCCAAAACACCTACGGTCATTTTTAAAAATCCAAAAGCTGGTCTGACCCAGTTTGCCTTCCTACTGCACAGTGTGAAAAAACTGACAGGAGGCGTGTCTGAAGGAAAGAATGTGCAGTGTCTTTCTAACTCTGTTCAGGTTTAAATCTCAATGCTGTTAGTTTAATAATAATGTTCCTTCTGCTGTGGTTATGTAATATATATCATTTATATATCATTTAATAAGAATGTTTAGTCAGGATTGTGGGTCCCGATAGTTTTGGGGCTTGGGGCTTAGCCTGGAATGCCGGCATGTCTGTGTGTGTGTGTGTGTGTGTGTGTGTGTGTGTGTGTGTGTGTGTGTGTGTGTGTGTGTGTGTGTGAACAGCTAAGCTGTTTCCAACGAGCCACACAGCAAGAGGACAGAAAAAAAAAAAGAAAAAAAAAATATGAAACCGCAGTTCCCGATTGAAAAGTTTCTTGCTTGTTTAAAATAAAGGATTCATTCAAAGTGTGATAGGAGATGAATTTATAATTAGTTTTCTAGTGATTCCTTTAAATTGTACTTAGCCGGGAAAGGGTTAAATTCCTGCTCGAATTCCTGTACAGATCAAGCGAGCAGATAATCATGTAGGTCTCCGGTTTCAATAGGAAAGGATGTTTGTATTTTCCCTTTGCCCTACAAAGCCGTGGTTAAGAACACTGACAGGACTTTGCAGATCGCAACTTAAAAAGTGCTTTGAATCCTGAGTGAATGAGGGGTTAATCGTGTATGAGTTTTTCGTTCCTGATACAGCAAGCGCCTCATAGAAGACATGTTTATTGTTAATAAAATGAACTAGGAAGGAAAATGTGTATTTGTGTTCTAGATGTCCACCCCGCTTTATTGAAAAAAGTATCCGGAATGTCTTTTGAATATCTCCTTCCTAAACTGTAATCTTTTGCAGAGACGTTATTCACCTTAAGTGCAGATTACGGCTGGCAGCTAGTTTCTTCCAGCCATACGTAATAGTTCTCTCTGTTGGGATTGTTGTTTATAACATGTTGCAAAAAAATAGTTTTATATTTGAAGGAATTTATCTAAATTGTACTTATTTAGAATGAGATTATTATGCCTAGTCACAGGAAAATGCAGCCTGACAGACCGCCTTCTGTCTGTTGTTAACTACGTCACCATGGGGGGAGGAAGGGGGGTCAGAGTCCATGCAGATTCCAGAGTTACTTCATGGCCCGTAGTTTCCCGTGTTTATCAGATTGTACAGAGAATAGTTCCCCTACATAGGATTCTTGGTTAAATGTTTAAAAAAAAAAAAAAAAATCCTGCCTGTTTATTTCCCTCAGCTCTGCCATCATCCCGGGCAGAGCCTGGAACAAGGGGGGGGCGGAGGGGGGATGACTTCTCCCTACAGATTCCCAAGTAGTTTGCTAGCCACCTCTGCAACAGGGGAATGTCCACCCCCTCCGGACTAGAAGTGAAAGTCAGCTGACCAGACTTGTTTAGAACTGAAAAAAAACTGCATTATACACTGAGAAGTTTTAGGACTTGATTGAACTAATGAACGGAAATTGCAAAGAACTGGATGGATTTGCGGGCATGATAGTTACTGGAAGAGTTGATTTGAAAGTGTGGATGTTGAAGAAGGACAGAGAATGTAAAAAATTATAAGATGGAAAAAGAGAACAGATATTTTAGTTGGATGATGTGGAGGTTTTCCTAATCGAAGGAGCAGCGGGATGTGAAAACTGGGTGTGAGTGCGCCCATTATAGAAAAAGAAGGACATTAGAGAAGTGAATGCCCGTATCTTGACTCCCGAGGGAGTACTTGATTGCAAAGTCATAAAACAATAAACCAAGCACAGTGTTTCAGCACGAGAGTGAAGCAGCTATAGCGTGAGTGGCAGCCGAAAAGAGGGCTACAGCATGGATGAAGACTAGGCCAGACCGGACTCTCCAGTTTCCCTGGGTCCCCAGGAGTCAGTCTGAAAAATAGGGGACCAATATATGGACTTTTATGGGGGATACAGGAGCAGAATACTAAAGCCAGTAGCCCCTGTGTTTTTCTCGCAAAGCCTTTTCTGCAGAACCACATGTGTGAACTAGAAAAAAATAATAATAATGTACCAGTTCCTGTATATGCCTGAATGCCCTATTCCATTTTTGGGCCGAGACCTGCTTGCAAAGCTTCAAGCACAGATATCCTCTGTTGAAGGAAGAAAAAAATGAAACTCAAAATCTGCTGGCCTGATGGTGTTAACTGTCCCCAAGAAGAAGAATGGCGGTTCTATTCACCTGCATCCAAAGCAACAAGCTGTACACTTACCAACCTCATAGCCCCACCTGGAGGATGGGCAGAATATAATCCACCTGGCCTAGCGAAGAACATAGCTCCTGCCATTGTCACCCTCAAGCCAGTCAAGAAGCCTGGGACAGGTGATTACCGCCCAGTGCAGGATCTAAGAAGAATGAATGATGCAGCTGAAACTATACAACCAGTGGTACCAAAATCCTTATATTCTCTTGGAACTGATCTCTGCTGAAGCTATACATTTCATCATTCTGGACTTAAAAAGATGCCTTTTTCTGTATACGCTTAGCCCAAGACCCCACTACAAGGAGGTAGGGCCAACTCACCTAGACAAGATTACCTCAAGAATTCAAGAACTCGCCTTACTCAGCAAAAAGATTTGACGAGTTATCCAGTAATTCCAGAAGAAAGAATTCTACTGCAATATGTGGACAACTTGCTTATAGCCACCAACTCAGAAAGTGAATGTCCACAAGCCACCAGTGAACTCTTGCACCTTTTTAATGAGGCTGGATACAAAGTCTCAAGAGCCAAAGCATAATTATGTCAAGCAAGTTAAATACCTAGGATTCCAGTTGTCCAGCGGAATTCGACGCCTGGAACCCTTACCAGAACGCAAAGTAGTTGTATGCAGTATTCCTACTCCAACCACCAGGAGGCAAGTGAGAGCCTTCTTGGGTGCCACAGGGTACTGTTGTATATGGATCCCCAATTTTGCGTTGCTAGCAAAACCATTGTATCACATTGTATCAAGCTACCAAAGGAATGAAAAAGTCTCCATTGGAATGGGGACTTGAATAGGAATGCAGTCTTTTGATCTTTGAAAACCGCTCTGATGTTATCACCAGTTCCGGGTCTACCCGATGTCCAGAAAACCTTGCAGTCTCTATGTTCATGAGTCACAAGGAAATGTTCTGGGAGTGTTGACTCAATCTCTTGGACCTTATTTGAGAAGCTGTTACAGCTACAGCCTTCCTAGTAAGCAAAAACTAAAAGAAAAATCCCTTTGAGACAGAATCTTCAAGTTACTGTACCACACTCTGTTCTAACCAATATGAAATACAAAGGAAACTACTAGCTAACAAATCTATGAATGTTGAAGTATTAGAGTATGTTGTGTGAAAACCCCAGATACAACTGAAGGGTCAGTCAAGCTTTCAATCCTGCTATGTTATCAGTTAGTCTTGATCCCCTGATCATGACTGTTTAGAAATTATGGACACTGTATTCTCAAGCCACCTGGATTTGACTGATGTCCCTCTGGAGAACCCTGAACAGACTTTCTTTGTGGCTGAAGGCAGTTTCATCATCAATGGACATTGTTGTGCTAGATATGCAGTGGTGACCCCTGATTTGGTAGTTGAGTCCTCAGCCCTGGCCCCAGAAACTTCACCACAGAAAGCTGAACTGATAGTCCTCACTAGAGCACTAACAATAGGAAAAGAGCCCTGTCTAAATGTGTACCCAGATTTCAAGTATACCCTTACACCCGTGCATGCATATGGGGCCCTGTACAAAGAATGAGGGTGGATAACCTTAGGAAGCAAGTCCATTAAGTATAGCCCCAAGATATTGATATTAATAGATACATACTGCCTATAGATCTCAGAATTTAGGAAAAGTAGAATGTATGAATAGAACCCTGAAATCTCAGTTGTCTAAACTTTGCCAAGAGGTTTACCTGAAGTGGCCCCAGGTTCTTCCCATAGCCCTTCTTAGGATATACTTAGCCCCTGCTAAGTCTTTAGGAGTTTCCCTTTTTGAGATTCTGTATGGGCAACCCCTGCCTATTGTATAGGAAATAAAAGGAGATATGAGACAGATAGGATCTGAAATTATTAGACATGAACTATTGGTTTTAAGTTCTGTTTTGCAGGAGTCTTCATACCTGAGTACAAAATCGATTACCCATCAATTTGCCTGCACCCTTTCAAGCCTGGAGTCTCGGTGTAAATCAAAGAGTGGAGAAAGACACCGTTGACACCGCATTAGAAGGGACCTTATGTTGTTATCTTGTTAACCCTACAGCAGTGAAAATTGCAGAACTCGAACCCTGGATTCATCACAGCAGAGTGAAATCAGCAGCAGCTCCAGAGCCAGACCAGTGAACATCAGAACAGATCCAGAAGTTCCATTGCAGCTAACTTTGCAAAGACAAGCAAATTGAAAAAATTCAGGAAGTTTTAAAAACAAAAAGAGAGACTGTGCTAATATAGAACTCCTGAATCTCAAGAGACTATTTGTTTATTCTGAAGAGATTATCATCAACAGAAAGAGACTGTATTATGAACTATATTATTTGAAAATCTTTGTGCCATTTTGATCAAGGACAGTGCAAACTAAAAGGACTGTGTTTATTGAAATACGCTGGAATCTACAGCTCTACACTCCTACCAATGAAAATGGTAAGGTCATGTACAGCGGAAGCTTGAGGATCTACAGTCAACGCTACACCTGTTGCATGCTACTGAGAGCAAAACAGGTCAACGTACAGTAAAGAAGAAGAAGACTTCGTGGTCAAGAATTATCAACAGATTGCACTGGTTTTTCAAAGACTTGCACTAATTCTTCAGAGAACTTTCATCATGATTCTCTACTGTTTCATCGTGATAGCAGCCTTGGAGTGCTTTGAAATGACTTTTGCCTTATCTCCCTGGGCAGCCTGTATAAGTACAACATGAACTGGACCGAAGGTCACTCAGACCTTGTTTTATCATTCTTCCTATACTTGCATTGGTATACTCTCCAATCCAAAAGTTGTTCTAGATCTTGACTTTCTACAAGGCTATGCAAGCCACCGTTGCAATTCCTCATACCACCACCAGAACTTGTTTCTTGAACTTGCTGGAGCAATAGCATCTAGTTTCCACACTTCTGACTGTTTCTATTGTGGAGGAACTAAGATGGGAGATCAGTGGCCCTGGGAGACGCAAGAACTGAACTATTCTATCCTATACAATCAGACTGATTTACATAATACTACTAGTGAGTGGGTATTGGCCCACCCCATTGTTGACAGTTTGTGTTTTGTTCAGACTGGACCACAATCTACTACGAAGGATGGACAGCTGGTCTGTCTAAATCAGAAGCTTTACGACAGCACAACAAAGATGCAACTGAACCTTCTAATCCTTTAGTTCTTTTTCCCACTCTTGCCAAACTATGGACTTTGACTATCTGCTTGTTGCTCCCTTGTTTCTTGCCATTTTGCTTGCAAATGATCACTTCAGTTATTAATAACACTGTAGAGCGTAAGACAGCTACAAAGATGCTAGCTATGTGAACTTACTACCCTATACCACAGAGTGATACCTTTACCTAGTATTATGTGATTTGATTCTCACCCTTTCTCACTTGCGGGTGAGAATAATCAAAGGGGGGAATGTGGTAGGCTATGGCCTAGGAATATGGTAGGCTATGGCCTAGTATGGTTTACTATTGTGAAAGGCCTATAAGTGAGGCCTGAGTCCCAACCCCCACTTGTGAATACTGTAGCTATAAGAATCGAAACTTAACTCAGTTTAACTGAACATAGCTAAGCAGAAACGAAACTTGGAAAATAGAAGAAAAACAAGTTTAATTGGTACTGATAAGGTGTGCTATGCTTCTATGGAATTAATTAACTCTGCAGAGAGCAAGGTCACAGTGCCTCTGCTTCCCATATGTTTTAACAAGCTCAGCGACCTTGGAGGAGAGAAGTAACAAGTTGGAGACACTGACCATTGTAATTGGGACTAGAAGGGGGCAACCAGGTGCTGGGCCCAGACCAGAGTCCCTATTGGGTAGCCATATCAGTACCGGGACCAATAGATGGGTGAGAGGGGTACTGGGACCAATGAAAAGTTTCTCTATACCTAGAATGGAGAAGAACGCTATAAAAGCTGTTGTTTTGCTAGAAACCATTGCTCAGCCATTTTGAATTTGATTATTGCTTGAGCCATGTGCACATTAAACTGGCTTGGATTCTTGAAAAGACTCCTGGATTTATTTATTGCATGCTTATCTGCTGCTACAATAAGACAAGCAAAACTACAAGTTTGCCACCAAAGGGTTAATCCTGCCCTGTCTGCTCTTCTTACTTGTCCAGGGCATATGAGAATGCTGTCTCAGGCTGAGAGTACTTAAAAAGGATCCACGCTCTGTAAGCTGTACAGGATCTGAATATTTACAGCCAGACTCATACATACTGTTAAAGCAGTCAGCAACTATAACTGTTTGCAAGTGAATATTAATAAAAAGCTTTGCCGTGTGTATCCGTAAATGGCAGATTCAGCATATGCAGTTCTCAAAAGACTAACAGACGCCACAGCCCATTTCTCCGTGAAAACTGGTCTGCTTTAGTGCACTGACTCACACGATCTCTGCGAGAACACAGGCTCATTACTGCCAGGAAATGCACAGAACTGGCCTATTTGGAGACAGTGCCGTCTGAGAGAAAATCTTCACTCTGCATATAGATTAAGCCTTACCTTATTTAAGAAATAAAGTGGGACACGGAAGCCATAACACAACTGCTGCCAAAACTGTTTCCTCAAGTTTAACTTCAAGTAGCGTTAGTCCTAGACCGCCCCTAGTGAATGCTCTCAGCACTGCAATCTCACGCTGCCGCCATTTCTCTAGAACGTGCTCTGCTCGCGTGCTGATCGCTTGTCACGAGCTATATTTGTCCTCTCTTTGGCGTCGACCAACTAAGTTTCCTTAGGGGTATGTCTGCTAAGACGGACTAACGGTTAACCCGGGATATTTGCAACCAGGTGCCACTGAACATGGAATCTACTGGTAAATAGCCTGGGTTAACCGTTAGCCCGGTTGAGTAGCCATAACCCTTAGGGTTTAAGTACTCTCAGCATTCCAACAACTGTCCCGTAATAAACTTTGTGCAATATGAAATACAATTAAAAGGATTTAGTAATGAGGCATATTTAAAGATGACAAAATTCTACGCTTTCTGTGCAGTTCAACAAGCGTCTACCCAGATAAAAGCGGTTTCTGAACAGACTCAAGTCTCTGACAGCGCACATGCTTTTTACCTGCTGTGGATAAGGGATGCTGTGGGAGTGAACGTATGCATGGAGATCAGATTTTAAGAGAGATAAGCTGTTGCCCGGCCAGTGGAAGGATTGGAGACATCCTAGGTGGCTCTTCCACCTCCATTGCTGCTGCTGTAGCCCTAGGGTTGCCAACTGGCTCCAGATGCACCCGACAGGTTTGATCCAGTCCTGGGTTTACCTCAGTGCATGTAGGGACATGTAGTTCTGATTTCTCCATTGCACTCTATAAGAAAAACAAAACTACATCTCCCTGCATGCAATGGGGTAAACCCAGGACTGGATCAAGCCTGTCGGGCGCATCTGGAGCCAGTTGGCAACCCTATGTAGCCCCCATCTGGAACCCACAGCAGCGGCAATGGCTCCCACACCATGATGCAGCACTTATCAACATACCCTGGCACTGCATCTGTGGCAGATAGTAGGCAAAAGAAACTACAATGCAGCACCAAAGTGTGTAGATAAGCGCTGCAGTGTGGTTTGGGAGCCTTTGCCACAGACCCCAGAGAGAGATGCCAGCAGTGGCAAAAGGCGCCCCTGAAGAGACAGCACTTGAGGTAACCATCTATTTCACTTAATGATCCCACCTGCCCTGCCCTGGCTGTTTCAAAATGAACTTGCTGGCAGGGTCGGTACAAGGATATTTGGTGCCCTAGACAACTTCAGTTTGCCATCCCCCCAAGATTTTTATAACACTTATGATAATCCCAATACCCCCCTCCTTCCCCCCCCCCCCCAGACACATACAGAACAATCCTGTAAAAATGTGACTTGTACAACATTTTTTTAATTTTAAACTTTTATGAGGGGGGGGGGGTCCACACTTCTTGCAGGTAAAAGAATGTGATGATGGCTCCTTGAGTTTATGTGATTGCTTTGCTTTGACTAGTTGCTGTTGCTGCTCCTTGCTGCCCTCAGAAGCTGCTGCCCTAAATAACTGCCTGGCCTGCTTGGTGGTTGGGCAGATTTCCTCCATGGACGCTGAGCGCAGGTTAGCGACCCAAGCGGTCATGGCTCAAACTTTTTTCAGGTATATTCGGGAGAAGAGGAAGATCAGAGGTGGAATTGCAGGACGCAAAAGTGCCGAGAAAAGATTCTTGGAAAGTGACATTAAAAAAGCAAAAATGCTAAACAAATACTTCTGCTCTGTTTTAAAAAAAGAAAATCCTGGAGAAGGACCACCTATGATTGACAAATATACAAATGGGAATGGAGGAGATACCACACCATTCACAGAAGATGATGTATTAGAACAGCTTGCAAAACTGAAAGTGGACAAGGCCATGGGACCAGATGGGATACATCCCAGGATACTGAAAGAGCTCAGAAAGATCCTTAAAGGGCCTTTAAAGGATGTTTTTAATAGATCCTTGGAAACAGGAGAAGTTCGACAGGACTGGAGAAGGGCTAATGTGCTACCCTCTTCACAAAAGTGGCAGTAGGGAAGAAGTGAGAAACTACAGGCCGGTAAACCTTATCTTGGGCACAGAAAAAAATAATGGAGGAGCTCCTGAAAGACAGGATAGTGGACTTTCTCGAAACCAATAGGTTACATGATCCAAGGCAACATGGTTTTACCAATAATGCCAAACAAATTATGCCAAACAGATCTGATTGAGTTCTTTGACTGGGTCACCAGAGAATTAGATCAAGGGCATGTGATAGAAGTGATCTACCTAGATTTCAGCAAAGCCTTTGATACTGTTGCTCACAGGAGGCCTATCAATAAACTGAACAACCTGGGGATGGGTCTCAAGGTGGTGAACTGAATCAGAAATTGGTTGGTTGACTGACAGACGACAGAAGGTGACGGTAAATGGAACTCACTCGGATGAAAGAAAGGTAATCGGTGGAGTATCAGCCTAATGATTATGTAGCAGCAGAGCGCAGACAAACCAATGATACCAGGAGTCTGTTCAGAAGGTCCAAATCATTTATTTGTGCACAAGTCTCAAGCAGAATCAAATTCAAAATGGCTGAGCAATGGTTTCTAGCAAAACAACAACTTTTATACCGTTCTTCTCCATTCTAGACGTAGGCAAACTTTTCATTGGTCCCAGTAACCCCTCTCACCCATCTATTGGTCCCGGTAACATTACGTAGTTGTCCAATTAGGACTCTGGTCTGGGCTCAGCACCTGCTTACCCCCCTTCTAGTCCCAATTACAATGGTCAGTTCACCAACTTAGATACTTTTCTCTTCCAAGGCCATTTAACTAGTTAGAACATGTGGGAAAGCAGGGCACTGTAACCTTTCTTTCAGCATAGTTAATTAATTCCACAGCAGCTGTACTCTCTTATCAATAGCAATTAAACTTATTTTTCTATATTTTTTAAGTTTCAATTCTGCTTAGCTATACTAAATTGTGTTCAGTTAAGTTTCAATTCTACGGTGTCATCATTCAGGGGGGTTTTCATTCCTCTGGGCCTAACTACAGGCTTCATTTACAGGTCAAGCTGCTTAGGCCTGTCTGTTTAGTTCAATTAGCATGGATCATAGGCCTTCGCCTACCACATTCCCCCCTTTGATTATTCTCACCCGCAAGTGAGAAAGGGTGAGAATCAAATCACATAATACTAGGTAAAGATATCACTCTGTGGTATAGGGTAGTAGTTTCACATAGCTGGTAGCTTTGTAGCTGCCTTACGCTCTACAGTGTTATTAATAACTGAAGTTATCATTCGCAAGCAAAATGACAAGAAACAAGGGAGCAACAAGCAGATAGTCAAAGTCCATAGTTTGGCAAGAGTGGGAAAAAGAACTAAAGGATTAAAAGATTCAGGAGCATTTATGCCGGACCACCAAGATGTCTTCTTTGTTGTGCTGTTGTAAAACTTCTGATTTAGACAGTCCAGCTGTCCAATCTTCATAGCAAATTGTGGTCCGGTGCGAACAAAACACAAACTGTCAACAATGGGGTGGGCCAATACCCACTCACTAGTAGTATTATGTAAATCAGTCTGATCATAGGGGATGGAATAATTCAGTTCTTGAGCCTCCCAAGGCCACTGATCTCATATCTTGGTTCCTCCACAAAGAGAAACAGTCATAAATGTGGAGACTAGATGCTACTGCTTCGGCAAGTTCAAGAAACAAGGAGGCATGAGGAACCTTTAGCCCAGTTCGTGTGTTACTTATACAGGCTGCACAGGGAGGTAAAGCAAAAGTCATTTCAAAGCACTCCAAGGCTGCTGCCAAAATAAAGCAATAATAAGAATTCATAATGGGCATAATCTCTGAAAAATTGGTGGAACTGTTGGCATCCACAATAGATAACAAATGTAGAGTTGATTGTAGATCCTCAAGCTTCTGCCGTACGTAGACCTACCAGCTTTGTGGCAGGAGTAGGACTGTAGATCCCAAAGTATCACTGTCCTCTGGGATGTCTCAGGTTCTTAAAATATCATAGTACAGTCTCTCAGGCTATTATTGCCTTGAGGAGAGCAGAGCATTTGAACACAGTTTCGTAGAAGACTCAATTTCTTAACACAACACAGTCTATTTCTGATGATTGCAGCTTTCTCCAGATGCAAGGCTTATCTTCAGATAAACAGATAGTCTTGAAATAGTGCAGTTTCTGAGGGACCAATAAGTCTTAGGTCCATAGCTGTTGTCGTAGGGTGAGGCGCAATGGAGTCTCAGGATGCTGTACAGTAGTCCAGTGATCAGGTTCAAAGCAGTTGCTGGCTTTACTCGACTATAATGGTTCCAAGGTTCGAATTCTGCGACTTTTACTGCAGTTGGAGTTGACAGGATGACAACATAGGATCCCTTCCAATGCAGGGCTAACGGTATCCTTCTCCACTCTTTGATCCACACCGAGACTCCAGGCTTGAAAGGATGCAGGGGTTCAGGCAAATTGATGGGTAATCGATTTTTGTACCCAGGTATGAAGACTCTGCAAAACAGAACTTAAAACCAATAGTTCATGCCTAATAATTTCAGATCCTATCTGTCTCACATCTCCTTTTATTCCCTATAAATAGGCTACAGATTCTCAGAATCTCAAAAAGGGGAACTCCTAAAGACTTAGCAGGGGCTAAGTATATCCTAAGAAGGGCTATAGGAAGAACCTGGGGCCACTTCAGGTAAACCTCTTGGCAAAGTTTGGACAACTGAGATTTCAAGGTTCTATTCATACATTCTACTTTTCCTAAAGTTTTGAAAGCTGTAGGTAGTATGCACCTGATAATGTCAATATCTTGGGGCCATACTTGATGGACTTGCTTCCTAAGGTTATCCACCCTCATTATTTGTACAGGGTCCCTTGTGCATGCAAGATTGTAAGGGCATAGCACTAAGTTTTGAACCAAGAGACGAGGGTTTGATTCCCACTAGTACTTGTGACTTTGGGCAAATCACTTAACCCTCCATTGCCTCAGAAAAATTCAAGTTATCAATGTCCCTCTTTAATGTACTTTACCCAGTTTTAGTTACGTTGTAAACTGCTTTGGCTTAAATTTTAAAGCGGTATAAACACCCCCCCCCCCCCCGGGTTAAGTAAATAAATAAATAAATAAATAAAATAAATTAATGGCGTGTTCAATGTATTTGTGAGTGATATTGCTGAAGGAATGAATGGAAAAGTCTGTCTTTTTGCAGATGACACTAAAATTTGCAACAGAATGGACTCCCCTGAGGGAATAGATAACATGAGAAAAGATCTACAAAAGCTGGAAGAATGGTCTAATGCTTGGCAGTTAAGATTTAATGTGAAGAGGTGCAGTGTCATGCACTTGGGATGCAGAAATCCAAGGGAATTGTATGCGATAGGGGGCGAGAGGTTGGTGGGCACGGACAAGGAGAAGAACCTCGGAGTTAATGTTTCTGAGGATCTCAAGATGGCGAAACAGTGTGACAAAGTGGTGGCCAAAGTCAGAAGCATGCTGGGTTGCATACAGAGAGGAATTACCAGCAGAAAGGAGGTACTAATGCCACTGTACAAATCGATGGTGAGGCTTCACTTGGAATATTCTGTTCAGTTTTGGAGACCATATCTTGCAAAGGATACAAAAATACAGCCTGCTGTACCTCTGCAGCTGTGCCTCCTTTTATGAGCCAGTCATCAGGTAGGGGAAGACAAAAACCCCCTGGAGATGGAGGAAGGCAGCCACTACTGCCAAACATTTGGTGAAGACCCTGGGGACGGAGGCCAGGCTGAAGGGTAGTACACTGTACTGGTAATGGCCGCCCCTCACCATGAAGCGCAGGTACTGCCTGTGGTTGGGATGGATGAGGATGTGGGTATAAGCATCCTTCAGATCCAAGGAGCATAGCCAATGTCCCAAGGGAGAGCATCCTGAATTTCTCATTCACCAGGATCTGTTCAGTTGCACAGGTCCAGGATGGGCCTTAGGCCCCCTGCTCTTTTTGGTACGAGGAAATATCTGGAGGAGAACCCTTTGTCCCTGATATGTTGGGGTACTGGTTCTACTGCCCTGTCCTTGAGAAGATCTGTGAGTTCCTTCATTAGGAGGTCCCGGTGAAGGAAAGACATTGGGGGCTCTCCCAAGAAGAAAGGAGGTGTCTGAGCCAGATGGAGAAGGTAGCTCTCCTTGACCACCTGGAGTGCCCAAGAATCTGTGGTGATGGCTGGCCACCTTTGGGTGTAGTGGATTAGACATCCCCCTGTGGGCTCCTGACCCTCCTTGGGGTAGAGAGGCTATACCCAAAGAGTCAAAATCTCCCCCCTGGCTGAGCCGGAGCCGACGCCTGTGGCTTGGGAGCCTTCTGCTTACGAGGGCCTTGCCCATGTCCCTTTGCGAGCTGGGGAGGCCTGAACACATGGGTAGTTTTTGTAAGCAGCCCCTTTCCTCGGATAGAAGGGAGGGCCAGCGGTCTTTTTAGGGAGCCTGGTCCTAGTCACCCCATGCCCCTCATTACCCGTACCCTTCCCAAGGTCTAGTGGAAGAAGGCCTCAATGATTCTTGTGGCCCCGAGGTGGCCCAGGCAACCATGGTTTCCCCTGCTGCTCCGCCTCTTGACGGAACCACCGGTCCTTCTCAGGAACTCACCGGAGCTGCTCACGCATTCTTCGCATTAAATCTTAACTGCCAAGCATTAGACCATTCTTCCAGCTTTTGTAGATCTTTCCTCATGTTTTCCATTCCCTCAGGGGAGTCCATTCTGTTGCAAATTTTCATGTCATCTGAAAAAAGACAGACTTTTCCATTCATTCCTTCAGCCATATCACTCACAAATACATTGAACACGCCACTGTTACTTCACACCAACTTGAGGTCTCTATCCTTCACAGCGTGGCATCTGAGTGGGCCACTCTAACCTCCTACCATCTCCTCAGGGAGATCGAGGATATTCTTTTGGCCTCATGAAAGGACTCAACCAGATGAACATATGCCTTCAAGTGGCGCCAGTGCTCGGAGCTCCAAGAGGACCCATTTTCCTGTCCTATCAGCTTGGTCTTGCAGTACTTACTACACCTCTCATGGCTAGACTGAAGTCTAACTTGGTCAGGGTTCACCTGAGTGCCATCTCAGCGAACCACCACCCCATCGAGTGTAAACCCCTCTTGGAGCAACCACTTGTCTCCCTCTTCATGCGGGCCTGCTGCTGTCCAAGCTCCCCACCTGCCTTCCCTTGGTGGAATGAGACCTCAATGTGGTTCTCATGCAGCTGACCAAGCAGCCCTTTGAGCCCATGGCTATCTGCTCATTGTGGCACCTGTCATGGAAAGTGGCCTTCCTGGTGGTGCTCACCTCTGCCCAGAGAGTCAGCGAGCTCCAGGCACTGATGGCCGAGGCGCCATACATGAGATTTTATTGCACCCCAAGTTGCTCCCGAAGGTCGCCTCGGACTTCCACCTTAACCAGGAGAGAGTGCTGCCCACCTTCATTCCGAAGCCCCACGCTGACTGGGTGTCTGCGATTCTCCATTCGCTGGATTCTAAGAGGGCTCTTTGCTTCTATCTGCAGTAGACTCAGGACCACCACAGATCCGGGCAGCTCCTTGTCTCCTATGATCCCAGCTGCCTGAGACTGGCGGTCACCAAGCATACCTTGTCCATCTGGGTGGCAAACTGCATTGCTTTTGTCCAGGTCTGCATTATATCTCCCCTGTCCCTTCTCTTCTCTAGAGTATACATATTTAGGTCTCAGAGTCTCTTTTCATATGCCTTCTGGCGCAGGCTCCAAATCATTTTGGTCACCTTCCTCTGAACCATTTCCAATCTTTTTATATCCTTTGTGAGATATGGTCTCCAAACCAGAACACAATATTCACACCAGCAACTTGTACAGTGGCATTAGTACCTCCTCCTTTCTGCTGGTAATTCCTCTCTGTATGTAACCCAGCATCTTTCTGGCATTGATCACCACCTTGTCACACTGTTTTGCCACTTTGAGATCCTCAGAAACAATCACTCCAAGGTCGTTTCTCCTGGTCCGTGCACACCAACCTATTGGCCCCCTATCTCATACAATTCCCTTGGATTTCTGCATCTCAAATGCATGACACTGCACTTCTTCACATTAAATCTTAACTGCCAAGCATTAGACCATTCTTCCAGCTTTTGCATATCTTTCCTCATGTTATCCACCTCCTCAGGGGAGTCCACTCTGTTGCAAATTTTCATGTCATCTGCAAAAAGACAGACTTTTCCATTCAGTCCCTTCAGCAATATCACTCACAAATACATTGAATAGTACCGGTCCCAGGATCTATTCCAGGGGCACGCCCCTAATCACCTTCCCTTCTTCCAAGTGAGTTCCATTTACGATCACCTTCTGTTGTCTGTCAGTCAACCAATTTCTGATCCAGTTCACCATCTTGAGACCATTCAGCCTTGAGTCAATCCTTGTCTGAGGTCTCAATTCGGTTCCCATTCCACGGGACAGAGGTCCTCCCCAGCTAGCACACATGGCACCAGCCGCGGGGCCTCTGAGGGATGTGGTTGAGGCTCAGGCCCGGAGCCTACAGGCCACCCTTCCCTTGAGTCTTCGACTGATTACTCGTAGTGGGAGACCGAGGATAAAGAGTTGCCAGACACCCATCGCCACTGCGACCTCTCCTTGGATTCCCCTCCTTTGGAGCCCTAGCATCTGTCCCCGCCGAGGACATGGCATTCTTTGACTTCGTGAGGGACATGTCCAAGGTCCTAAAATTCCCGATGGAGGAGGACCCTCTGATGGAGGAACTAGAAATCCTCCAATACAAGGCCCCTCCGAGGGAATCACTCAAGGTACCCATTCCACCAATCCTGGAATGGATAATGCTCCTTATATGGAAGACACCGGCATCAGTGCTGGTTGTGAGCAAGCAGCTTGACTCGATGTACCGGGTCCGCCAGAGCCTGGGATTCCAGAAGGCACAGCTGCCGCACAACTCCATGGTGGTGGAGTCGCCCATGCATCGGCTGAAGAGCCAGAAGACGCACTCCTTGGTGCCCCAGGGTAGGGAGGCCTGACCCTGGATGCCCTTGGCAGAAAGTGCTACCAGGGCTCAATGCTTATCGGCCAGATCCAGGCCTATCAGCTGTACATGGGCATGTACCTGAGGGACCTGGTGAAGGAGCTTGCCGGGTTCTCTGCTGGTCTCTCCAAGGAACCCCTATAGTGGTTCAAGAACCTGGCCTAGGCCATCCATGAGTGCTCCAAATTTATGTTTCGGGGAGCCTATCATGGTTTCGAGTTGGCAACTCGAGTAGCTGTGGTGGGCATTGGTGCCCAATGCCAGGCTTGGCTACAATCGTCCGACCTTTAGCAATGGGTTCAGGACAAATTGGTCGATGTCCCATGCCAAGGAGAGAAACTCTTTGGCAAACCCATGACCGACAAGGCTGCTGAGCTGGAGACTGAGTTCAGGACTAGGACCAGACTCTCTAAAAAGACTGATGGCCCTCCCTTCTATCCGAGGAAAGGGGCTGCTTACAAAAACTACCCATATTTTCAGGCCTCCCCAGCTCCCCAGCAGGCCAAGGGACATGGGCAAGGCCCTCGTAAGCAGAAGACTCCCAAGCCCCAGGCATCGTCTCCAGCTCAGCCAGGCGGGAGCTTTTGACTCTTTGGGTATAGCTTCTCTACCCCAAGGAGGTCAGGAGCTCACAGGGGGATGTCTAATCCACTACACCCAAAGGTGGCCAGCCATCACCACAGATTCTTGGGCACTCCAGGTGGTCAAGGAGAGCTACCTCCTCCATCTGGCTCAGACACCTCCTTTCTTCCTGGGAGAGCCCCCCCCCCCCCCAATGTCTCCCCTTCACCAGGACCTCCTAATGAAGGAACTCGCAGATCTTCTGGAGGACAGGGCAGTAGAACCAGTACCCCAACATCTCAGGGACAAGGGGTTCTCCTCCAGACATTTCCTCATACCAAAAACAGCCGGGGGCCTAAGGCCCATCCTGGGCCTGTGCACCTGAACAGATTCCTGGTGAATGAGAAATTCTAAGATGCTCTCCCTTGGGACATTGGCTATGCTCCTTGGATCTGAAGGATGCTTATTCCCACATCCTCATCCACCCCAACCACAGGCAGTACCTGCACTTCATGGTGAGGGGCAGCCATTACCAGTACAAGGTACTACCCTTCGGCCTGGCCTCTGCCCCCAGGGTCTTCACCAAATGTTTGGCAGTAGTGGCTGCCTTCCTCCATCTCCAGGGGGTATTTGTCTTCCCTACCTGATGACTGGCTCATAAAAGGAGGCACAGCTACAGAGGTACAGCAGGCTACCGCACACATCATCCAGGTTCTGCAACATCTGAGGTTTGTGATAAACTACCCCAAATCCCACTTTCTCCCGACACAGTGTCTGGAGTTCATAGGAGCAAGGCTGGACACTTTCCAGGCAAAGGCCTTCCTCCCCGTGGACCGAGCCGACCGTCTCAGGGCACTGGTCATAGACGTACAACACCGTCCCTCGGTGTCAGTTTGGTGGGCATCGTGGGCCTCCACGGTCCATGTAACCCCGACCTACGCCCGTCTGCTCATGTGGTGCCTTCGAGACCAGTGGACACAAGCCACAGGCTGCTTCCAGAACAGAGTCTCGGTGACCCACCAGCTGGTGGAATCTCTGACTTGGTGGCAAAACCCCCATCACCTTCAGGCAGGGATGCCTTTCCAAACCCCCAGCCCTCTGAGGGTCTTCACTACAGATGCCTCCCTGCTGGGATGGGAAGCTCACTGCGATGGAGAGCCCACTGCAAAGGACTCCGCACCAAGGGCAGCTGGTGGCAGGCTGAGAACAGCTATTAGATCAACTTCCTGGAGCTCCGGGCGATATACCTAGCCCTCCGAACATTCTGCCACTGCCTGAGGCACCAGCCGGTGTTGATCCAAACAGACAATCAGGTGGCAATGTTCTATGTGAACAAGCATTAGGGCACAGGATCTCGCACCCTCTGCCGCGAAGTGGTGACACTCTGCTCTTATGCAGTTCAACAGGGCATACTCCTGCGGGAGGTATATCTACCAGGCCAGGACAACATCCTGGCAGAAAAACCGAGCAGGGTCCTCCAGCTGCACGAGTGGTAGCTGGACCCCAGAGTAGCAACCGGCTCTTCTGACTCTGGGGGACCCCATGGGTGAACCTCTTTGCCAGCCCAGACAACTACCAGTTGCCGCACATCTGTTCCTGACAGCCCCACCCCTCCCGGGTGGCGGCAGATGCGTTTCTCATTCCGTGATCGGAAGGTCTCATGTATGCCTTCCTACCCACGCTGCTGAGTGTCCAAAACACTGTTCAAGGCTCTTCACAACAAAGCCTCATTGATCCTGGTGGCCCATCGGTGGCCCAGGCAGCCATAGTTCCCGCTGCTCCTCTGGCTGTCAGTAGAGACTCCGATTCCACTGGGGAGCTCCCTAGGGCTCTTGTCTCAGAAGGAGGGCTCTCCAGGGTCCCTATCACTGAAAGGGTGACTCTAGCCCCATTCAATCTCTTGGGGGAAATGGAAGAGATCCTGCTGGCCTCCTGCAAGGCTTCCACCAGGAAAGCTTAGGCATGTTCTCGGTCTGGTGCGTGGAGCAAGGGGTGAACTCGTTCTCCTGCCCAGTGCAGCTGGTACTGCAATACCTTTCTTCATCTCTTGCAATTCAGGCTCAAAATAGAACTCATCAGAGCGCACCTCAGCGTCCTGGTGGCACATCATCATCCAGTGGAAGGCAAACCCCTCTCAGACCAGCCTCTGGTGACCCGCTTCTTGAGAAGGCTTCTGCTGTCAAAACCCCCGTCCACCCTCCAGTGACCGAATGGAACCTCAATATAGTATTGGCGCAGCTCACTCGTGCCACCATTTGAGCCTCTGGCTACCTGAGATACTTCTCGTGGAAGGTTGTATTCCTGGTGGTGCTCACCTCCATTTGCAAGGGTCAGCGAGCTCCAAGCCCTAGTGGCAGAGGCACCATATACTAGGTTCTACAAGAACAAGGTCGTGCTTCGCACACACCCCAAATTCCTCCCGAAGGTGGTATCTTCCTTCCACCTCAACCAGGAAGTGGTGCTGGCAACCTTCTTCTCAAGGCCTCATTCCAGTAGGGCAGAGACTGTCCTTCACACCTTGAACTGTAAGAGGGCCCTGTCTTTCTACATTCAGCATATCCAGGACCACAGGAAAGTTTCTCAGTTTTTTGTTTCCTATGACCCCAGTCGGCTGGGGAAAGCGGTGACCAAATGGACACTGTCCACCTGGGGGGCAGACTGCATCGCCCTTGCCTATGAGCAGGTGGGGCTGAAGTTCCCATCAGCCCCCGCGGGCTTAACAGAGCCGCGAAAGGGAAACTAATCCCTTCGCGCTCTGAAAGCCGGCGCGTGTCACTGTGAGCTGCGACGAGAGAGCGGATAGAGGGGGAGGGCAGGCTGTGCTGGGCAGGGGGGGCCCCGCGGCACACTCGATTCTGCCGCGGCGGCCCCGGCAGCGGGAGAAGACAGCTTTAAAAAAAAAAAACATTCCCTCGGCTGGGCTGGGCTGGGCTGGGCTGGGGGGGGGGGGTTAGGATTGCTGATGGGCTGGGGGGGCTGGGGGGGATTAGGAGTGCTGATGGGCTGGGGGGGTTAGGAGTGCTGATGGGCTGGGGGGGTTAGGATTGCTGATGGGCTGTGGGGGCTGGGGGGTTAGGAGTGCTGATGGGGGGTTAGGAGTGCTGATGGGCTATGGGGGGGCTGGGGGGGGGTTAGGAGTGCTGATGGGCTGGGGGGGTTAGGAGTGCTGATGGGCTATGGGGGGGCTGGGGGGGGTTAGGAGTGCTGATGGGCTATGGGGGGGCTAGGACAGGAAATGGCTGATGGGGAGGGGTTAGGACTTGAGGTGGGTTGATGGGGTTAAGACTGGTAATGGGCTGTGGGCTGTTGGGGGGGTTAGAACTGGTAATGGGCTATGGGGGGTTAAGACTGGTAATGGGCTGTTGGGGGCTTTCTGGTAATGGGCTATGGGGGGGTTAGGACTGATAATGGGCTATGGGGGGGCTAGGACAGGAAATGGGCTGATAGGGAGGGGTTAGGACTTGAGGTGGGCTGATGGGGTTAGGACTGGTAATGGGCTGTGGGCTGATGGGGGGGGTTAGGACTGGCAATGGGCTATGGGGGGCTGACTGGAAATGGGTTGATGGGTTTAGGACTGGAAGTGGGTTGATGGGGGGGGCAAGGACATGTATATGGTTGGGCGGTCGCTAGGACTGGAAATGGGCTGATGGGGTCTAGGACTGGAAATGGGCTGATGCAGGGACTAGAAGGGAATGGATGCTGGGTGAGGCTGGAACTAGAAGGGAGCTGATGTTGGGGGAGGATTAGAATGGGATGGGGCTGGGAGAGTAAAATGGAGAGGGGAAAATATTTTGTGTGGGAGGGATAAAAAAATCTACAATTGGCCGGGTATTGGGAGAGTAATACCCGGCCATCCCACAACAGATCAACCAGACATTCCTGCAATAACTCTATCGTTGTCCCTTACAAAAGAACCAAATCCACACAACGGACCTGCAACAGAGCATTCGAACTCTATGCTCCATCCCTCTGGAAACTCTCTAACCAAAACACATCAGGAGCAACGCTGACATCACATCATTTAAGAAACAGCTAAAGACAATCCTATTCCGTGAACATCTCTGAACGGAAACAACACCATGACCTAAACACTTAGAAGTAAACATGTCCATGTCTACCCAAATCATTAAATGTTGACCCTGGTGATGGCCCCACCCTAAAAAAAAAAAAATTTTACCCCCCCCCCCCCCCCCGATGTTACATGTTACACCGCTTTGACCCGGTGAAAAGCGGGATATAAATGCAGTTAAATAAATTAAATAAATAAGTGGGGATTGAGGATGGAGGGGTAAAATTTGAGTGGATGAAATAGGAATGAGGAAAGAGCAAAAGGAGAAAGATTAGTATGTTAAAGCGGATGTAGAGAGAGAGAATGGAAAAAAAAACTAGAAGAGAGAAGAAAGGACAAATGGACAGCAGATGATGGAGAGTTAGCAGAAAACATGAAGAAACCAGAAGAAAGTGGCTGGAGCAATTGCAACTGAAAAAAAAATGCACAAAAGGTAGAAAGATATCTCTTTGACAAGTTATCAGCATGCATGCAACAACAAACATCACATTAATTTTTTTCATGTATAGATTCTTTGGGAATACACACCGAGTCCTGACACAGTTAACAGTTTTAAGAAGTTTATCTTTTTTTTACTCAGGATACATTTGACATGTTATGTGAATAATACATTTAAAATATATTGTGTAACTGAATCAAATTCTTCCTAAATTCATTAAATTGAATGAAATCATTAAAACATTATAAATTGCCAATAAATTGAAATGAAAACCAAAGGATTGTGAATCAAATTGATTCTCTGACAATACAAAGATTCCAACCTTTACAAATGATGTTACATAGTTCAGGCAACTTTATAAAGAGTTTTTAGATACTAAAATCTTGTTGTTAAGGTTTAATTGACGTGCTGGCACTTGAGGGAAATTCTTTGGTTTTGTGCGGCAGTTTGGGCACTCGGGCTCAAAAAGGTTAGCCATCACTGAACTATGGCATCCAAATTCCAATTTCCTTAAATATTCCCCCCCTCATACCCCCTCCCCCCTAACTAATTTACACAGTACAAAGGGTCAACACTCTACAACTTCTAATGCCATCTTTATACCGAAGCTTAAAAAACCGCCTTCTCGATATGCTCCATCTTCCTCAGTAATGGCCTCCGCCTATATGTGCTACAGATAACACAAACATTAATCAGATACAGCAAACACAATAAACATACCAAAAGGCCAACAAATTCTCTACATCACCCCCCATAATACCCACTCACCTCCCATATGTGGCATCCACCCCCCCGTTCAGAGGCCCCCCCTCTCCTCACAGCTTCCCCCATGCCCCATCCCTCCACCCTCCCTGGTGACCTCCACTTGAGGTACAGGCCCCAGGTGTTTTGAAAGCGCAGTAAACAGTTTTGATGCATTGCCATGAGGCGATACATCAGGGACACATGCTCCATCTTCGCCTGAACCTCCTCAATCGTAGGTACCGATACTGACCTCCACCTCCGCGCTATCAGTTGCCTAGTTGCGGTGCACACCACACCTCCCCAGCCCCGACCTTCCTTCTGTCCCCCCCCCCCCCTTCCACAATGAGAAGAGCCAAACATGGCTCCACTCTTCTCTCCTCCCCATAAACCTCCTTAAGCCATTCCTCTACTCCTTGCCATAGGGGGCCCAGTAAGGGGCATCCCCACCAGATATGTAGGAAAGAGCCCACTTGCCCACATCCTCTGCAGCACTCTGCCTTCCCTCCTTGCCACTTCTGCAGCCTTTGGGGCGTCATGTACCATCGGTACAACATTTTATAATTATGCTCCATAATATTACTGGATATCACCCCTTTGAACAACCCTTTACATACTCTTTCCCATTGCGCTGCATCCCAACTTCTGTTAAAATCCACCCCCCACGCTTTCCGGTGTGCCCACTCCCCCCCTCGATCTCCCTCCATAGCTTTATATAAGTGGGAGACGAGGCCCTTAAGCTCTTGCTTTTCCAGAAGCCCATCTATATCCTCTCCTCTAGGGCCATACCCCCTCCGCGCCACTTCTTTACTATAGTGCAAAGCTTGCACAAATCTGAACCGGTCAGTCTCAGGCAGTTGAAACTCCTCCTGCATCTCCTCAAATTCCATCCATTTACCATTCCTCTTAAACTGCCCCACTCCACACAGCCCCCTCTCAACCCACCTCCCAAAGGTTGGAGCCGCCATACCCGGCGGAACTCCTGATTCCCCACCCGCGGTATAAATTTAGAACCCCCCGCACTACCATACCATTTCCTTTGCCACTTCCGCCAATGCCTGGTGGCAGCTGAGGGTCTCCCCCCCTTTTATCCAGACCCTCCCCTTCAGATCCCCTCCATTGTGCATCCCTTCTCCTTCCATCCGCACCCATTCCACTGATCCTCTCAGTGCCCATTCAAACACCGCCCGCACTCTCACAGCCTCATAATATCTGATCAGCATAGGAACCCCCATACCTCCCTCTTCTTTACCAGCGCATAGGATACTCTGCGCTACTCTGGGCCGCCATCCCTTCCAAATGTACTTCATCACCCTAGCCTGCAATTGTTGTAGGTACACCCCCGGGACTTCCACCGGTAAGTTCATAAACAAATATAACAACCTAGGAAGTATTATCATTTTAACCAAGTCCCTTCGCCCCAGCCAGGATACCTCATAGGACCCCCACTCTTCCAGTGCCCTAAACATTTTTGTCCTAGCCGCCCCATAATTCTCCTGAAACATCGCGTCCCGCTTGGAAGTGAGCTGTACTCCTAAATATCAAATACTGCCATGCGCCTACCTAAAGGGAAAATCCCGCCGCAGCCTATCCTCTTCCTCTTTGCTGATCATCAGGTTCAATATTTCAGACTTAGTAGCATTCATAAGGAATCCCGAGACTTCTCCGTATTCCCTTAGCTCCTCCCGTATCGCCCCCAACGTCTGATGCGGGTCTGTGATGAAAAACAATACATCATCCGCAAATAGGGAAATTTTATGATTATCCTGCCCCACTTGCACCCCCCTAACATCCCCCCTGTCCCGAATTCGTTGTGCCACTGGTTCCATTGACAAAACAAACAACAAGGGCGATAATGGGCACCCCTGCTGTGTACCCCGAAACAATTCAAATCCCTTTGATATAGAGCCATTTACCTTCAAACAGGCCATGGGCACTTGGTATAGGGTCTGAAACCAGTTCAAAAACTTCCCCGTTATCCCTACCTTTTCGAGTACCTTTATTTATTTAGACAGATATGTATCCCACCTTATCCTTCAATCAAAGTGGTCACAATACAAGTGGAAGGTTACAAATAACATAGGGTAGATAAGACATTAACAGATAAAACTAAGATGAATTAATGTAATAAAATGGGCCTATTGGTAAAAACTATTAATTCCTGATCGTGTAACCAGTCTAGTCCCGGACCTCTGGGTTCCCTATCTCATCCAGCAGCTTGGAGACTGAGAAACTCCTCCTTTTTGTGATGTCACCGGTATATCCTCTTGGAATCCGCCTCCTGTCACCAGTTACCTCAGTCTCCAAGCAGCTGGATGGATAGAGCCCGGAGGGCCGGGCTCACTGGAGAGACAATTAAAACTGTTTTAGTTAGTCAGTGATGGGGTTAAAAGAATTTAATCAGTTTAATTAGCTTAATTAGTTTCTCACAGGGGAGGAGAGTTGATTTGAGGTACTGTGGCTTTAAGTTTGCCTACAGGCTTCTCTCTCACTCCTTTACCCCCCCCCCCCTCTGATTGCTTTACTTCTTCCCCTCCATCCCTACAAGGTGGGCCAGAGCAGCAGCTAAGTTTGTTGGGTGCTCCCGGTGCACTTGGCTGCATTTCTAATGGGGGGAGACCTGGAGGAGAGCCCAGCCAGTGCCGCACAGAAGCTTGCCTGTTAGCGCACTTGGCCGGCTCAGTACGATCGCATGCAGACTTCAACTGTGAAAGAGGCGAGTGTAAAAAGCCTCCCTTTGTGTCGGACACTCTCCGGGGCCGCCGGCCAGCAATACTGATGAAAATGCTGTAGATTGCTTGCTCCGGCGGCGGTTCAGGTAAGGGAACCATTTTTTGAACCGGGTATTGTGAAGCGCATTGTGGCGCGAAGAAAGCAGCGGCGGGCCTAGCCGCGTGGCGCTGCCACAGACAAATGCTGGTTCATCGAGCAGTTCACCAGGTCGCTGTGGTGATGGTCTGGGGATCCTCGTTATGATTTTTACGTACTTGTCTAGGCAGAGGTATCTTTCTTTGGGCCGACGGTTTAAAAAAAAAAAATCAGGGGGGTGGGGGGGCACAGGTGCTTCTCTGCTGTAGGCCCCGTAGTACAGGTGAAGCTCTTTGTTTCAGAACACGGGAGTAGCAGCCTGGCTGGGCAGGATATACTCCAGTTCGGGGGTGTTGCCATGCCATCTAAGCCACTCTACCTAATCTGTGGCATGAAAAAGGGTACTGCGTCAGGGGTGTGTAAATCCTGTGTGAGGGAGGCGACTTCGATGGAACATTCCCGGGAAGACACAGGGGAAATGCAAGAGGCCAAAAAGGAGGGCTTGGTTTCACAGTTAGAGGAGGGGGCCCAGGTGGAGCCGATGGCTGGGCCATCTTCGGCCCCGGACACGCCTCTCTCTCAGACACCGTTACCCAAGGAATTGTCGGCAATTTTTTCACAGGAGTTTGTTACGCTGCTTCAGCGCACCTTGTTTGGTAGCTCTCAGCAGCGGAAAGGCCCTGAGGAAGCGAGCAGGGTTAAGAGGTCTGCGTCACACTTGGCCGAGGATCGTTCGGGCGGGGTCAAGAGACCTCATGCGGAGGATGTGGCTAGAGACTTCACTGTAGTTTCTGAGGTTCCACTGTCGGATGACGAGGCCCACAGCTTAGACATCGAGGAAGAGCTGGAAGAAGGTGAGCTTTCAGAAAGAGAAGACCAGGCAAGAGTGGTGCGAGTCTTCCGGATGGAAGAGCTACTGGCGCTTATAGTGGAGGCGTTAAAAGTACTAAATATGCCGGTTCCAGGAGCAACGGAAGATGACTCTCTGGAAGATCCCTTGCTGCAGGTTTTCAGGAAGAATCAGAGGGCTTTCCCGGTTCATAGGGTGTTTCGGGAAATGATCCAGGAGGAGTGGAATGTGCCAGAAGCTCCTCTGAAGGGGTCCAGAGTTATAGGCCGCCTATATCCTTTGTTGGATCAGGATAAGGAGGTCTTTAAGTCACCCAAGGTGGATGCGGCCGTGTCGGCAGTCACCAAGAAGACTACCATACCTGTAGAAGGTAGTGCAGCCCTCAAGGATTCTCAGGATAGGAAGCTAGATGTATTGTTAAGACAGGTGTTTGATGTGAATGCCCTGTCGCTACAGGCAGCTATTTGCGGAGCGTGGGTAGCTAGAGCCTGTCTTCGCTGGTCGCAGCACGTGCAAGTGGACCAGGGCAGTGTAGAGTCCGGAGAGGCAGCCAAGTTGGAATCTGGTGCGGCCTACTTAGCAGACATTCATTATGATCTTATGCAAGGTTTGTCTAAGAGCATGGCATCAGCAGTGGCAGCACGACGGTACTTGTGGCTGCGCAACTGGGCGGCGGATACTTCCTCCAAGGCTAGGTTAAGTAAGCTTCCCTTTAAAGGGCGACTATTGTTCGGGGAGGAGTTGGAGAAGCTGGTTAAGGACTTAGGGGAATCTAAAGGTGGTAAGTTGCCAGAAGACAAGCCTAAGTCGAACCGGACGTTTCCGGCTGGCAGGGGGCAACAGCGGGATTTTTGCCAGTCTCCAAAGGTTCAGTTCAGGGCAGAGAGGACGCTTCTCCAATAGAAGTCAGAGAGTCCGTAGGTTTCGAGGAGCGGGACGGGGGTTTGGTTCTTCCTCCTCCTTGTCCTTCGTGACCAAAAAGCAGCAATGAGATACGGGGAACCCGGGAAACCTTACTGCTGGTAGGGGGGCGGTTGCAGGAGTTTTATGCTGCCTGGGTCCGAGTAACGTCAGATCAGTGGGTACTGGAAGTTGTTCGAGAGGGTTACGCGCTGGAATTTTTGAGACCAGTGCGGGAGGCCTTCGTACGGTCCCCCGGCAAATCGGCAGTCAAGTGCGCGGCTTTGCAGGAGACCGTCCGAAGGCTGCTAAAGTTCAAGGCCGCCAGACCAACTCGGCTACGGTCAATACTCCATATACTTCGTTGTGCCGAAGAAGGATGGAGGCGTCCGTCCAATTCTAGATCTCAAGGGAGTGAATCGGTGCCTTCGAGTGTCACATTTCCATATGGAGACGCGGCGATCGGTTATAGTGGCGGTGCAAAGGGGAGAATTCCTTACCTCTCTGGATTTGTTAGAGGCTTATCTCCACATTCTGATAAGACCAGAGCATCACAAGTTTCTCAGATTCGCAGTCCCGTTCGGGCATTTTCAATTCCGAGCATTACCTTATGGGTTTAGCGACGGCTCCACGTACCTTCACCAAGGTCATGGTGGTGGTGGCAGCAGCCCTAAGGAAGGAGAGAATCTTGGTGCATCCTTACCTAGACAATTGGCTGATCTGGGCGAAGTCAAGGTCCGAAAGCGAGGCAGCCACTGCCCGGGTGGTGTCTTTGCTGGAGGAGCTGGGTTGGATAGTCAATATGTTGAAGAGTCAGTTGATTCCCTCTCAGAATCTGGAATATCTGGGAGCTCGCTTCGACACGAGTGCAGGAAGTGTATTCCTAACAATGGAACAAGCGCAGGGCCTTCGGAAGTTGGTGGAATGGTTTCTTCGTTACAAGGCGCCCTCAGCGTGGGATTATCTTCAATTGCTGGGCACGATGGCCGCATCCATAGAGACGGTCCCATGGGCGAGGGCTCACATGCGGCCATTGCAGAGGGCATTGCTTCGCCGATGGTCGCATCAACAGGATCTGCTTTCCCAGAAATTGTCCTGTACGGAGGAGGCCCGCCAGTCCCTGCAATGGTGGTTGCTGCCCGCATCATTGGTGTGCGGGAGGATGTTAGACGCTCCGACCTGGGTGTCGGTAATGACAGACGCCAGTCTTCTGGGCTGGGGAGCGCGTTGTCAAGGCAGGTTCACGCAGGGGCAGTGGACGGGCCAGGAGAGAACGTGGTCAATCAACAGGCTGGAGCTAAGAGCAGTGGTGTTAGCGCTGCAGGAGTTTCGGACCTTGCTCAAAGGCAAAGCAGTCCAAGTCTTTTACGACAACGCCACGATGGTATCCTATGTCAACAAGCAAGGGGGAATGAGCAGCGCAGTGCTGGAAGTTGAGGCCGAAGCCCTGTGCGCTTGGACCGAGGCAAATCTTCTGGATCTGTCATAAGAACATAAGAACATAAGATCATAAGATATGCCATACTGGGTCAGACCAAGGTCCATCAAGCCCAGTATTCTGTTTCCAACAGTGGCCAATCTAGGTCATACGTACCTAGCAGTTTCCCCAAGGGACACAGGTTCCACAATGCTTGTATTGGTTCAAGCATTGATATCCTGGGTCCCTTCTTAATAATGGTTTATGGACCTTTCCTCCAGGAACTTGTCCAAACCTTTTTTAAACCCAGCTACACTAACAGCCTTTACTACATCCTCCGGTAACAAATTCCAGAGTTTGATTACACGTTGAGTGAAAAAATATTTTCTTTTATTAGTCTTAAATAGTTTACCCTGTAGCTTCATTGCATGTCCCCTAGTCTTTCTATATTCTGATAAGGTAAACAATCGATCTACGTTTACCCGTTCCACTCCGTTCATTAATTTATAGACTTCTATCATATCTCCCCTCAGCCGTCTCTTTTCCAGGTTAAAGAGCCCCAACCTTTTTAGCCTTTCTTCATAGGAGTAGCCTTCCATCCCCTTTACCATTTTGGTGGCTCTTCTCTGAACCTTTTCTAAAATTGCTATATCCTTTTTAAGATATGGCGACCAGAATTGCACACAATATTCAAGGTGCGGTCTCACCATGGAACGATATAGAGGCATTATAATATCTTTTGTTTTATTTTCCATTCCTTTCCTTATCATACCTAGCATTCTATTTGCTCTCTTGGCCGCCGCTGCACACTGGGCCGAGGGTTTTAACATGGTATCCACAAGGACGCCTAAATCTTTTTCTTGGGTGGTGGTTCCTAATGTGGAACCTTGCAACGTGTAACCATAGTTTGGGTTGTTCTTCCCTAGGTGCATAACCTTGCACTTCTCCACATTAAATTTCATCTGCCATTTTGATGCCCAGTCTTCCAATTTATCAAGATCCTCTTGCAATTTTCCACAATCCTCCTGGGTTTTAACAACTTTAAATAGTTTTGTGTCATCAGCAAATTTGATAACCTCACTCGTTATTCCACTTTCCAGGTCATTTATGAATATGTCAAAAAGCAGCGGACCCAGCACAGATCCCTGGGGTACACCACTATTCACCTTTCTCCATTGGGAAAATTGGCCATTTAGCCCTACCCTCTGCTTTCTATCTTTTAACCAGTTCCTGATCCACAGTAGTACACTGCCTCCTATCCCATGACTCTTTAGTTTTGCCAAAAGTCTCTCATGAGGGACCTTGTCAAAGGCTTTCAGAAAGTCCAGATACACAATATCAACCGACTCACCTTTGTCCACCTGTTTATTCACTCCTTCAAAAAAACATAACAGATTAGTAAGACAAGATCTTCCTTGTCTAAAGCCATGTTGGCTGTCTCCCATTAGGTCATGACTATCTATATGCTGAGTAATTTTATTCTTTATGATGGTTTCTACCATTTTTCCCGGTACTGATGTCAGGCTCACCGGTCTGTAGTTTCCCGGATCACCCCACGAACCCTTTTTAAAAATTGGTGTTACATTGGCGATCCTCCAATCCTCAGGTATTAGAGATGATTTTAATGATAGTTCACAGATTACTGATAGCAGGTCTGCAATCTCAAATTTCAGTTCTTTCAACACCCTTGGATGTATACCATCCGGCCCAGGTGATTTGCTACTCTTCAGTTTATCTAATAGTTGTAGGACATCTTCCCGATGTATCGATATTTCCTTCAATTCTTCCACACCTTTAAATACCACTTCAGTCGTGGGTAACATCCCTACATCTTCCTCAGTAAAGACCGAAGCAAAGAATTCATTCAGTCTCTCCGCTATCGCCTTGTCGCCTCTTAGTGCTCCTTTAACCCCTTTATCATCTAATGGACCAACTGACTCTCTCACGGGTTTTTTGCTACGAATGTACTTGAAAAGGTCTTTATTTCGCGTTTTTGCTTCCGCAGCAAGCTTCTTCTCAAATTCTCTCTTTGCCTGCCTTATCAATGCCTTGCATTTGACTTGCCAGTGCTTGTGCTGTTTCCAGGTTTCATCATTTGGCTCTTTTTTCCATTTCTTGAAAGATGCTTTTTTGGCAACAACAGCCTCTCTGACCTCAGCTTTAAACCATGCTGGCAATTTTTTTGACTTCCTTCCACTTTTCTTAAAGCGTGGAATACAGCTGGTCTGGGCTTCCAAGATAGTATTTTTCAACAACACCCAAGCTTGATGTACGTCTTTAACCTTTGCAACTGCTCCTTTTAGTTTTTTCTTAACTGTTTTCCTCATTCTATCATAGTCTCCCTTTCGAAAGTTAAGGGGTAGTACTGTGGATTTCCTTACTATCCCTCCTCCACTAATTAAATCAAAGGCGATCATGCTATGATCACTATTGCCAAGTGGCCCCAACACCCTTATCTCTTGCACTACATCTGGTGTTCCACTAAGGACTAGGTCTAATATTGCTTCCCCTCTGGTCGGTTCATGAACCAGCTGCTCCAAGAAGCAGTCATTTATTTCATCTAGGAACTTTATCTCCCTAGCATGTCTTGTTGTGACACTGACCCAGTCGATGCCGGGGTAATTGAAATCACCCATTATTATTACTGCACTGTAACTCCTGCTAGCTTCCCTGATTTCTTTGAGCATTTCATCATCCATTTGTTCATTCTGGCCAGGCGGACGATAGTACACCCCCACTGCCATCGCCTTCCCCTTTTTACATGGAATTTCAATCCATAGAGATTCTACAGCAAATTTTGTTTCTTGCAAAACTTTAATCCTTTCTGATTCAATGCCCTCTCTAACATAGAGCGCAACCCCTCCACCAATTTGATCAGCTCTATCATTTCGATATAGTTTGTACCCAGGTATCACAGTGTCCCACTGGTTGTCCTCCTTCCACCATGTCTCTGATATTCCAATCATATCTAACCTCTCGTTTAGTGCTATATATTCTAACTCTCCCATCTTGTTTTGTAGACTTCTAGCATTTGCATACAAGCATTTTAGAGACTGTATTTTATTCATATTAATTTGGCTATTGGTAGACATGGGTAATTTGGGATCTTTAAGTTCTGTCTGCTCCATACTCGAGGGCATTTGGGCTACTTTACTCTTTTTTGGAACCTCTCTGCTTTTTGTAGTATCCTTCAAGGATACATTCTTCCGAACCATGCGCTCTTGGGCGACTGTCGGCTTTCCCCTATTATCTAGTTTAAAAGCTGCTCTATCTCCTTTTTAAAGGTTAATGCCAGCAGCCTGGTTCCATCCCGGTTAAGGTGAAGCCCATCCCTTCGGAAGAGCCCCTCCTTTCCCCAGAATGTTCCCCAGTTCCTAACAAATCCGAACCCCTCATCTCTGCACCATTGTCTCATCCACGCATTGAGACTCCGGAGCTCTGCCTGCCTATTGGGTCCTGCGCGTGGAACGGGAAGCATTTCGGAGAACGCTACCCTGGAAGTTCTGGATTTCAACTTCCTACCTAAAAGCCTAAATTTAGCTTCCAGAACCTCCCTACCACATTTTCCTATGTCATTGGTACCAACATGTACCAAGACAGCAGACTCCTCCCCAGCACTATCTAAGACCTTATCTAGGTGGCGTGTGAGGTCCGCTACCTTCGCACCAGGCAGGCATGTTACCAGGCGATCCTCACGTCCACCAGCCACCCAGCTATCTACATGCCTAATGATCGAATCACCAACTATAACTGCTGTCCTAACCCTTCCCGCATGGGCACTTGGCCCTGGAGAAACCTCCTCGGTGCGAGAGGGGTTTACATCACCTGGAGGACAGGTCCTAGTTACAGGATCACTTCCTGCCACACCAGGGTGATGCTCTCCTGTCACGTGACCTCTCTCCTCCATGGCAACAGGGATGCTGCCAGACTGGAGGTGGGACTTCAGGACTATATCCCTGTAGGTCTCGTCTATGTACCTCTCTGTCTGTCTTATGTTTTCCAAGTCTGCTACTCTAGCCTCTAGAGAACGGACTTGTTCCCTGAGAGCAGAGAGCTCCTTGCACCTAGTGCACACGTAAGACCTCTCACCAGCTGGGAGAAAATCATACATGTGACACTCAATGCAAAAGACTGGAAAGCCCACATCCTGCTGCTGGACTGCTGTCTGCATCTTAGTTTTAAGTTTGTGTTTAGATCTTTAAGTTCTATATGTACTAAAGGGTGCAATGGATATTTATACCACTAAAACTGTACCTAAGAAGTTTAATATACCTTGTTCACCTGAAGCTTAATTAATCTCAGGTCCTTGGCGCATGTAGCAGGAGTGGACAATGTGCAGGCCGATTTTCTCAGTCAGGTGAGAGTAGATCCAGGGGAATGGGTACTGTCGCAACCCCAGCCCCCGAGACACGTGCTTAAAGGGTCAGGGTGGACATTATTGTTTTCATCAAAGGGAGAACTTTTCTTAGCCCAGATGCATGCTGGTACTAGTAGTCCCTTTCTTAAAATAATTAGTTGTGAAAGCCATGTGTAAGGTAAAGGATAAGGTTTATTCCCATAATGCACAAACAAAGGTTCAACAAAGGAAACAGGATTCTCACCTCATTCAGGATTTTCAAAAAGGTATTTACAGAATTCAAAAGTTAGACGTGCATTGCCTTTAACCTTTCCCACCAATCGCGGCTTCACAGGAACAGCTGCCAGCGTGAAGGTAAAGGCTCTTCACGCTGGCGGCTGTTCAGAGTGAGCCGGGGCCTCGCGCGGGCTTCCCCGGTTCCCTCTGAAGCCCTCCAGGGGAGAAAGGCCAGTTTTTTTGCTCTGGCCGCTCCCGATCTTGCGGCCAGAGCAAAAAAACCGGCTTTTCAAGGGCCGGTTTTGCCTCTGCGCCAGCAGCCGGCCTGGCCATGGAAAAACCGGCCAGGCTGGCTGAAAACCGGCCAGTTGGCAACCCTACTCTCCTTTCTCTGTCTTCCTTGAAGACTTCTCCCTGGAGCTTTTCACCGTGGAACTGTTTCTCTTGGAACTTGTTCCTTCTCTGTAAGGACCGCAAATCCAACTGCCTCTCCTTCTCTCCTCGGAGCCGTCTCCTTCCTCTCTTCTGTGTCTGCTGCTGCTGCCCTTTCTGTCCTGTCTAAGCCTGCTTATAAAGCTGCTTCTCGGTTAGGGTTTCTCTCATCCTGACCAGGTGTGTCTGATTATCCCTTGAGTTAGTTATTGCATCATCCAAGCTTGGGTGTGTCAGCCTACCCTCTGATTCTTCGTGCTTGCTCCCTCTGGCTGCACTTTGCAGTAACTGCACTTTAGGTCTGTCACTTTCTTTAAAGGGATCAGTGATTTTTCCTATCTCCATAGGTTCACTGGCCTCTGCTTCATCACAGTACTTCATCCCGAGGTCTTCAAGATGGTGGTGCGCAGGTGGGGCGCGCTGGTCATGGATCTCATGGCGACCTTCGCCTCGGCAAAGGTCAGACGGTTTTTCAGCAGATGGAGAGAACGAATGTCAGAGGGCTTAGATGCGCTCAGTCAGGATTGGCCAGTAGGACATCTGCTGTATGTGTTTCCTCCGTGGGTCCCGATAGGAAGGCTGCTGCAGCGAATCGAGCGTTCAAGGGCCAAGTAATTCTGATAGCACCAGATTGGCCTCGCGGGCCCTGGTATGGGGATCTGGTGAGGTTGTTGATGGCAAAGCCCTGGCATCTTCCCCCTCATCCAGATCTGCTGTCCCAGGGGCCTCTGTTCATGCCTCACATGGATTGGTTCTTGCTTACGGCCTGGCTCTTGAAAGGGCAAGGCTGAAGTCGAGGGGGTACTCAGTGGCGGTTATCTCTACGCTGTTAAAGGCCAGGAAGCGGTCCACCTCACTAGCATACATCTGAATCTGGCGGGTCTTCGAAGCTTGGTGCGTGGAAAAGAAGTGGGAGGCCTTAAGATCCTCCATCCCTCAAAACTTAGAATTTCTGCAGGACGGTTTTGACAAAGGGCTAGCAGCTGCGTCGTTGAGGTGGCAGCTTTGGCATGTTACAGAGGCATGTTACAGAGGCTTTGGCATGTTACAGAGGTCAAACGCTTGGCTGTCAGTGGGATGTTAAGTGTTTCTTAAGGGCGGTGTCGCTGGTGCGGCCTCCAGCTAGGCAGATCATCCCTAAGTAGCATCTGCCATTTGTATTAGACGCGCTGGAGTGCGAGCTGTTCGAACCTTTGTCTAGGGCGTCGGTCAAGGATCTCACTCTAAAGGTGGTGTTTTTGGTGGCCATCTGTTCGGCGAGAAGAGTCTCGGAATTGCAAGCGCTTTCCTGCAGAGAGCCTTATCTGTCGTTCTTTGCGATGAAGGTGGTATTACGGACGGTGCCGGCTTTCCTTCCTAAAGTGGTTTCACCTTTTCACGTGAATCAGGAAATTTCCTTTCCGGTGTTCTCTCAGGACGCGGTTGCGTCGGGGTCTGTTGGATGTCCGCAGGGCCTTAAAGAAATATCTTCGTCGGATGGCTAGTTTTCGCAGGTCGGACAGACTCTTTGTCCTTTTTGCGGGCCCGAGAAAGGGAGAACCGGCGTCAAAAGCGTCCATCGCAAGGTGGATCAAAGAGGCCATTGCGTCGGCTTACATGTTCAAAGGTAAGGCGGTGCCGGAAGGGCTGAGGGCACATTCCACTAGAGCGTAAGCCTCGTACTGGGCAGAGGTGCGTTTGGTGCCCCCGGTGGAGATTTGCAAAGCAGCGACTTGGTCGTCGCTAAATTTGTTTGTGAAGCATTACCGCCTAGATGTGCAAAGGGCGGAAGAGACCTATTTTGGATCGGCAGTACTTCAGGCTGGTCTACCAGGTCCCTCCCACGTTTAAGTTTTTCACTGGTCTGGTACAGACCCAGAGGTCCGGGACTAGACTGGTTACACAATCAGGAAAGTGAAATTAGACTTACCTGCTAATTGTTGTTCCTGGAGTGTAGCCAGTCTAGTCCCGTGTCCCGTCCCAGTGTTATCGTTCTACTGTGGCCTGAAGTGTTTAGACCAATCACAGGTAAGAGTATCCGAGGTAAAAAAAAAGCAGGGTTTGCGGTTAAGGGCTTTTCCCTTTCTTATGGAGGAGGGAAGGGCCTGCTTAAGTTAAAGTCACGGTCTATAAGAGTTTTTTCCGGTATGTAATCCGATGGTTTGTCGGATTCTGGTTTAAGGTTTATTTAGTTGGTATTTCTGTTAAATTCTTTCTTGTGCCTCCGGTGAGTCTGCTTTGTCAATAGGTTACTGATGACAAGAGGCGGATTCCAAGAGGATATACCGGTGACATCACAAAAAGGATGAGTTTCTCAGTCTCCAAGCTGCTATATGAGATAGGGAACCCAGAGGTCCGGGACTAGACTGGCTACACTCCAGGAACAACAATTAGCAGGTAAGTCTAATTTCACCTTATATATCAAATTATAAGTTTCAGCAAATAGCAAGGTCTTCAAGGCCTTGAAAAAATCTTTGATATCAGTCATAATTCTGAGGTCCATCAGGAGAGAGTTACAAAGTTTGGAAGCCAGTAAAGAAGGAGCTCTTAAAGAGAAAACCCCAATTAACCCTATCGAAAGCCTTCTCGGCGTCTACTGCTAATAGTGCCATCTCCTCCCCCTTCTCCACCCCTCCCCACATCACATTCAAGGCTCTCTGGATATTATCAGACGTGTACCTGCCCTGAACGAACCCCGACTGGTTGGGATGTATTAACTTCCCCAAGAGCGGCCCTAGCCGATTTGCTAATACCCTAGTGAAAATTTTTAAACCTCTCCCCCCAATAGGGAAATAGGCTGATACGAACCGCACTCAGCCGGGTCCTTCCCCTCCTTGTGTAGTATGCTAATTCCTGCGATTCACAGCGATGCTGGCATCGGCTCAACTGTACTAAAGGAGTTGTACATTCGCGCTAGCGGCCCCACCAGAACCGCAGCAAACACCTTATAGAACCTATTCGAGAATCCATCTAACCCCGGCGCCTTGTGTCCCCGTAGCCCTTTAATCACTGACAATATCTCATGTTCCTTAATGGGTTCCGACAGTTCCACACTTTCTTCCCCCTCGAGATGAGCCATCTTGACCTTTTCCAAATAGTCCTGTATTTTGTCCTCATCTACTACTTTCTCTGGGGTGTATAACTTTTGGTAAAATTGTATAAATCTCTCCTCTATGTCGTCCTCTGCCCATAGATCCTTCCCCCATTTGTCCTTAATTCTTACTATTGTATTCCTAGCTCTCAACATTTGTATTTTGCGCGCCAACATCCTCCCTGCCTTATTACTAAACTCAAAGCTCTTCTGTTGCAACATGGAGAGTTTATATCGAATCTCCTGCATATTCAATTCACTCAATTCCCTCCTTAAGGCCCCTAACTCCTTAATTACCTGTGTATCCCTCGGGTTCCTTTTTAATTTAGTCTCCGCTTCCCCAATCCCCGCTAACAAATGGTCCTGTTGCTGCAACTTCACCCTTTTACGATGTGCTCCTACTGCAATGAGTTTACCCCTTACTACCGCTTTCAAACAATCCCAGACTTTCCCTGGTGTACAATCCCCTGTCTCATTCAACAACAGATATTCTGCTATGCTGTCAGTAATCTGCCGCACCACTGTTTTATCCTCCAACAGGGATTCATTTAGCTTCCACAACCCTCTATTCCTCTCTGCGCCCCAAAGGTGGATTGCACAGATAACTGGAGCATGGTCCGACCAAGTGCGTTCTTTAATCTCACACTTCTGTACTGCAGCTACCAGGGTACGGTCTACCAATATCATATCTATGCGGGAGTACACCCCATGTACCGCTGAGAAGAAAGAGTAGTCCCTTTGCCCTCTGTTTATTTCCCTCCACAGATCGACCAGGCATAAGCCCGCAATTAGCTTTTTCAAACTCGCCCTATGCTGTTTTGACAACGAGGACGACCCCCTAGATGTGTCCACTCGTGGATCTGAGGTCACATTAAAATTGCCTCCCAGGATCAGACGACCTTCGGCTAACCCAACTAGCTTATTCTGAAGCTCCCGAAAGAAATGGCCTTGTTTAATATTCGGGGCATACACATTAACCAGAGTATATATCTGCTGATCCCATTGCAATTTTACGACCACAAATCTCCCCATTTTATCCCTAAATACCTCCCCCACTTGTCCCAGAATCCATGCCGATAGCAGGATCCCCACTCTTCCTTTCTTTTTCTCTACCTTTCTCTACCTCTGACTCACCCGGCTCTCATCCTTACTCAAAAGATGGGTCTCCTGTATAAAGACAATATCTCCATGAAGCCTAGTACACTCTTTCATTAATAGCTGTCGCTTTGCAAAGGAATTGAGGCCCCTAACATTCATTGACATGATATTTATCTCTGGCATGGTGCTATCTGACCCCTCCCGCTCTTCCCCACACCCCTTCTTAATCTATTACCCCCCTCCCCCAGCCCTCCCTCCCTCCCCCCTCCCCTTCTCCCCCCTCCCCTTCTCCCCCTAGCTCTCTCCTTTCCCTGCCCCCCCTTGCCCTCCCCCCTCTCCTACATCGGCTCCCCTTGGAACCCTTCCATATGACCTCCCGCCGACCACCCCTCCCCTTCCATGTTCTCGATTGCCTACTTCCCCCCACAATCCCAAACAGAAGGGGAACAAGAAATCCTGTCCCTCCCCATGTCACCTCCCCCAAACACCCCAAGCCCATGCAGTAGCCATTCAATACCAGCCAATTCAATTCAATACAATACAATTCCATTCCCCCCACCCCCATCCACCTTAACCCAATATACAGTCAGGCATAGCAAAGTCCTAATTTTGGCAGTCTCTGGCGTCTTAAGCTTCTTGCTCCTCCAGGCACCCGACTCCATTGATGCTGTGGTTCCTTCTCCTGACCCCTCCTATCCCGTCGGCCTGGACTCCCCGGAGCTATCGCAGAAATATCAGTCCACCCCGCCTGCTTCATACTAGATATAGCCACTTCCACCGAGTAAGCTGTCGTCATTTTTGTATTAATTGTAAACTGCAGGCCCACTGGGAACAGCCAGCGGTACCTCACATTTTCTTCTCTCAGTCTCCTGGTCACCGCTTGGTACTCCCTGCGTTTTTTAATGGTGAGGCTAGAGATGTCTGCAAACATTTCCACTTCCGATCCTTGCCACTTGATCTTGCCCAGCTTCCTGGAAGCCTTCATCACCAGTTCTTTGGATCTGAATTCATGCAGGCAGACGACCACATCTAGCGCTCTATTCTCTCTCCTTGGCCCCAGGGCTCTATGCGCTCTGTCCACTGTAAGACATACGCCTTCCGCATCCATATCAGCAGCTTTGAGGGCCACCCCACAGAATTCCTCTGCCAGGGCCACATAGTTCACCACCCCTTCGCTCTCAGGCAGACCTCGTATCTGGATATTCAAGCGTCTTGACCTATTCTCCAGGTCTTCTACTTTCTGCCACAGGTCATCTTGCGCCTCACTGAGAGCCTCTACTCGATGTTCATAAAGCACCCATCTCCCTTCCTGCTCCTCCATTTTATTCTCCACCTCCTCAAGTCTGGTCCCCAGGGATGCCATTTCCTCCCTCATCTCCTGTATCCAGCCGTGTACCTCATTCTTCATTGCTCCTAGCTCTTGTCTCATTGAGTCAAACCACTCTTTCAGATCTGATCTCAATGCTTGGATTTCGCTCGTTGGACCTCCTGCTGCTCCCCTCTCATCCAGGTCCCTTTGCTCTCCACTGGTTGTCGCCATTTTTTGCCACGTGGCCTTTGGCACTCCCTGTACTTTCAAAGGAATAAGCTTTAAGGTCCACAGCCGATTTCCTTGCCGCCATCCGCTGCCTTCAGATCTCTGACAATATTCTTTTGTGCCCAGCACAGGGGGGATTTCTCCCGACCTCGCTTCTCCTCCAGAGGCTCAGCTGTTCCCCCCGCTGGCTATAATGCTCACACCAATCCCATCTGCTCCGACCACTTGGGAAGGTACTGGCTCCTTCTGTTAATCACCCGGCAGAAACAGCTCTGACTACCCGCTCAGCCACCAGCCAGCAACCGCCGAGAATACTACCGCGAGTACTGGGCCTCCTCTCTCTGCCACCATGTACTAGGTGGACAGTCCCCCAGCTCCAATCACTCACACGCTTCCTCTTCTGAACGGCCGCACTCAACTCGCCACCACCACCGGCTATCCACTCCTCCGCTCCGCTCTGCTTTAGGCTCGTCCAGGCAGCTCTATCCGCTCCTTAGGAACCAAGGCCGGATTCCCTCGCTGGCCCGACTGCCGGCCTGCATGCCACTAGATTCGCCGTTCTCCTTTTTCCCTGGGGTCACTTCTACCCCTCTATATTTTGCTTTGTGGGGGGGGGGGAGAGTATTCACCTATCTCCCCATGCACACTTCTGTGCTAAAAATCTGCTACTTCAGGGGGGTCCTTTGTACTGGGAGACGGGTGTTAACGTTGGAGCTTGGTCAGCACACTGCCATTCCTTCAGCCAGCGCCACCGGAAGTCCTCATGTGACTTGTTAAACTATGTTTCTATAATGGCCACACTATCCAAGTCCATTTCCACCATTAGGGCTTCCAGGTCAGGAACTTTGTTGGCTAGGCCTCGAGAATTTGTGTTCATTGCTTTCCAGCATTTGTTGACTGGCTTGCCTGTATTTTGCATGGATTTTGTTCTACATGCTTCTTCCCACTTGCCACTGATTTGTGGTTTAAAAGTGTGGCTGTTTACAATGTTATTATGCTTTTGCTGGGAATGAAGTCCTGAACGTGTCCCTCTCCATCCATCGCCCCCTTTCTTTAGTTTAAATGCCTGTCCACATACTGCCTGAATTTTTCACTTAGGATCTTTTTCCCTGTGACAGAGAGATATAGTACATCAGCACAGTATAGTCTTTTGTTGATCTATCTGTTTCCCCAGTCTGGAAGTCCCTTTGAACTGCAGAGGCACTGTTTTTAGCCATGCCATTTGTACCCAAGTGGATGACAACGTTAATTTTGGAGTGCTCATTTTCTGTACTAACTATTCCAACAATTTGGTTAGTATTCCTGCTGGCTGCAGAGCCTGGGAGGCATTTGACCATCTTCTCTCCTTTAAGCTATGCTCCCATGTTGGTGCCTCTAATGATGGAATCTCCAAGTAGCAGTAGTTCTATGTTTGGTAGTTTTTTTCTACATATTTGGTGCATCATCAGTAGATTGGGCAATGACTTTCTCGTTTAAGGCACTTAGTTTCCACAGATTGGGCACCCTCATTATGTGGTAGGGAGGTTCTGGAGGCAAAATTTAGGCTTTTAGGTAGGAAGTTGAAATCCAGAACTTCCAGGGTAGCATTCTCCAAAATGCTTCCTGTTCCACGCGCAGGACCCAAAAGGCAGGCAGAGCTCCGGAGTCTCAATGCGTGGATGAGACAATGGTGCAGAGATGAGGGTTTTGGATTTGTTAGGAATTGGGGAACATTCTGGGGAAAGGAGGGGCTCTTCTGAAGGGATGGGCTTCACCTTAACCGGGATGGAACCAGGCTGCTGGAATTAACCTTTAAAAAGGAGATAGAGCAGCTTTTAAACTACAGTCGCCCAAGAGCGGATGGTTCGGAAGAATGTATCCTTGAAGGATACTACCAAAAGCAGAGAGGTTCCACAAAAGAGTAAAGTAGCCCAAATGCCCTCAAGTATGGAGCAGACAGAGCTTAAAGATCCCAGTTTACCCATGTCTAACAATAGCCAAATTAACATGAATAAAATACATTCTCTAAAATGCTTGTATGCAAATGCTAGAAGTCTAAAGAATAAGATGGGAGAGTTAGAATATATAGCACTAAATGAAAGGTTAGATATGATTGGAATATCAGAGACATGGTGGAAGGAGGACAACCAGTGGGACACTGTGATACCTGGGTACAAACTATATCGTAATGATAGAGCTGATCAAATTGGTGGAGGGGTTGCGTTCTATGTTAGAGAGGGCATTGACTCAGAAGGATTAAAGTTTTGCAGGAAACTAAATCTGCTGTAGAATCTATATGGATTGAAATTCCATATAAAAGGGGGAAGGCAATGGCAATGGGGGTGTACTATCGAGCACCTGGCCAGAATGACCAAATGGATGATGAAATGCTCAAAGAAATCAAGGAAGCTAACAAAAGTAACAGCGCAGTAATAATAATGGGTGATTTCAATTACCCCGGTATCGACTGGGTCAGTGTCACGTCAGGACATGCTAGGGAGATAAAGTTCCTAGATGAAATAAATGGCTGCTTCTTGGAGCAGTTGGTTCATGAACCGACCAGAGGGGAAGCCATAGTAGACCTAGTCTTTAGTGGAACACCAGATCTAGTGCAAGAGATAAGGGTGTTGGGGCCACTTGGCAATAGTGATCATAGCATGATCGCCTTTGATTTAATTAGTGGAGGAGGGATAGTAAGGAAATCCACAGTACTACCTTTTAACTTTCGAAAGGGAGACTATGATAAAATGAGGAAAACAGTTAAGAAAACACTAAAAGGAGCAGTTGCGAAGGTTAAAGATGTACATCAAGCTTGGGTGTTGTTGAAAAATACTATCTTGGAAGCCCAGACCAGCTGTATTCCACGCTTTAAGAAAAGTGGAAGGAAGTCCAAAAAACTGCCAGCATGGTTTAAAGGTGAGGTCAGAGAGGCTGTTGTTGCCAAAAGAGCATCTTTCAGGAAATGGAAAAAAGAGCCAAACGACGAAACCTGGAAACAGCACAAGCACTGGCAAGTCAAATGCAAGGCATTGATAAGGCAGGCAAAGAGAGAAATTTGAGAAGAAGCTTGCTGCGGAAGCAAACACGCGAAATAAAGACCTTTTCAAGTACATTCGTAGCAAAAAACCTGTGAGAGAGTCAGTTGGTCCATTAGATGATAAAGGGGTTAAAGGAGCACTAAGAGGCGACAAGGCGATAGCGGAGAGACTGAATGAATTCTTTGCTTCGGTCTTTACTGAGGAAGATGTAGGGATGTTACCCATGACTGAAGTGGTATTTAAAAGTGCGGAAGAATTGAAGGAAATATCGATACATCGGGAAGATGTCTTACAACTATTAGATAAACTGAAGAGTAGCAAATCACCTGGGCCGGATGGTATACATCCAAGGGTGTTGAAAGAACTGAAATATGAGACTGCAGAACTGCTATCAGTAATCTGTGAACTATCATTAAATCATCTCTAATACCTGAAGATTGGAGGATCGCCAATGTAACACCAATTTTTAAAAAGGGTTCCAGGGGTGATCCGGGAAACTACAGACCGGTGAGCCTGACGTCAGTACCGGGAAAAATGGTAGAAACCATCATAAAGAAAATGGTAGAAACCATCTCAGCATGTAGATAGTCACAACCTAATGGGAGACAGCCAACATGGCTTTAGACAAGGAAGATCTTGTCTTACTAATCTGTTATGTTTTTTTAAGGAGTGAATAAACAGGTGGACAAAGGTGAGTCGGTTGATATTGTGTATCTGGACTTTCAGAAAGCCTTTGACAAGGTCCCTCATCAGAGACTTTTGGCAAAACTAAAGAGTCATGGGATAGGAGGCAGTGTACTATTGTGGATCAGGAACTGGTTAAAAGATAGAAAGCCGAGGGTTGGGCTAAATGGCCAATTTTCCCAATGGAGAAAGGTGAATAGTGGTGTACCCCAGGGATCTGTGCTGGGTCTGCTGCTTTTTGACATATTCATAAATGACCCGGAAAATAGAATAACGAGTGAGGTTATCAAATTTGCAGATGACACAAAACTATTTAAAGTTGTTAAAACCCAAGAGGATTGTGAAAAATTGCAAGAGGATCTTGATAAATTGGAAGACTGGGCATCAAAATGGCAGATGAAATTTAATGTGGACAAGTGCAAGGTTATGCACCTAGGGAAGAACAACCCAAACTATGGTTACACGATGCAAGGTTCCACATTAGGAACCACCACCCAGGAAAAAGATTTAGGCGTCATTGTGGATACCATGTTAAAACCCTCGGCCCAGTGTGCAGCGGCGGCCAAAAGAGCAAATAGAATGTTAGGTATGATAAGGAAAGGAATGGAAAATAAAACAAAAGATATTATAATGCCTCTATATCGTTCCATGGTGAGACCGCACCTTGAATATTGTGTGCAATTCTGGTCGCCGTATCTTAAAAAGGATATAGCGATTTTAGAAAAGGTACAGAGAAGAGCCACCAAAATGGTAAAGGGAATGGAAGGATACTCCTATGAAGAAAGGCTAAAAAGGTTAGGGCTCTTTAACCTGGAAAAGAGACGGCTGAGGGGAGATATGATAGAAGTCTATAAATTAATGAACGGAGTGGAACGGGTAAACGTAGATCGATTGTTTACCTTATCAGAATATAGAAAGACTAGGGGACATGCAATGAAGCTACAGGGTAAACTATTTAAGACTAATAAAAGAAAATATTTTTTCACTCAACGTGTAATCAAACTCTGGAATTTGTTACCGGAGGATGTAGTAAAGGCTGTTAGTGTAGCTGGGTTTAAAAAAGGTTTGGACAAGTTTGGTCCATAAACCATTATTAAGAAGTGACCGAAGATATCAATGCTTGACCCAGTACAAGCATTGTGGAGCTTGTGTCTCTTGGGGAAACTGCTAGGTACATATGACCTAGATTGGCCACTGTTGGAAACAGAATACTGGGCTTGATGGATATGGCATATCTTATGTTCTTATGTAAGGCAGAGAAGGCATTATGCAGAGATATCTCTTGATGTAAAGGGTGTCTCCATGTTACAGGTCACAACCTACCAGAGCCAATTGTGATCCATTTGTTCCTGGACTGTTTGATTCTTTGTGAGAGCGGTGGTGGATTTTGTTTAGTTTGTACCCTAGAAGAGGTGTGTTTAATTGCAGCTAATTCTTCCCTTAGTAGAGTCAATCCTTTACGCATAGCAGATGACTTCAAGCATAAAGGGCAAGCTCTCAGGCTTCAGATGATTCTTCTTAGAATGAAAGCACCATAGTTATTGCATTGAATACACAACATGCTGATTAAGACTGTTAGAAAGTGGTCCTAGAAGAAGGAGAAAAGGTGGGTGTAACACCTCATTAAAGGACAGATGTCAATGTATATGATGACTATATAGGCAATGCAACCCTGGGGCGGGTGGGGTAAAGGGTAGGGTGGGTGGGAGGTGAAGTGTCCCTGGCCAGTATGAACTGAGGGCACACTCAGATATCTGATTTAAAGGCTAAGCAAGGAATGTAGGCAATCTAAATATTCCTAAACTTATAGTTAAAAGTTAGGCTGTTTGCCCCTAGAGTGTAGATCAAGATGGCTGTGTTAGAAGTCTATAAATTAATGAACAGAGTGGAACGGGTAAACGTAGATCGATTGTTTGTTATCAGAATATAGAAAGACTAGGGGACATGCAATGAAGCTACAGGGTAAACGATTTAAGACTAATAAAAGAAAATATTTTTTCATTCAACGTGTAATCAAACTCTGGAATTTGTTACCGGAGGATGTAGTAAAGACTATTAGTGTAGCTGGGTTTAAAAAAGGTTTGGACAAGTTCCTGGAGGAAAGGTCCATAAACCATTATTAAAAGGGACCCAGGATATCAGTGCTTGACCCAATAAAAGCATTGTGGAACCTGTGTCTTTTGGGGAAACTGCTAGGTATGTATGACCTAGATTGGCCACTGTTGGAAACAGGATACTGGGCTTGATGGACCTTGGTCTGACCCAGTATGGCATATCTTATGTTTTGTAATACACAGTTAATGGCCCTTAATGACTAATTAATAGCATATATCTTAGCAATTAGACCTAATCAGCCATTTTCATTATGATTTCATGTTCAGGAGTCTTAAATTAGTTTAGAATAGCTGCTTTCATGGCCGAAGCATTTTGGCTTTTGAACCTTATCGACTCATCTCCCTTCTTCCATTAATTTCTAAAGTTCTTGAATGTGCAGTTCTCCACCACTGTCTCGAATTTCTCTCCTCTCAATCCCTCCTTAATCCATTTCAATCTGTTTTTTGTCCCTTTCATACTACTGAGACAGCTCTTGCCAAAGTCTGCAGTGATTTGTTCCTGGCTAAATCCAAAGGCCTGTACTCAGTTCTCATTCTTCTTAATCTTTTTGCTGCTTTTGATACTATCGACCATCTTCTCCTCCTCGACACATTGTCCTCTCTCAGTTTCAGAGGCTCTGTGCTGTCCTGGTTTTTGTCTTCTCTCTCCAATCGCTCTTTCAGTGTTTGTTCTGGTGGTTCCTGCTCTACTCCCATCCCTCTCTCAGTTGGTTTACCCCAGGGGTCTATTCTAGCCCCTCTCCTCTTCTCTCTCTACACCCAATCCCTTGGTGCTCTCATCTCTTCCCATGGCTTTCAAAATCATTTTTATGCTGATGACTCTCAAATCTATCTATCTACAGCTGACATCTCTCCAAGCTCATATCTCTGCCTGCTTATCAGACATTGCTGCCTGTATGTTTCACTACCATCTAAAATTGAATATAACTAAAACTGAACTTCTTATCTTTCTCCCTAAACCTTCCTCCCCCTTCCTCCGTTCTCTCTATCACTGTTGAAAATACTCTTCTTCCTGTTACATCTGCCTGCAACCTTGGGGTCATCTTTGACACCTCCCTTTCCTTCTCACATATTCAACAAATGGCTAAAACTTGTTGCTTTTTTCTCTACAACATTAACAAAATTTGCCCATTCCTCTCTGAACATACTACTAAAACTCTTGTCCACTCTTTGGTCTCCTCCCGTCTTGACAAATGCAATCTTCTCTTTGCTGGTCTCCCTCAATCTCACCTCTCTCCTCTTCAATCTGTCCAGAACTCTATTGTATGGCTAATCTTCCGCCAATCCAGTCACATTCATATTATCCCTCTTCTAAAGTCACTTCACTGGCACCCCTTCCCTTTTTGCATCCAATTTAAACTTCTCCTTCTAACATATAAATGCATTCACTCTACTGCCCCCCTTATTACCTTTCCTCTCGCCCTACACCCCTCCTCGTGAACTCCGTTCCCCCTTTGGTTTTCTTCTCTCTATGCCCTTTTCTTACACTGCCAACTACTGACTTCGATCTTTTCACCTCGTTGCCCCTTTTGCCTGGAACAAACTCCCTGTATCTCTGTCAAATCTCTTCCCTTCACCACTTTAAGTCCATGCTAAAAGCTTCTCTCTTTGTAGCCACTTTTGGATCCTAATCCCTTATTCTTCTTGTGTCTCCTTTCCCTATTGAACCCCTTGTTTCTCTTCATGTGTACTGTCTGTCTTGATTAGATTGTAAGCTCTACGAGCAGGGGCTGTCTTCTATATGTGTTTGCACAGCACTGTGTATGTCTTGTAGCGCTTTATAAATGATTAATAGAAGTAGAAGTAGTAGTAGTAGAGAGAGGAGGAAGGCATCTGAGGCCACCTGGTCGCTGGCCGGTCTCCTGGAGCAGAACCAGTCCACTTGGGTGTTCCACGACATGGCAGAGTCGATCGTGGGAATGCTCTATTCCCAGAAGATGTGCTCTACCATCCCCTTGTGGAGGGTCCACTCATGTGGCTGGAGATTCTCCTCAGCTGATCCATCAGGATGTTGAGCTCGCCAGGCAGGTAAGTCGCTCAGAGCTCCATCCATGATCCAGCACAAACCTCCACATCCGGATCACTTCCTAGTAGAGGTGGTATGAGCTCAAACCTCCCTGTTTGTTGACAACGAACATTGCCAACTGGTTGTCCAGCTGGATCAGGATGACCTGGTTCGCTAGGTGTGCATGGAAGGCCTGGAGGGCATTTGCTATGGCCTGCAACTAGAGGAAGTTTATCTGGTGCAGGTTTTCCTGCTCAGACCAGAGGCCCTGCATCCACAGGCTGTCCAGGTTTGCCCCCCTACCCAAGCTTGGATGTATCAGTTGTCAGTGTCCGATGGAGGGACTCCGCCTGGAACAGAAGGCCTCAAAGTAGATTCAATGGTTCCAACCACCAGCCGAGGGACTGCCTCAAAGGTGGCCCTTGGCCTGCTTCCATTGCTTGAAGAGGGTCCACTGCACCTGCCGCATGAAGAGTTGGGCTAAGGGGGTGAAGGGCACTATGGAGGCATGTGGCTGAGTACTTTCAGCATCCCCTGCCCGTAGTGTGGTGCCGATGCTGCACACTGCCACCTCCATCAGCCACTGCATGCGCTCTAGCGATAAAAAATGCCCTGGCTCGAGGGGTATCAAGGAGGGCCCCAATGAACTCCAGCTGCTGTGTGGGCTCGAGATGGGACTTGAGGTAGTTGATGATGAACCCTGACCACTTGAAGACCCGTATCATGAGGTGAGAGGACTACTGTACAGCGTCCGGAATAGAGTCTTTGATGAGTCAGTTGACTAAGTAGAGGAAGATGAAGACTCTTATGGTGCGCAAATAGGCGACTATTTATTTATTTATTTATTTAACAGACTTTTTTTTAATATCACTTTATTATTTCAGTCAAAGCGGTTTACATTGGAACTTAAACTTGGTAATGTACATTAAACGGGACATTGATAACTTGGATTTTTCTGAGGCAATGGAGGGTTATGTAACTTGCCCAAAGCCACAAGGAGTGCTATTGGGAATCAAACCCTGGTCTCTTGGCTCCCAAGCAGGTACTCTAACCATTAGGCTACTCCTTGGTGAAGACGTGAGCCTGAAGGGGAGCAACCGGTACTGAGAGGCTGATTTCCCAGCATGAATCTGAGGTATTTTCTGTGACTTGCATGGATAGGGATGTGTGTGTATGTATCACTGAGATCCAAGGAGCATAGCCAGTCATCCTTTAGGAGGTACAGATGCAAACATCCCCAGTGAGACCATCTTGAACTGCTCGAATTAGAACCCGGTTGAGGTTGCGGAAGTCTAGAATGGGTCGAAACCCCTCTGTCTTTTTGGGGACCAGGAAGTGCATGGAGTAAAACCCCTTGCTGACCTGATCTGGCAGAACAGGCTTGATGGCAAGGTCAGTGAACAGGGTGGTGGCCTCCTCCCGCAACAGGCTTTGGTGTAGGGGGTCATGGGGTATTCTCCCTGGATGAAGGGAGGCAACAGCTGGGCAAAGCAGAGCTGATAGTCCTGCTGTATGAGCTTCAGAACCCTGGGGATGCTGCATCTGTACCTCCTAAAGGATGACTGGCTATGCTCCTTGGATCTCAGTGATACATACACACTGTGGGCTTTCTTCACCCATCCCCAACAAATCTATTTTAAAGCCCTCTTCGGTAGATTAGGCAGTTACTACTGAAGACGCGTCAACCTTTCTTGGACAGATGGATGCCATCTCTGCTCTGCAACCCTTGGAACAGCATCCCATGGTTTAGGAAACAAAAACGCTCTCAATGACACTATCCACGCAGCCATGCATTCACCTCCAGCATGAGAGGTCACCTGTGGATAAAGTGGATGAGCCCCCCCCTCCCCCACCTGAGGGGGAACTCTGGCAGGTATGAGACAGTCAGCTATGCTCCTGAGGAACCTGTCAAAAGTCTGCACCCGGCTTGGGCTATGGGGCCGGTTGGGCTTTTTGAGGCTTCTCCCTCTGCTGATGGTGGGGGCCTGCACCTTCAGCTGGGTGCTCTGGGGTGCAGGGCAAGTACTGGCATGGCTGCAGGTAAAAAGTCTTCTTACCCTGGTACTTTTTATGCGAGGGATCCACGGTTTCCCTGGAGAGCATCAAGTGTTCCTTCTCGAGTTTGCCCCGCTTTCTTCTTGACTGGCTTCCCAAACAAGTTCTCCGCAGTACAGAGGATGTTGGCCAGCTTGTCCTGGAGCCAGGTCAGTGGTCAGGCACCGATGCCCACCACCATCAACCTACAGGCAGATTCAAAGGCATCATACGTGGCTCGCACAGCATATTTGGAACAATCCTTGCCATGGCCTATCAGGGCATGGAAGGAATCGAGGCAGTCAGGAGGGATATGGGTGACAAACTCTGCCAGGTTCAGCATGATGTCCTTCAGGAATATGCTCATATAAAGCTGGTAGGATAGGATCCGGGCCACCCAGCATGGAGCCGTGGTAGCATCTCCTCCCAAAGGAGTGCAGGGCCCTGGCCTCCTGTCCCAGGGGCACTGAGGAGAGAGTCTTGGTGCTCTTTATGTGCTTGAAGATTGAGTCGACTACTATGGAGTTATGTGGCAGCTGGGGCTTCTCAAAGCCCAGTGCCTTCTAGACACGGTATATCAAGTCCTGTAGGCGGGTACAGTGAGGGGACTTTCCACAGACACAGCAGTAGTCTCTGTAAAACATGTTGCACCAGCACCGTCACTGCCCTCCTTGGGCACTGAAGGTTACTGCAGGAGCTTAAGTTCCTCTGCACTCGGCTCATCCTCAAGGGAGAAGGGTATGGCCTCTGCCATATCCCACAAGAAGTCCTGAAAGGACATGCCCTCTGGGAGAAACTTGCGCCGCTCATACGGAGGGGATAGGTTCAAAGGCAGGTCAGGGGACCGCCCATCCAAGATGGCCAAACCTTCCTCTGTTTCCCAGTCCTCTGACTTGGACTCCAAGAGGAAATCAAAGTAATGCCGGATTTCCTCCTGCTGCCTGTTCCAGTCATGTGGGGAGGGAGGGTGGTGGTGGGACCTACGGTGCCCCACACCCACATGGAGTGCCCAGGAACATCAGATTCCGATATGCTCGACAAGGAAATTGCCATAGGAACCAGCATTGATTCCAATCTCCCCCCTGCCCCTCGCAATGTGCCCGCCTCTGCCGGCAGTGCATATGTCTCCAAAAAGGGCTGGACGGAGTGCGGTGATGCAACTGAAGCCATCGCAGGGCCTGCATGTCACAAAACAAGAACCGCTGCCATGTGAGCCTCGAGGGCATGCAGGCTGCCGGATGTCTCCTGATGAGCTTGTCATTGTGGAGCTCCCACCGGAGGTATTGACAATGGTAGCCGAAGTTCTTATTCTGGCCCTGGTCCCCCTCCAGTACTATCGCCTCGGAGGGGACCAGGGCCAGACTAAGAACTTCGGCTCCCATAGTCAATACCTCCGGTGGGAGCTCCACGATGACAAGCTCATCAGGAGACATCCAGCAGCCCTCTTGACTCACCTGATCTCCTTGTGTTTCCTTTGTGTTGTCTGTCTTGACTAGATTGTAAGCTCTGATGAGCACGGACTGTCTCTTACATGTCTGTGCAGCGCTGCATACATCTTGTAGCGCTATATAAATGCTCAGTAGTAGTAGTAGCCCTCCATGGCTATGGGGGTTGATTCCTCCCATCTGGGAGTCAATTCCTCCAACCAGGGAAGCTTGGCAGGCTGCTCCCAGCCCTCAATAACCCCTTTTGACGCTGATGGGACCAGCTTTAGGTCCCTTCTTGCTACAGGTTGGACGTTGAGCTTCTGCTTGATGCCCCGGCCCCTAGGTTCCGACTGTGCTTGGGCATCCTGCCAGTAGAAGCCTCAGCTGGGCTCCGCGATGGAGTTGATGCCAGAGTTGGGGATGCTGAATCTGACGTTCCAAAGAGGGACTTCTACTATTCCAAGCCCTTCAGGCCCCTCATCATCATCTGTAGACAAAGGCTGCAGGACATGGGCTGGTGATCAGGCCCAAGGCACTGCAGACACCAGTTGTACTTGTCCTGGGACCAAAATATTGCGGACACATTTCATGCACTTCTTAAATCTGCTCACTGGCTTAGATATGTCCGGGAAGACTGCCTCAGTGAGGATGAAGGCCTCAATTGCAAAGGTGTGAAAAAGGCCCAGACAAGGGGAAAAGCACAAAAAGCACAAAAAAATTAAAGAAAAAGAAAACAAATGAAAAAATAACAGCTAGGAGCTGATTAACTGATGGCAGGTGGTGAAAAATACTTAAAAAAAGCATATACCACAAGGGTAACAGAAAAATTTCTCCACTAGTGCAGGATATGTCCTGTGGGTTCTGCAGAAAAAAGGAGACTAGAGAAGATGGTGCCATGGCAGGTGGGAAGGCAGGCACGCATGCACAGTGGAAGCTGGGGAGCATTACGCGTAAGCTTTGTCAGTGCCATTGTGGTAGGCGAAGGCCTATGATGCATGCTGATTGAACTAAACAGGCAGGCCCAAGTAGCTTGACCTGTAAATGAAGCTTATGGTTAGGCCCAGAAGAATGAACCCCCCCCCCCCCAATATTGCCTCCATAGAATTGAAACCTAACTAAGCTTACTGAGCATAGCTAAGCAGAAACGAAACTTAGAAGGGACAGAAAAACAGCTTTAATTGATACTGATAAGACTGTGTGAAGCTTCTATGAAATTAATTAACTTGCTGTAAGGAAGGTTACAGTGCCCTGCTTTCCCACATATTCCAGCTGATTAGCGACCTTGGAGGAGAAAAGTATCAAAGTCGATGAACTGACCATTGTAATTGGGACTGTAAGGGGGGGGGGGAAACAGGTGCTAAGCCCAGTCAAGGGCCCTCATTGGATAGCTACGTAACGGTACCGGGACCAATAGATGGTGTAAGAAGGGGTACCGGGACCAATGAAAAGTTTGCCTATGTCTAGAATGGGAAAGAAAGGTATAAAAGTTGTTGTTTTACTAACAGCCAGGGCTCAGCCATTTTGAATGTGATTCTGCTTGAGTCTTGTGCACAAATAAATGATTTGGACCTTCTGAACAGACTCCTGGTATTATTGGATTGTTTGCGCTCTGCTGCTACATATTCTTGGTGCGTTGGCCGGGAATGCGTGGTTAGTAGAGGGTATACGGGACAATATACCACGACTTTCCGCCTCTACAGGTTTGGTCCTGCCGGGATCGTGCCCTCCCGACGTGGGCTCGGCTCCCAGGCACCACCGGTCCAGTTGCATCGGAGGGAGTTGGGCCAGGCCTCGGCGGGTGCTGGACCCGGACGGAACCAATACCTCGAACCTGTGAAGGGAGTCTGAGGTCCAACTCATGCGCTTGCTTGGGAACGGGAACCGGATCCGGTGAGTATAGTTTTTGATATGTCTAGACAGATGAGTCAGAGCAGAACTGCTGTTTGAAACTTGTAACTTGTAACTTGGTAAGAGAGCTTGATCACCTCTCAAGACGGTCCGATTAACCTTGCATAGTGTATTCGCGGGGTGAAAACTATCGTCTTCTTGATTTTGACTTTGATTTTGAACTTGTTATAGCCTAGTCAGAAGAGACAGGATTGGGCTATTTTGGGATACGTTGCTAGCATGATTGTGTGAATGAAGTGTGAGTGAGAGGTCTGGCAGCACGGACCAAGCGAAGGCGGACTCCTGAGTAACGCATTTCCTGACCGGGCGACCGCGTTCAGGTCGTAAAAAGGAGGAAGCGACCGTCGTCTTGTCTTGTTATTTGTTTCCCTTGAATGTTTCTAGGGCCGTGAGGACCCCTCACCCACGGTCCGCCCTCCTTTTCCCTTCTGTTTGTTGTTGCGCGCACACATCGATATGGGAAGGGCGGGGTCTACCAGGCACACTCCGTTAGAATGTATGATCAAGTATTTTAATAAAGGATATTCAGGAGATTATGGATTAAAAATGACTGCGGACACGATTGCAAGTTTTGTGTACTAGGGAGTGGCCCGCATTAGATCCTATGTGGCCCCGAGAGGGAACCTTCACTATAGGAATTATTCAGTCAGTTCACCAGAAGGTGCGAGTAGCGCACCCCGACCAGTATCCTTATATAGATTCCTGGTTAAGTATTTGTGAGAACCCACCCCCTTGGGCATGGCGCTGTTATGAAGAACAGTGCAGGATAATGTTAGCATTAACAGACCAGACACAGAAGACAGGGACAGTTAAGGAACCTATTCAGAAACCTGTTCTTGTTGACCCTGAGTCCCCGGGAGTTGTAATTAGACAGTCCCGAGCCCAGTGCCCAGTGAAGGTACCACCGCGTCCTGTGGCAGTGCCCCGGGAACAGCAAGACCCATCCCCCGACCCACCACCAGAAGATCAGATAGAGGATCCACCTCTTGACGAGGATAACGATCCGCCTGAGAGAGAGGACAAGGTTGAGTCAGAGCAGGGAGAAGAGGAAGTGTCTTCTCAGGGCGAGACTGACAGTGTAAAATCAACTATCAGTGCAAGCTCATCTGTTACAAGCGAGGCGTCCCAGACTAAGCGCACTGTGAGACAGAAAGCCCCTGCCAAGAAAGTCCCTATTAAGATTACAGAAAGCTCCTGTCAAGAAAATGATGCCACTGCGGCAGGTCCCGGGAATGCCCGTGAGAAATGAGGATGACCAGATAGTAGCGGGACCCATAAGTTTAGTATATGTGCCATTCTCCACTACTGATTTGCTAAATTGGAAATTGCATTATGCTTCCTACACTGACAAGCCCCAAGAGTTAACAGAATTAATGAATACCATTATGCAGACCCATCAACCCACTTGGTCAGATTGCCGTCAGCTCCTGTCTACTTTATTTACTACTGAGGAGCGGACATGAATTAAGCAAGCAGCTATCGATTGGCTAGCAGATAATCCCCTGGCTGAGGGAGGAGAAGGAGCAGGAATAGACAATCGCGAGGCAGCCAAGAGAGAATTCCCTAATGAGGACCCGAGTGGGATCCGAATACCGATAGAGGATCCAGAGCTCTATCACGGTTTCGCCAAGGCCTTATGCAAGGTCTGCGAAAGGGGGGTCAGAAAGCCATGAATCTTTCTAAAATAACCGAAGTTATTCAGAGCATAGATGAAAGCCCAGCAGTATTCTATGAAAGATTATCTGAAGCATACAGGATGTATACTCCCTATGACCCAGATGCACCAGGAAGCCTATGCATGGTGAATGCCGCTTTTGTAAGCCAGTCACAACCAGACATTAGACGTAAACTACAGAAATTAGAAGGGTTTGCGGGCATGAATGCAACTCAGTTACTGGAAGTTGTTCATAAAGTGTTTGTGAATCGTGATAATGAAAGACAGAAAGAAAGTGATCGAAAGATGAAGAAGAAAGCTGATTTTTTGGCTGCGGCCATAGTTGAACAGAGAAGGGGAGGTATCCCTAGTCGAAGGAGCCGAGGAAGAGGGCGGGGCCGAGGAGACGGCCGGCCCACACTAGGCGCGAATCAATGCGCTTATTGCAAGGAAGAAGGACATTGGAGAAATGCATGCCCGCAACTCGAAGACGCCTCCCAGGATGAAGGGGAAAACGCCCCTTGGAGAGAGAGAGAAAGAGGCCGACCCCAGAACCACAGAGGAACCAATCGAGTACATTTTCAACGTGAAAGAACGGAGGCCATAGAGGGAGTTGCAGCCGCAACGGCCTATGACCAAGATGAAGCAGATTAGGACAGACCGGGCTCCGAATTCGCTTTAGGTCTCCAGGAGCCTATGGTCAGTATACAGATAGGAGACCAATTCATGGACTTTATGGTTGATACTGGAGCAGAACATTCTGTAGTAGATAAGCAAATAGCTCCTTTGTCTACAAGAGCAGTCACCATTGTGGGAGCAACTGGTGCCAAAGCCACTAAGTCTTTTCTTCAAAACCGCATATGTAATTTAGGAGGACAGCAAATAACGCACCAATTCCTTTACATCCTGAGTGCCCAGTGCCACTACTGGGACGAGATATGCTAGCCAAACTACAGGCCCAAATATCCTTTACTGAGAAAGGAGAAATGCAAATGACAGTGAATTCGAAACCTGCAGGACTAATGGTGCTTACTGTTCCCCGAGAAGAAGAATGGAGATATTATAGCACCGAGCCAACTCATGACACTAAACTCAATGGATAGAAAACATTGTAGCCCCTCCTGGAGTATGGGCAGAGGGCAATCCACCAGGCCTAGCCAAACATATAGCTGTGACATAGCGAGTCCTTTTAGTCAGGGAGAAACTCCCAAAGATCAGCAAAAAAGTGCAGGGCTGCAACGTAAACAACAGCACATGGCTGGTTGTCAGGGAAACCAAGCCCCAGAGAGAGAAACAGGCCCCTGCTATCAGTTCAGCAGAGAGTCAGGAGGTAATTATGAACACCTGCTAAGGGGTGGAGTCAGGCTTGACCCGAGGAAGCTGACTCATAAGGAGGCCCCAGTAACACACAGAGGGTAGTGCAGGAAACACGGAGAGAGAAAAGCAGAGAAGAGAGCTGAGAGCAGAACAGAGAAGGAAGAGAGAAACGGAGACGAGGAAAGGTCAGAGGCTCTGTGTGAGAAGTACAGCAGGAGCAGGCGTCAGTGGAAGTCCTCTCTTGGTTCTGAACAGGAGAAAAGGCCAGGAAGGCCATTGAATTATACTCTGCACAAGTCAGGTTGGGAACCGACAGCAATTTACAAACCTCAGAGAAAACCTGATACAGCCAGAGTAAAGGTAGGCCCAAGGGCTGGAAGTACAATAACTACTGGGGGTTTATTGCCCAGGAGAGTTGGGGCTACGGTACAGAGGACTGTAATAAAATGGTTATTTAGAGCTGTACCAAACCCAAGTGCTAATCCCAAGGCCTAGCGTGGGAACGGGCGTGGCTCCAGAAAGAAAGGGGAATTGAACTCTCTTTTGTAAATAATTCTTTGGAAATAAGGAATGTATTATTTCAAGGACAGAGGAAATAATATCTCTGTGTTAATGTTTGATGCTGAAGGAAGCTGCTTTATTTTGTCCTTTTGTTAGCCAGAAGTGCAGGAATTTATGTTACCTTTTATCCTGGTGAAATCCACCCCGGGAGGGGAATAAATCCCTTTTTGCTTTACCAACTTGAGTCACACTACTCTTCATTGAGCTATCAAAGGAAATACATTTCCCTACATGCAGTTCTACAGGAAATAGTAAACCTCAGTTCAAGAAGAAAACTTAACCTCCTTAAGCCCTACCTACCTACGGGTACTGGCAAGGGGGAACATCACAAGCTCCAGTAATTGTGAACCTCAAGCCTAGTGCAGGACCAGTACATGTCAAACAATACCCACTCCCTAGAGCAGCGATTGAAGGCATTCACCGCCACTTGTTTAAGACTACTGGAGTATGGCCTACTTAAAGTATGTCAGTCACCATGGAACACTCCTCTCTTGCCAGTGAAGAAGCCTGGGACAGGTGACTACCACCCAGTGCAAGACCTAAGGAGAGTGAATGAAGCAGTTGAAACTATACATCCAGTTGTGCCAAATCCCTATACACTCCTAGGACTGATTCCTGCGGAAGCTACCCACTTACTGTTTTGGATTTGAAGGATGCATTCTTTTGCATAAGATTAGCCCCAATTAGCCAGTTGCTGTTTGCTTTTGAATGGCAGGACCCTGTCTCAGGAAGACGGGGCCAACTCACTTGGACACGATTACCTCAAGGATTCAAGAACTCGCCCACCATTTTTAGTGCTGCACTAAACCAAGATCTTTCAAGCTACCCTGTAGCTCCTGGGAAAAGAGTACTTCTTCAGTATGTGGATGACCTACTGGTAGCTGCCACATCCGAAAGTGAATGTGTGCAAGCCACTAACGACCTCTTACAACTACTGGATGAAGCTGGATACAAAGTTTCCAGAGCCAAAGCACAGCTATGCCAAGAAGAAGTGAAATATTTGGGCTTTCGCTTGACCAAAGGAAGCTGACAATTAGGACGAGAGAGAAAAGAGGCCGTGTGCAGTATCCAAACCCCAACTACCAGAAAGCAAGTCAGAGCCTTTCTGGGAGCAGCAGGATACTGCCGAATATGGATACCCAACTTTGCACAGATTGCAAAACCACTATATGAAGCCACCAAAGGAGAAGAGAGGTCACCACTAGAGTGGGGACCAGATCAAGATAATGCTTTCAAAACTTTGAAGGAAGCATTGATGTCATCACCAGCACTCGGATTACCAGATGTCCAGAAGCCTTTCCATCTCTTTGTACATGAAATGCAAGGGAACGCTCTAGGCATGTTGACCCAGAAATTAGGACATTGGGAGCGACCTGTAGCATACCTATCGAAACAATTAGACACTGTAGCCAAAGGATGGCCACCATGTTTGAGAGCTGTTGCAGCCACAGCGTTATTAGTGAGTGAAGCAGACAAACTCACCTTAGGACAGAATCTACGCATCACAGTACCACATGCAGTACTTGCCCTCATGGAACAAAAAGCAAATCATTGGCTCACTAATTCTCGGATGCTGAAATACCAAAGTATGCTATGTGAAAATCCGCAAATACAACTGGAAGTGAGCCATGCCTTGAACCCAGCCACATTGATACCAATCAGCAGAGACCCTCCAGAGCATGACTGTATAGAAGTCATGGATACTGTATTTTCAAGACGACCTGATCTGACTGATGTGCCCCTAGAGAATCCTGACCAGACCTATTTCGTGGATAGAAACAGCCTCATCATTAATGGACGACGCTGTGCCGGGTATGCAGTAGTCACCCAGGAGAAAGTCATTGAATCATCAGCTCTTGTATCAGGCACATCAGCCCAGAAAGCAGAATTGATAGCACTCACCAGGGCACTAGTATTGGGTGCTGGACTTCAGTTGAATGTATATATGGACTCAAAATATGCCTTCACCACTTTGCATGCACATGGAGCTCTCTACAAAGAACGAGGGCTCATCACTTCGGGAGGCAAATCAATTAAATACAGCCCAGAGATATTGATGTTACTAGATGCAGTATGGGCCCCTACACGTGTTGCTGTCATGCACTGTCGAGGACACCAAGCAGGAAAAGGAGAGCAGTTGCCCAAGGAAACAGATTTGCTGATGCTTCAGCACGAAAAGCAGCCATGACAGGCCAAATTTCATCGCAAACCGTACCAGTACAAGCAGTATTGTTTCCTGTACCCCTTAATTTATGGACACCACGATATACCACCAAAGAATTGGACTATTACTGTGATAAGGAAAAGGGAGTACTGAAAGATGGGTGGATTGAGCTGCCACCACCAGAGGGCAGTCAACCCCCAGGACGGATAGTGGTCCCTGAATCTTTGGGACCAGCCTTCGTCAAGGCCTTTCATCAAGCCACACATTACGGGAAAAGTGCTATGGAGAAAGCACTCAAACCATATTTTTGCATTGCCCTGTTGGGAGCCTTGTCAGCCTCAGTAGCCCGCCAGTGTCTGATTTGTGCCAAGAACAATGCTAAACAGGGTCCCACGCCACCACCCCGAGTTCAGTCAGGAGGTGTAACCCCCATGCACCACCTACAAGTAGACTTTACTGAAATGCCAAAAGCCAATGGATATTGTTATTTGTTAGTTTTAGTTTGTACTTTCTCTGGGTGGGTGGAGGCCTTCCCCACCAGGACTGAAAAAGCCCGAGAGGTTACCAAGGTTTTCTTAAGAGAAATTATCCCCAGATTCGGAATTCCAGCAGTAATTGGGTCAGACAATGGGCCCTCATTTGTATCTCAGATTACCCAGCAGTTAGCAGGTGCCCTACAGATACAATGGAAGTTACTGCATACAGACCCCAAAGTTCAGGGAAAGTTGAGCGAATGAATAGAACTTTGAAATCTCAGATGTCCAAGCTATGTCAGGAGACCCACCTAAAGTGGCCCCAAGTTCTCCCAATAGCCTTACTCAGAATACGCTCAGCGCCTGTGAAGTCATCAGGATTTTCTCCTTTTGAAGTTTTGTATGGCAAACCCCCACCGATAGTGCAGGGTGTGAAAGGTAGTTTGCCACAGATTGGTTCAGAAATAACCAGACAAGAACTTCTAGCTCTTAGTTCTGTTCTGCAGACTCTTCATGCGTGGATACAGGACCAGTTGCCTATCAACTTGGCGGAACCCCTGCATCCCTATAAGCCTGGTACCTCGGTGTGGATCAAAGATTGGAAGAAGACACCGCTGGAACCTCATTGGAAGGGACCATACACCGTCATCCTGTCTACACCAACTGCAGTAAAGGTAGCAGAAATCGATTCTTGGATTCATCATAGCAGAGTCAAGCCGGCAGCAGTCCCAGATCCAGACCAGTGGACAGCAGTGCAGCATCCTGACATTCCTTTGCGTCTCACCCTGCGGCGGCAGCCAGCAACCTAGAACTCCTTTGGGACACTCATGAACTACAGTGTTCTACAGTTGACAAGTCTTTCGAAGAGGATTGCTGTTTCCAACACAGCAAAAACTTGTTTCTTCATTGAATAACTTTGTACTTACAGACTTTCTTCAGGCCAACTACGGTTGGTAAGTGAGCATACAGCGGACAACTTGAGGATCTTCAATCAACATTGACACCCGTTGAATTGCTTCATTAGCAAACGGGTCAGCTTTTGTGTCGAGGACCAGTGGACGTCGAGGTCAAGATTTTCCAGCGGAGATTCAGAAGGACTACAATCAACATGCATCTTTATTTTTATTTTGTTCTGGTTGCCTACATGGGGAACTTTGAACTTATCTTTGCTTTACCCCCATGCACTGCTTGCATTACCTCTACCTGGACTGGGATGAAAGTGACTCAGACTTTGCTTTATCATTCTTACTATACCTGTACTGGTACAGTAAGCCGGTGTATTTATAACACCACTGAACTGAACGTTTGTACCAAGGGTAATACTAAAGTTTGTTTTAACCCACATCAGAACCCATCTTACTATACCTTAGAAATAAGATGGAATGATGCAGATGGAGCTTTACTTAATGCTACACCCCCACTCACTGATCCTGCAAAGCCTGCTGTTTTATATTTTGATGCTTGTGATGCCATAAATAGAGATAGTCGTTCTAAGTGTGCCAATTGGGAGAAAGCATATTCTCATGATGACAAGTATATGTGTCCAGAAGGAACCACCGGGTGGGGGGCATGTACAGGTAAACGAGTTTTAACCAACGAATATAGTACAGCCCCAATTGAAGATTACTATTGCCCAAAGTGGGAATGTGTTTTCTATGCAACATGGAAAACTGGTATGGTAGAAAATACCAGAGACAATCGAATGGCTGCCTTAATGAAACCATATGTGAAGAATTTAGAAAATTGTAAGAAAGGTGCCTGTAATCCGTTAGAATTATACATAATCAATCCCAGCGCATGGAAACAAGGGTATAAGTTTGGCCTACGTATCGCAGGCTCTGGATCAGATCCAGGGCCCATTGTATATATAAGATTAAATACCCAAGCCCATATTCATTGCGCACAAGGAAATGAGTCTCCTGTATATAGGCCACTTGAATCCGCAAGCGAAGCAGTTCTTTTATTAACAAATGGCGCTTGCAGGGTGAGTTCAATCCCTGAACATTAAACGTGTCTATGCGTAGGCTCCCCATGCACTCAGATAAAAAAGAACACAACTATACATTACCCACCTTCCCTTAGCATCCCTCTCATTAGTAATTACATCAAAAAAATTTTTGATGTAATTACTCTGTTCATTAAAATCTTGCTGCTAGTTGATTTATGTAAATAGTTCAATCGTTATTGTAGATAGTTACCCTTGTTACCCAAGTTTATTGCCCTGTTATCTGTAACTCATACGTGTTTTCAAATGTACTGAGATTGTTTTGTTCCATGTAAACCGCGCTGATGCTAAAGAGCGCGGTATATAAGAAACTTTAAATAAATAAATAAATAAAATAAATAAAATAAATCGATCATCAAGGTACCATATACATAATACTTTTTATGAGACTATGCATGTAAATAAGTTTGATATCCCTCACCCGTCTCAGAATTTGTTCCTAGAGTTAGCTGGAGCAGTGGTCTCCAGTCTTCACATTTCAGATTGCTACTTTTGTGGTGGAACTAGAATGGGTGATCAGTGGCCTTGGGAGGCCCAAGAATTGAATTACTCAGTAACCTATAATCACACTGAATTGCATAAAACCACAAGTGAATGGGTATTGGCACACCCGATAGTTGGACGTCTGTGCTATGCTAGAACTGGACCTCAGTTAAATTTGCAGGTGGGACAGCTGGTCTGTCTCAGCCAGACATTTTATAACGACACTACAAAACAGACGTCCTGGTGGTCAGGAGTTAATGAATCTGAGCCCACCAATCCATTGGTGAAATTCCCCGAGCTTGCCCCTTTATGGACTGACCTTGCCCAACCTCATGTCTAGCAAGCCTCACCTGGCCTATATTGGATTTGTGGAACCCGAGCATATGCTCGACTCCCTATTCATTGGGGAGGAGCGTGTGTCTTAGGGACTATCCGACCCTCTTTCTTTCTGTTGCCCACAGAACACGGAGAACAATTAGGCTACCCAGTATACTCAAAGAGGCAAAAGAGAGCAGCCTTGCAGATAGGCAAATGGGAAAAATGGGATGGTGACGATTGGCCACCCGAGCGAATCATTGCCTATTATGGACCTGCCACTTGGGAGCAAGATGGCATGTGGGGATATCGTACCCCAATTTATATGTTGAATAGAATTATACGCTTGCAAGCAGTAGTTGAACTCATCACTAATGAAACTAGTCAAGCCCTTACACTTTTAGCTAGACAAAGCACACAAATGCGTACTGCAATATATCAAAATCGTTTGGCACTAGATTACTTGTTGGCAGCTGAAGGAGGAGTATGTGGCAAGCTAAATCTCACAAATTGTTGCTTGAAGATAGATGATAAGGGTCAGGTGGTTGAAGAGATTGCTGAAAACATGCGAAAGCAAGCTTATGTGCCAGTACAGACCTGGCATGGTCTTAAGATACCCAATTGGTTTGCATCCATCTTCTCTGGTCTAGGAGGACTTACCACTTTCGCTATGTTGATATTGCTATTTCTAGCTTTGTTTTTGCTTTTACCATGTATAATCCCATGTTGTATGCGCTCTATTAATAGTGTTATTGAAAATACCGTAGAACGTAAAACTGCTACTAAGATTTTAGCCTTATGGCACCCTACTCCTGGTACCATTGGTAAAAACCCAACTCCAGTGTAATTGAGTGATTTAGATCTCACACCTTATTAGCCTTAGGGTGAGATTAATCAAAGGGGGGAATGTGGTAGGCAAAGGCCTATGATCCATGCTGATTGAACTAAATAATTATCAAAAAATCCTCAAGGAGCCAGTACAACACAATAAATTATAGAAACCCCAAACAAGGCTGACAAAAACAAAATGAAAAAACAAACATTTCCTCTTTATCAAGCATCTCACTTACTGCCTGAACCCCAGCCACTAAGCATGTCCAATACCCAATAACTCCCTCTGACATGTATATAGTTACCCATTCATGGTTATGCATATGTATATAGTTTACCCTGTTTTCCAAGTTACTTGTTCCTGTTCAATGTAATGACCTGACTTTTGTTCATTGTCGGTTACCTTCTTGTTTTATGTAAACCGCGCTGATCGCAAATAGTGCGGTATATAAGAAATGTAAATAAATAAATAAATAAATAAAATAAACAAACAGCATGTGAGACAGAAACCAAAAAACCAGATGGGGTGAACGTGACAGAGGAAAAAAGACCTCAGTAACCCTCCATACAGAAAAGGGAGGAAACGAGTCTCACTAAAGGGGACAAGTCCCATCAGACGTGTGAAGACTCTCTTTACATCAAAGGTCTGAAAAAAACCTCTCACGCCCCATCAGCTAGGTAGCTTGAAAACAGAGCAAAGCCAAAAGAAGCATTCAGCACTAAAACTGTTCAGCATGAAAACTTATCTGAAATCCAGAAGAGAAATGTCCAAATGTCCAAATATCAAACGAGCCCCGATAAGAGCCCCGACACCAGATGTTTTGCCTTGCGGCTTCTTCAGGGAGCTGCAACAAAAGGGAACTGCAGTTTGAGAAAGGAACGTTGGCTGAAACACGCTGACCTGCAAAAAACAAAACAATTCCGTCTCACAACAAAAATCAAAGAAAAACAAAGAAAAAGAAAAACAAAGAACTACACTTCAAAGCAGAGCAAGAAAAACCACTTACTTCAAAACTATTTGTTTCAAAAGAGCTATGTGGAGCGGTAAGCTGAACCAAATCCCGGCATCAATGGAGCCCTGAACAGCAAAAAGACGCCGAAGGAAAAAGAACCCACGCATGCGCTTAAAAAAGGCAAAGCCCATGACGTCAAAGGGAAATCCAATAGCCGAGACAGCTCAAACACATAGCAAAGAAACATATAAAACAGAAAAAAACAGAAAAACCCACCAACCCACCTAGAAACTAATCCCAAAACGAGGGAAATCATAAACAGTTCTTCCATTCAATGGATTCATTAAGGCCATGAGGGACCACTGTGTTTAAAGAAAAAATCCATCGTTGCTCCTGACGAAGCAAGGTCTTATCCAGAGCGCCCGATGATGAAACACACTGCAAAATGACAAGGCATTTGAAATCTTCAAACACATGACCAAAAACTTGGCAATGCTGGACTAAAGGTGCACCCTCCACAGCATGGGTGAGACGACTGCGATGCTCAATCAAACGTGTTCTGATAGTCCGGGTGGTCATCCCAACATATGTATACTAAACCTACACATCGCATGGCGTTTCTTCATTTTGATAGTGCTCACCCGCAGCGGCTGAAAGAAAGTTTACCCTTGGCCCAGTTCCTTCGATATCGTCGGAACTGTTCTCTGGTCTCTGACTATAAGTCCCAATCTCAACTGCTGGAGGCTTCTTTTGTAGCTCGTGGCTATCCACCTTCCTTGGTTCATAAAGCCCGTACCCGAGCCCGTTATAATGATCGGGCATGGTTGTTGACTCCTCGTGATCGTACTGCATTGGCAGATTCATCTTTTGTGCATTTTGTCACACGTTTCAACCCTCTAAGTTATCAGCTCTCTAAGACTATTCAGCGCCATTCTCATGTGTTTCGTTTGCTTCCTGGGATGGGACATCAGCATATTCGGTCGGTCTACACCAAGTGCTCCAATTTAAAGGACTTATTATGTCCCTCTACATTTGGCAGCTCTCTTTCTACGTCTTCTGCATCAGGTGGGCATCATAGTTGTGGACACTGTTCTGTTTGTTCTATCATGGAGACTTGCCAAGGTTTTTTTCATAACCAACGGTTTTATCGCTTGTCTTCTTCTACCTCCTGCAGTAGTTCCGGGGTGGTGTATTTGCTTCGTTGCCCGTGTGGCTTAGCATATGTTGGGATGACCACCCGGACTCTCAGAACACGTTTGATTGAGCATCGCAGTCGTCTCACCCATGCTGTGGAGGGTGCACCTTTAGTCCAGCATTGCCAAGTTTTTGGTCATGTGTTTGAAGATTTCAAATGCCTTGTCATTTTGCAGTGTGTTTCATCATCGGGCGCTCTGGATAAGACCTTGCTTCGTCAGGAGCAACGATGGATTTTTTCTTTAAACACAGTGGTCCCTCATGGCCTTAATGAATCCATTGAATGGAAGAACTGTTTATGATTTCCCTCGTTTTGGGATTAGTTTCTAGGTGGGTTGGTGGGTTTTTCTGTTTTTTTCTGTTTTATATGTTTCTTTGCTATGTGTTTGAGCTGTCTCGGCTATTGGATTTCCCTTTGACGTCATGGGCTTTGCCTTTTTTAAGCGCATGCGTGGGTTCTTTTTCCTTCGGCGTCTTTTTGCTGTTCAGGGCTCCATTGATGCCGGGATTTGGTTCAGCTTACCGCTCCACATAGCTCTTTTGAAACAAATAGTTTTGAAGTAAGTGGTTTTTCTTGCTCTGCTTTGAAGTGTAGTTCTTTGTTTTTCTTTTTCTTTGTTTTTCTTTGATTTTTGTTGTGAGACGGAATTGTTTTGTTTTTTGCAGGTCAGCGTGTTTCAGCCAACGTTCCTTTCTCAAACTGCAGTTCCCTTTTGTTGCAGCTCCCTGAAGAAGCCGCAAGGCGAAACATCTGGTGTCGGGGCTCGTTTGATATTTGGACATTTGGACATTTCTCTTCTGGATTTCAGATAAGTTTTCATGCTGAACAGTTTTAGCGCTGAATGCTTCTTTTGGCTTTGCTCTGTTTTCAAGCTACCTAGCTGATGGGGCGTGAGAGGTTTTTTTCAGACCTTTGATGTAAAGAGAGTCTTCACACGTCTGATGGGACTTGTCCCCTTTAGTGAGATTCGTTTCCTCCCTTTTCTGTATGGAGGGTTACTGAGGTCTTTTTTCCTCTGTCACGTTCACCCCTTCTGTTTTTTTGGTTTCTGTATCACATGCTGTTTTTTTTTTTTTTTTTGTTTTTGTCTGGTTTTTTTGGGTTTTTTATTATTTTTTGGATTGAACTAAACAGGCAGGCCCAAGTTGCTTGACCTGTAAATGAAGCTTATGGTTAGGCCCAGAATAATGAACCCCCCCCCCCCCCCAATATTGCCTCCATAGAATTGAAACCTAACTAAGCTTAACTGAGCATAGCTAAGCAGAAACGAAACTTAGAAGGGACAGAAAAACAGCTTTAATTGATACTGATAAGACTGTGTGAAGCTTCTATGAAATTAATTAACTTGCTGTAAAGAAGGTTACAGTGCCCTGCTTTCCCACATATTCCAGCTGGTTAGCGACCTTGGAGGAGAAAAGTATCAAAGTCGATGAACTGACCATTGTAATTGGGACTGTAAAGGGGGAAACAGGTGCTAAGCCCAGTCAAGGGCCCTCATTGGATAGCTACGTAACGGTACCGGGACCAATAGATGGTGTAAGAAGGGGTACCGGGACCAATGAAAAGTTTGCCTATGTCTAGAATGGGAAAGAAAGGTATAAAAGTTGTTGTTTTACTAACAGCCGGTGCTCAGCCATTTTGAATGTGATTCTGCTTGAGTCTTGGTCACAAATAAATGATTTGGACCTTCTGAACAGACTCCTGGTATTATTGGATTGTTTGCGCTCTGCTGCTACACCATCACCCATATGTGAGGGACTTACTTCCTGCTTGTTCACAGAGAATCCTATTTTCTCCAGGATCAACCTGGCTATTTCAAATCTACTATACAGCACAGAACATATTTCTAATAACAAAACAAATGTTGAATTGGTGCTTCCTCTGTGTTTTCATCTCTATCATCCCACATGCTATGGCTCACATTTTCAGAGTGGGGGAAAAACTACAAAGATGAAAACTACAACTATTTACTTTGTGCACTGAATTTTGCAGTTGCAGCAAACTTAAGGCTCATGAAAAAAGCAAAAATCTATTTACAAAGACTCGGTAGGTCTGTGTATGACACCAATGAGGGAGAAATATGATGCAAAGAGTGGGGAGGGGGATAAGGCTGGCCCCAGAGTTGGTTCAAGGTGTTGGTGCCCTAGGGAGTAAGGCACCTAGAAATATATCTCGCACCTGAAAAGTGTTGAGGTTTCTGAGGTCCAGGATAGGCCGAACACCCCCCCCCCCACCCCATCTTTTAGGAGACCAGAAAGTACCTGGAGTAAAACCCCTACCTGATAGGCTCCTGGGGCATGGACTCGATGCGAGAAAGGCCTTACGGGTGGAGCTTTCCATCTGAAGTAGGTTCAAATTTCGAGGGACCAGAGGAGACACCCTGAGGGGGCAATGAGGCAGCTTCTCTTCACGGTGATATACGTAACTGCTTTGGAATATCTGTAGCACTATGAGTCCGAAGTTATAAAGGGCCACCTGTGGGCAAAAGGAGTGAGCCGTGTCCCCACCAGAATGGTTCCTCTCTGTGGTCATCGGCAGAATGGCTATACTCCAGAGCAACTAGTCAAAACCCCATCCCCGGCTTGGGTTGCGGGGCAGGCTGAGCCTTTTGAGGCTTATCCCAATTCTGCGGGTGAGACGCCTTTTGCTGGGAGGTTTGAGGACCAAGAAAGTAACTGCGCTTACGTAGGTAGTAGCACCTTGATACCTTTTGTAATAAGCAGTAGGATAGGATGTGTGTCTTAACAGCCAGTTGAGGGTAATGAGCTGCTTCTCTATGATGTCATGCATTCTCCTCCATCTGCTTTCCGTAGTGGTTCTCTCCCCAGCATGGCACATATGCAAGCTTATTTTGCACCCGACTGTTTCAGGTAGGAAGATTTAAGCCAGGTAAGCGTGCAGGCTCCAATATCCACTGCCACAGCTCTGGAGACCATCTCAAAGGCATCATATGTCACCCTGACCAGGAACTTCAAGCAGTTCTTGCCATGGCCAACTAGGGCACGTTAATGCTCCAGTTTCTCCAGAGGGAGAAATGGTCACGTCATCAAGATCACACATGATGGGTGAATCAGCAGTGGTGGATACCGGGGCTTGGCGGCTGCCTAATTTTACCTGCGATTGGCTGCACCTTGTGAGCTCCTCCCATCGACATCAGCTCCTGCGTATTTCAAATGCCGGCAGTCGGAGGGAGACATGAGTCAGCGGTGGTGGATACCTGGGCTTGGCGGCTGCTCATTTTACCTGCGATTGGCTGCACCTTGTGAGCTCATCCCATCTACATCAGCTCCTGCAGTATTTCAAACGCCAGCAGCCGGAGGGAGACGTGAGTCAGCGGTGGTGGATACCGGGGCTTGGCGGCTGCTCATTTTACCTGCGATTGGCTGCACCTTGTGAGCTCCTCCCATCTACATCAGCTCCTGCAGTATTTCAAACGCCGGCTGCCTTCGCGGCTGCGGCCCGCAGTCGCGTGCCCGAAGGGGGCGTGACCAAAGGGGTTACGCCCCTTTGGTGCCCCTTCGGTGCCTATTCGTGGCCTAAGAGCCCTTGCCGCAGGGGCAATGCCCAGAGGTCCCTATGAAGAGGAAAATAAGAAAAAGTAAATCAGCTAACCAACCGTCTGTGTGTTCTTCTACTCCAAACTGTGACTGTTGGCCACTATGGATCAACATGTGGTTGCGTTATCTATGGCTCCTTCCGTAAGTCAAAGTTCCTCTTCGCCTGCTTCTGGTCCATCCCTAAGTTCCATCGACAGGACTCCTCCACCTAACCCTGGGCCTTCTCAAGATCCTGAATGGAATTTCTCCTCTTCTGAGGTGTCCTCTGCCTCCGGGGAGGAATAGGAGGCTTCTGCTATTCCTACTACTCTTCCTTGTAAGGTACTTTCTACTATTTCTATTCCGGTTGTTAGCACAGATGGTTTTCAATCTTTACCTCAAGCTGTCAATCCTGCTGACATTACCTTGTCTGATATTTGGAAAACCAAGTCTCCGCTACTAATTCTTTATTGTCCAAATTTATGGAACAAACTACTGTTTTTTCTCAGCAAGTAGTTACTAGGGTACAAGATGTGGAAGACTCTGTTAAGAACCTGTCTCGACGAGTGGATAAGGTGGCGGCAGCACATGTCGGTTCCTTACAATCCGCCAGTGCATCCTCCTTAAAAGACTCTTTGCTTTTGTATAAACAGATAGAATCCCTCGAGAATAGTGTTCTCGTGCTAAGAATATTCGTATTTTAAACTTTCCTAAGACACAGTTTATGTCTATCTCTTTATTTAGACAGTATTGTAAGGAAGTTTTGTTACTTGCTGAAGCTGACACCCTTCTGATTGCTCATTCCTTTTATCTTTCTGTTCGAGCAACACCTGGGGAAGATAGAGTGGCGGCGGGTGAGTTGCAAGATGACTTAGAGTTGACTGATTTTTTGGAGAATTCTCAGGCTTTGATTGTATCTCGTGCACTTTAGTGATCACTTTGGTTAATCTTGCTGATAAGGCTCTAATTTTAAAAGCCTTTTTTTCTAAGAAAAATAATATTTTTTATGGGCCATAAGTTGCCCATCTTCCCCGATGTTTCTCGACAAACACAAAATCGGAGGCGGTCCCTTTCTCCAGCTTAAACCTAGAGTTTTGGCTGGGGGAGGAACCTTTTTCCTCCGATTTCCGTGTAAATGTTTGATCACCTTGCAAGGGTCTAGTTATGTTTTTCTTAGATCCTACTCCAGCTTGAAGTCCTTTTGGTTTCATTGCAGGTTTGAGATAGATGTATTATTATTGATATGATATCTACACTATGAGATGGATTATGGTAGGTGGAGTAACCTTAAATAACTTTTCCCTGGTATCTTATCTGCTGCTGTATTCCCCATGATGTGGGCTATGATTTGAATTTAACATTTTGGATCTTTTTTTCTTTTTATTGGCTGTGATATATTTTGTTTGCAATGTTAAATTGTATTTTTCTTTATATTATTGTTATTTGGATGGCATTAATAAAAGTTAAAAAAAAAAGATCATCACATGATGTCCTTCAGAAACATGCTTCTGTAGAGCTGCTAAGAGTGTACTCTAGCCACGAGCAGTGGAGCTCTGGAAGCACCTCCTTCTGAATAGAGTCCAAAGTCCAAGCCTTCCTACCCGGGGTGTTGAGGAATGAGTCCTGGTGCTTTTAATCCTCTTTAGGGCAGACTCCACCACTAAGGGACTGGTGCATAAGCTGAAGCTTCTCAAATCCAGGGGTCTTTGGAACCTGGTACATTGAGCCAGCCTCCTACTGACCGATGGCACAGTGAGGGGGTTCTCCTACATTCTCATTTGCAACCTTTGTAGCATTTGGTGCATCGGCACCATCACTGCTTCCTTAGGAACTGAGGAGTACTGGAGAATCTCCAACTCCTCTGCCCAGGGCTCTTCCTATGTCTCCAGTAAAAATGCGATGGCCTTGGCCATATCCCTCATGAAGTCCTGGAAGGACATGTCCTCTACAGGAGACTTACGCCATTTGTGTGGAAGGGAAGGTGTCTGATGGAAGCTTAGGAGACTGGCCCTCTAATAGATTCTCTGAATTCTACATCGGTCACCCAGTCATCAGAGTCAGACTCCAAAAGGAAGTCGAAGAACCTCTGAGACTATGCCCGGGCAGCATCGAGTGCTTCTGCAGTTTCATTGGGGCATTGGAGTCTGATTACACTTGAAAGAGAGATGGCCGCTGCTAAGAACTGGCATCGTATTTCTTCATTGCCCCATTGTCGATGTCCTCTGAGGACAATACCCTGGGCAAAGGACCAACCAGCTGTTTCTCCAGCATCAATGTGATGCAGGCCTCTAATTGCCTGAAAGCATTCCTGCATGGCTACTGATTCCGAAGGCCTTGAGGCCACAGCAGCTTCGACCAATGTCTCCAGCATCCCTGCAGGAGTATTGGCATGGCCTCGGTTGTCGGGAGATGGTTGGTGCCCCTCCAAAACTCTGAGCATCGATTCCTCTCTCTGGGGCACCTTGACAGAACTGTTCACAGCCATAGCTCTGATGCTGATGCACATGGGGCTTAGTCTAATGCTCATAAGGATCCACCTTCAATGCCAATGCAGCCAAGGTCGAGTCCTTCTGAGATTCCATGCGGAGACCGACCGATGGCTGATGCTCCATGGTAGTAAGGGCACTCAATTCCAACTGAGCCCGGAAACCGCCCGATGTTCAAGGCACCTTCAGCGGATCTTAGGGGAGCCATTGAGACCAATCACAATGCTGAAGACACTGAATCAGAACTCTGGCCAAAGAGGGATTCTCTCTCCTTCTTTCAACCCCTTGTCATCTACAAGCACAAATTGCCAAGAACAGGGCTGGTAATTGGAACCCAGACACTGGAGGCACTAATTGTGCCTGTCGGTGACCGAGATGGTCCTAGCACATTTGGTGCATTTCTTGAAACACGCTGGCCAGTTTCTGGGACATGTCTGGGCAATGGCCGTGGCTAAATCAAATGGCTTGATGGTGACCAGGGGCCCAGCCGGGCCGCAGGAAAAGAATGAGAAAATAAAAGTTACGAAAAAGCACAGGAGCCGAAGGTGGAACCACGATCGAACATAAGAACATAAGATATGCCATACTGGGTCAGACCAAGGTCCATCAAGCCCAGTATTCTGTTTTCAACAGTGGCCAATCTAGGTCATATGTACCTAGCAGTTTGCCCAAGCGACACAAGTTCCACAATGCTTGTACTGGTCAAGCATTGATATCTTCGGTCACTTCTTAATAATGGTTTATGGACCTTTCCTCCAGGAACTTGTCCAAACCTTTTTTAAACCCAGCTACACTAACAGCCTTTACTACATCCTCCGGTAACAAATTCCAGAGGTTGATTACATGTTGAGTGAAAAAATATTTTCTTTGATTAGTCTTAAATAGTTTTACCTGGAGCTTCAGTGCAGGTCGCCTAGTCTTTCTATATTCTGATAATGTAAACAAATCGATCTACGTTTACCCGTTCCCCTCCGTTCATTAATTTATAGACTTCTATCATATCTCCCCTCAGCCGTCTCTTTTCCAGGTTAAAGAGCCCTAACCCTTTTAGCCTTTCTTCATAGGAGTATCCTTCCATCCCCTTTACCATTTTGGTGGCTCTTCTCTGAACCTTTTCTAAAATCGCTATATCCTTTTTAAGATACGGCGACCAGAATTGCACACAATATTCAAGGTGCGGTCTCACCATGGAACGATATAGAGGCATTATAATATCTTTTGTTTTTATTTTTTCCATTCCTTTCCTTATAATACCTAGCATTCTATTTGCTCTCTTGGCCGCCGCTACACACTGGGCCGAGGTTTTTAACATGGTATCCACAATGACGCCTAAACCTTTTTCCTGGGTGGTGGTTCCTAATGTGGAACCTTGCATCGTGTAACCATAGTTTGGGTTGTTCTTCCCTAGGTGCATAACCTTGCACTTGTCCACATTAAATTTCATCTGCCATTTTGATGCCCAGTCTTCCAATTTATCAAGATCCTCTTGCAAGTTTTCACAATCCTCTTGGGTTTTAACAACTTTAATAGTTTTGTGTCATCTGCAACTTTGATAACCTCACTCGTTATTCCACTTTCCAGGTCATTTATGAATATCTCAAAAAGCAACAGACCCAGCACAGATCCCTGGGGTACACCACTATTCACCTTTCTCCATTGGGAAAATTGGCCATTTAGCCCTACCCTCTGCTTTCTATCTTTTAGACCAGTTCCTGATCCACAATAGTACATGCCTCCTATCCCATGACTCTTTAGTTTTGCCAAAAGTCTCTGATGAGGGACCTTGTCAAAGGCTTTCTGAAAGTCCAGATACACAATATCAACCGAACTCACCTTTGTCCACCTGTTTATTCACTCCTTCAAAAAAACATAACAGATTAGTAAGACAAGATCTTCCTTGCCTAAAGCCATGTTGCTGTCTCCCATTAGGTCGTGGACTATCTACATGCTGAGTAATTGTTATTCTTTATGATTGTTTCTACCATTTTTCCCGGTACTGACGTCAGGCTCACCGGTCTGTAGTTTCCCGGATCACCCCTGGAACCCTTTTTAAAAATTGGTGTTACATGGCGATCCTCCAATCTTCAGGTATTAGAGATGATTTAATGATCGTTCACAGATTACTGATAGCAGGTCTGCACTCTCATATTTAAGGTCTTTCAACACCCTTGGATGTATACCATCCTGCCCAGGTGATTTGCTACTATTCAGTTTATCTAATATTTGAAAGACATCTTCCCTATGTAATCGATATGTTCCTTCAATTCTTCCGCACCTTTACATTACCACTTCCAGTCATGGGTAACATCCCTACATCTTTCCTCAGTAAAAGACGAAGCAAAGAATTCATAATCAGTGCTCTGTTCTCCAGCTATCGGACCTTGTCGCCTCATTAGAGCTCCTTTAAACCCAACCCCTTTATCATCTAAGGGACCAACTGACTCTCTCACAGGTTTTTTGCTACGAATGTACTTCAACAAGGGTCTTTATTTTTGCGTTTTTGCTTTCCGCAGCAAGCTTCTTCTCAAATTCTCTCTTTGCCTGCCTTATCAATGCCTTGAATTTGACTTGCCAGTGCCTTGTGCCTTGTTTCCAGGTTTCGTCGTTTGGCTCTTTTTTTTTCCATTTCCTGAAAGATGCTTTTTTTGGCAACAACAGCCTCTCTGACACTCACCTTTAAACCAGGCTGGCAGTTTTTTGGAATTCCTTCCACTTTTCTTTAAAGCCGTGGAATACAGCTGGTCTGGGCTTCCAGATAGTGACTTTTTCAACAACACCCAAGCTTGATGTAACTGCTCCTTTTAGTTTTTTCTTAACCGTTTTCCTCATTTTATCATAGTCTCCCTTTCGAAAGTTAAAAGGTAGTACTGTGGATTTCCTTACTATCCCTCCTCCACTAATTAAATCAAAGGCGATCATGCTATGATCACTATTGCCAAGTGGCTCCCAACACCCTTATCTCTTGCACTAGATCTGGTGTTCCACTAAGGACTAGGTCTAATATGGCTTCCTCCCCTCTGGTCGTCGTTCATGAACCAGCTGCCTTTTCAAGAAGCAGTCATATTAATTTTCATCTAGGAACTTTATCTCAATAGCATGTCCTGACGGCTGACACTGACTCAGTCGATACTTGGGTAATTGAAATCACCCATTATTATACTGCGCACTGTATACGTTTTGTGTTAGCTTCCTTGATTTCTTTTTGAGCATTTTCATCATCCATTTGGGTCATTCTGGCCAGGTGCTCGATAGTACACACCCCACTGCCATTTGCCTTCCCCCGTTGTATCTGGAATTCAATCCGTATAGATTCTACAGACAGATTGTTTTCCTGCAAACACTTTAATCCTTTCTGAGTCAATGCCCTCTCTAACATAGAGCGCAACCCCTCCACCAAAATTGTGATCAGCTCTCATCATTACGATATAGTTTGTACCCAGGATAAGTCACAGTGTCCCACTGGTTGTCCTGCTCGCTTCCACAATGGTTCCTTGCTGATATTGCCACTAATCATCTACCTTTTCAATTTATTGTCTAATTATATTCTAACTCTCCCATCTTATTCTTTTAGACTTCTAGGCATTGGCATACAAGCATTTTAGAGAATGTAATTTGATTCATGTTAATTTTGGCTATTGTTAGAATATGGGTTAAAATTGGATCTTTAAAGCTCTGTCTGCCTCCATAACTCATGAGCGGCATTTGGGCATACTTTTACCTCTTTGTTTTGAACCTCGATGCTTTTGGTAGTGATCCTTCAACAGGCATACCGTACTTCCGAACCATCCCGCCGTCTTGGGCGACTGTCGGCTTTTCCTTGCCCCATAATGATCCTAGTTTAAAAAGCTGCTCTATCCTCCTTTTTAAAGGTTCTAATGCCAGCAGCACTGGTTCCATCCCGGGTAAGGTGAAGCCCATCCCTTCGGAAGAGCGCCCTCCTTTCCCCAGGGAAAATAGTTCCCCCAGTTTTTCCCTAAAAAATCCAAAAAACGCCTCATCTCTGCATCATTGTACTCATCCACGCATTGAGACTCCCGGAGCTCTGGCCTGCCTTTTGGGTCCGGCGAGTGGAACAGGAAGCATTTGTCGGAGAATGGCTACCCTAGAATTTCTGGATTTCAACTATCCTACCTGAAAAGCCTAAATTTTGCCATTGCCATAACCTCCCTACCACATTTTTCCTATATGTCAGTTTGTTACCAAGGACATGTACCAAGACAGCAGACTCACTCCCGCCAGCACTTCTAAGACCTTATCTAGGTGTGGCGCGGGTGGAAAGAGTCCGCTACCTTCGCACCCGGAAGGCCAGTGTTACCAGGCGATTCCATCACGTCCACCAGCCACCTAGGCTATGACATGCCCTAATGATCGATATCACCCAACTATAAAGGCTGTCCTAACCCTTTTCCCTCATTGGGCAAACATGGCCCTGGAGAAACTTCCCGTCGGTGCGGAGGGTTTTTGGCATCCCGGGAGGACAGGGTCCTAGCTATACAGGAATCACTTCCTGCCGACACCAGGGTGACTGCTCTGCCGTGGTCACGTGACCCGATCTCTCCTCAATGGCAACAGGGGTGCCGTTCCAGGACTGGAGGTGTGGACTCAGGATCATTTCCCTGTTTAGGTCTCATCGTATTTCCCTCTGATGCTGTCCCTGTCCTTATGTTTTCCAAGTCCTGCTACTATTTGCCTCTAGAGAAGGGACTTGTTTCCCTGAGAGCCCAAAAGAGCTCCTTGCACCTAGTGACAACACGTAAGACTCTCAGCGCAACTGGGAGATAATCATACATGTGACACTCAATGCAAAAGACTGGTAAAGCCCCCATCCCCGCTGCCGGCGACTGTCTGTCTGCATCTTGAGTTTTAAGTTTGTAGTCTAGATCTTGAAGTGTCTTACTTACTAGGGGTTGCTATGGGTAATTTATACCATAAAACTGTCAACTAATACGTTTAATATACCTTGTTCACCTGAAGCTTAAATTAATTCATCAGGTCAGGTCCTTAGTGTATGACTGATTTGGGTAATGAGGCTTCACCCTGAAAGCACCTCCTGTCTTTTAAGATGTGAAAGTACCTATAAGCATATGATTATCCCATGGCGTGGGTGGGTGGGGGGGAGGGAGGGGGGGGATATAAACACTTATTAAAGAAAGGCTGCCTACACAGTTACCGTTTTTGCTTGTGCCTTGCTGAGGTAAGCTAAATTCCCGATTTGTTGATTTAAATTATAGGACTCTTAGCTGCTGTAGGCTCTAATTCTTCTTATGGAAATTTAAACACTACAAGCTGCTTCTGCTGGATTCCTACATTTAACCAGAAAGCTCTCTTCTGTGTTTTAAAACTAAAAGTACCGGGTTTCTGATGCTAGGCCCTAGAGATGGACCTGAGTTCAATGTACACTACAAGCTCTCTGCTGGGTGTTCCAAATGTAAAACCAGAAAGCTCTCTTCTGTGTGTTAAATGTTAAACTAAAAAGGACTTTGCTGTTACTTGGGCCCTGAGTGACTATTAATGTGTAAAACTACAAGCTGCTCTCTGCTGGGTATTGAAATGTAACCAGAAAGTTCTCCTCCCTGTGTTTTCTAAATTCAAACTTTTAATTGCTGCGACTAGGCCCTAACTTGATCCAACAAAAAACAGTGTGTTTCAACCTGATTAAGTAGCTTTAAAATTACAAAGAAGTCTTTTTAGGAAAATTAACCCGAGAAAGTCTATCCTCACTTCTGGCGAGAGAAAATCTTGCAAACTGTGAGTATATACTTCAGGTCAATTTTCTTTAAAATAGAATTCTTTGTATTAAAGCTAACTTAATCTGTGTACCCCACTGTTTTTTGTTGGATCAGTTTAGGGCCTAGTAGCAGCACAATTAAAGTTTGAATTTAAAACACAGAGGAGAGCTTTTCTGGTTGACATTTCCTACCCAGCAGAGAGCTTGTAGTTTAAATATAATAGGACTAGAAAGGGTGGGTACGTGTTACTTCTTCTGGAGAGAAAAATCTGGGACTGTAACAGTCCCCACCTTTCTAGTCCTTCAAGACGATGTGACGCTGTCGCTGTAAAAATAAAATAGAACTAGATACCGACGGCAGGCAGGAAAAGTGAAAAATAAGCACTCCCAAAAAAAAGATCCCCAAAGGCAAAAAAAATGACACATTTACCGGCAGGATTATTGACCAATCCATGTCCTATGGGGCTCTGCGAGGGAAAACAAAGACTGAAGAAGATGGTAACCACAGCAGGCAAGAAGACAGGCACCACAGGGGTGCGGCAAGAGCCTCCCAAAAACTTCCAATAGAAGCTGCGGGAGTCGTTCCCATGTTGGGGGGCCACTCGATGACATCACCCCTGCTGTGCGGGCCTTCAATTCCTGTTTACTATTTGTCTGCAGAGAAATCTGCAACTGTTAATGTGATATTTATGCTCATGTCCCTACTTTTAATATTAATGGTTAAGTTATTAAGCCTGCTGCTAGGGGCCACGTGATTCGCAGTCTTTCACTGTCCATACCAGATGTTTGTGTGATGTAGCTTGGCCAACTAAGGGAACCAACCCTCTGGTCTCAGTAGTGGAAGGAGGGCGAGGGTCTGTTTTCATTGTTTTGTTTAAGTTGTGCAAGAAACAGGAACAGTTACAAATGAGAATTCCTTAACTTATGTAAGGATGCATGGCCTCAGAGCCAGTCTGCTCCACTAGGCAGTTGCCTAGAGTGACAGGCCATGTGCTTCGGAACACATGGCCTGCTGCTTCTGACACACGCAAAGTGGTGACAGAGGTGGGTCAGAAGCGGCAGGCAATAGGTAACAAAGCACCTGATCTGCTGCTGCCGAGCCACCCCCTCTCCGACGGAATCACTGGCAGCGAGGCGAGCAGCGGCGTAGCTCAGCATGGGGGGGGGGGGTGGGGTGGTGGCAACAGGCAGGTTGCTGATGGGGTGGCCGATAGCCCTTGGACCAGCACATGCATGGCATTTTTTTTTCTTTTTAAAAATACGATAAGTGAATGGGCTCATGACTGTAGACCAGGCAAATTTTTATTATGTTTCTGCAGACTCAATATATGTTGAAATGTCAGAGAAAACGAAGTATGATGAAGACTACGAGGAATTGTAAAAGGTCCCATGATACTCAATGGGACCACGCTAACCATTAGCTCAGCTTAATAAACATGCACTAAAGTAGTGTTATGGGTTAACTCGCATTAATGAATGTGATGGGACACAATAGCCAGTGTTTTCATGGCAAAAAAATTATTGTGACTTGGTAAGCATGAAGTCAGCAAAACCAAGAGGCACCTCACGTCTGTCCATCCGGAAAGTGCATCTAAAGATGCAGGTCTTTTCGGTGGAAAAAGAAAGCTAGTGGAGAGACTAGTAAAGCCATGTGCACTGGAAATGGTCAAGCTGGTTTTTGTAGCCTGGAACAAAGTTAAAAAACTGAAGTGGCTCCCTTGTCAAAGGATGTGAGATGTTCTAAAATAGGTGATTTTTTTTTTTTATTATGAAGCTGGTCATCCGAATTAGCAACCTCGCTATTCCCATTCAGTGTACAAACAGATGAACAGTGACAGAACAGACATTTCTCTCAATCTAGCCAGCTTCTTCTTTTTGTTCACAATCTGCCTGCTGATGCCATCAAAGAACAATTCCTATTTTGTGAGTCCTTCTGGAAACTACAAAGGCCATCAACACTTTGGAAATGAGTAAAAACTTTTGGCAAAACAAAACTTTGATTGGAAAGAAAAGCTTCCTACTATTTTCAGAGATGCCGTTCCTGTTGCATGCTGGTAATACATCTGGTTTTGGACTTAGGTTAAAAAAGGAAGAGCCTCACATCGTCTGTCAATCATTGCTTTTACACAGATATGCACTGGCAACAAAGAATCTTCCAACAACCCCTGAAAGAAGTTTTGTCAACAGCCCAAACAAAGCACCAACTCTATCAGGAAGCAGGTCGCTGAATCATCCAATTTTTAACGAGATTTAGTCAAGAAAGCGGAACCACGCAGAATATGAAGTGCTTCCACCACCAACACAGAAGTTACACTAACTTGAAAGGGAGAAAATCTTGAAGCAATTGTTAGTACGAAGGGCACAAATTTCAATTTTTCTGAAAGTAAAAGAAAACTTACTAGTGGACAGTTTGAAAGAGCGGACTTTTATCCATAGGTGGCTTACCTGCGAGACCCTGTATTGTTTTATTTAAACAATTTACCATATATAATTAAAAGTAAAGCATACAGGACATTGCTGTTATGGATACACATTGCGAAAAAAGCAAACCTTAATAAACCAACAAATCCTCAACTCAGCAGCAGCCCACCACAATGGAGGTGAGAGAAATTACACACCTGAATGGAAAACGGTAAAAGGAAAGTTGCTCCAGTACTCAACACCGGGCGGCCAACGGGGGGTGCGGGGGCCATGTGCGGAGGCTCGGTGCAGGGCCTCATGTGAAGAAGAGGCCTCATTTGCATAACTATTTGCATAATGTTACCATATACTTAACTTTTAGTCAACATGCTTCTTAATGAGTGTATGGATAAAGAAAGACTAAAAGATTTTCACATTACTATAATCCAGTGCCAACCGCCCCAGACACATTAGGAACTACTACAAACACTGCCCATTTAGAACCCATAGCAAACCCGCCGTATCCTAACAGCACTACCAGGACTCACAAAGCACCATACTCTACCTATCAAAAGGAAACACTGCAAATATTAAACCAATACATTTCAGAGAACAACAATACATGACCTACTGGGGAAAGAGAACAAGTGGCAATGTCAAATAGGAATTACATAAACAGAATACCTCAGCTCATTACACATGCAGAACATAGACCATCACCAAACAAGGAATCACAATTTAGAAATAGGAAGACAATTAAACTGGGAACCCCAAAAGCCAAACTTGGAATGTACAACAACACTGTAGAAATAAAACTATAAATTAATTTCCTCTTGTACTAAACAAAGCGCAGACGTTAATGATGCACATTTCCCAGAGCTGACATATTCCAATTAATAAATTCAAAATAAAGAGATATTTTTCTACCTTTTGTGCATTTTTTTTCAGCTGCAATTGCTCCAGCCACTTTCTTCTGGTTTCTTTGTGTCTTCTGCTAACTGTCCATCGTCTGCTGTCCATTTGTCCTTTCTTCTCTCCTAGTTTTTTTCCATTCTCTCTCTACATCTGCTTTAACATACTAATCTTTCTCCTTTTGCTCTTTCCTCATTCCTATTTCATCCACTCAAATTTTACCCCTCCATCCTCAATCCCCACTTACTCTCCCAGTACCCGGCCAATTGTAGATTTTTCATCCCTCCCACACAAAATATTTTTCCCCTCTCCATTTTACTCTCCCAGCCCCATCCCATTCTAATCCTCCCCCAACATCAGCTCCCTTCTAGTTCCAGCCTCACCCAGCATCCATTCCCTTCTAGTCCCTGCATCAGCCCATTTCCAGTCCTAGCCCCCCATCAGCCCATTTCCAGTCCTAGCAACCCCCCAACCCAATACCAGTTCTAGCCCCCCATCAACCCACTTCCAGTCCTAACCCCCATCACCCCATTTTCAGTTTAAGCCCCCCCTATAACCCATTACCAGTCCTAACCCCCATCAGCCACTTCCAGTCCTAACCCCATCAGCCCATTTCCAGTCAGCCCCCCATAGCCCATTACCAGTCCTAACCCCCCATCAGCCCACAGCCCATTACCAGTCCTAACCCCATCAGCCCACCTCAAGTCCTAACCCCCCCCATCAGCCCATTTCCTAGCCCCCCATAGCCCATTATCAGTCCTAACCCCCCCATAGCCCATTACCAGACAGCCCCCATCAGCCCACAGCCCATTACCAGTCTTAACCCCCCCATCAGCCCACCTCAAGTCCTAACCCCCCCATCAGCCCATTTCCTGTCCTAGCCCCCCCCCCATAGCCCATTACCAGTCCTAACCCCCCATCAGCCCACAGCCCATTACCAGTCCTAACCCCATCAGCCCACCTCAGTCCTAACCCCCCCATCAGCCCATTTCCTGTCCTAGCCCCCCATAGCCCATTATCAGTCCTAACCCCCCCCCCACAGCCCACAGCCCATTACCAGTCCTAACCCATCAGCCCACCTCCAGTGCTTAACCCCCCCATCAGCCCATTTCCAGTCCTAGCCCCCCCATAGCCCATTACCAGTCCTAACCCCCCCACCAGCTCACAGCCCATTACCAGTCCAAACCCCAGCCGCCCACCTCCAGTCTTAACCCCCCAGCCCATTTCCAGTCCTAGCCCCCCCAGCCCATTACCAGTCCTAACCCCCCCCAGTCCCCCACAGCCCACCTCAAGTCAAGTCCTAACCCCCCAGCCCATTACCAGTCCTAACACCCCCCCCCCCCCCACCGCGCAAGGAAAAAAAAAAAAAAAAAAAGCTGGCTGCTACCGCTGCCGCCGCAGCAGCAGAATGGAGTGTCCCGTGGGGCCCCCTCTGCCCGGCTGAGTCCCTTCCTCTGCGATGGCTGAGCCCCTCTGTGCCGGCTTTCAGATTCGCGAAGGGAGAGTGTCTCCCTCGCGTCTCTGTTAAGCCCGCAGGGGCTGATGGGAAATTTCCCATCTGCCCCTGCAGGCTTAACAGAGACGCAAGGGAGACACTCTCCCTTCGCGAATCTGAAAGCCGGCACAGAGGGGCTCAGCCGTCGCAGAGGGAGGGAGGGACTCAGCCGGGCAGAGGGGGCCCCGCGGGACACTCCATTCTGCTGCGGCAGCAGCGGCAGCGGTAGCAGCCAGCTTTTTTATTTTTAATTTAATTTTGAAAAAAGCAGAATGTTCTTTGCGCGGGGCCCCCTGAAACGCGGGGCCCTGTGCAAAAACATTCTTGCTCAATGGACGGGCCGGCCCTGACTCAACACCTTTGAATTCAGGGAAAAAAGCTTTTCTGTGGAGCTGAGTGCCCCTGGAAACATCTGGGAAGATGTAAGAAATGTAAAGAAAAGAAATTCTTTACACTTAAAAACAAGATTTCAAAACCCTGTTCTTATCATCTAAGGACACAAAGGTCACCAATAAAGTACTGTAGCTCTTTTCGAGATTATATTCAGATGAGTCTTCCAAAAATTTAGTCAGATCCTGGCTAATATTTGGAGACAAAATATCTAATCCTTCTCCAAAGTTAGACCCCACTGTTGTGTAGTAGGCAAATAAAATCATTTAGAAGAGAAATAAATTCTATAATCTGCAATACCTCTCTAAAGTACTTAGTCAAAAAAAAATTTCTGCAGAAAGCAGATGTGTAATAGGAAAATTCAGGAAGTGGAGATTGTTGGCTCTGGAAAAATTCTCCAGATATTCCAACTTGTAGTGAATAGCAACAGACTCTTTAATTGCGGAAGTACTAGTCTGCTGCATAACCTGCAGTTGACCAGCCATGTTCGAAATAGTGCTATCCACCCCAACTAGACTGATATCCCTGAATTTCTTTAGCCGATCCTGTGAAAATAAAAATAATGACGCCACAGAACTAGACAATTTAGAGTCTATTTTGGAGATAGCAGTCCACACATCTTTTAAAGGTAACTTCTTCTGATGGCGCTATCAGAGCATCAGAAACCTCTGTTAATATTAGCGCTTTAGGCAATGGACCCAGCACAAAGGAAGGCACAGTCTGCTCCGATAAGCCCCCAGACAAACCAGTAGACAATAACTGAGGATGAGGGATTGGTGTGGGGGGGGGGGGGGTGTCCACTCGGCTGAGCTCAGAGAAGCCCTGTTAGGCGAGATAGGTTAGACCATGGGCAAGATGAAATGATTATCCAAGGGGCCAACCATCTTAATCGCAGACACGGCAGAAGGTGGCACCTTAGGAGCAGATTTAATTTTCGATTTACCCATCTAAAACAGGAGTATCCTTCTTGACCTCTCTGCTGCTTTCGACACTGTTGACCACAACCTTCTCCTCGATACCCTGTCCTCGCTTGGTTTTAGTGGCTCTGTACTATCCTGGTTCTACTCCTATCTCTCCCATCGCTCTTTCAGTGTGTGTTCTGGTGGCTCCTCCTCCTCTGCTACCCCGCTCCCAGTTGGTGTACTCAAGGATCTGTCCTTGGTCCGCCTCCTTTTCTCTCTATACCCAGTCCCTTGGTGCGCTTATCTCTTCCCATGGCTTTCAGTACCATCTCTATGCCAATGACTCCCAGATCTACCTCTCAACGCCTGAAATCTCTCTGGCAATCCAGACCTGGATCTCTGCCTGCTTTCGACACTGCTGCCT